>VDFB02000017.1:461049432-461319221 GCA_007258455.2 Sequoia sempervirens
TAGAGACCTAAACAAGGTGTGTCCCAAGGATGACTTCTTGCTTCCAAACATTGATATGATCGTAGATATGACCGCGGGACATGAGATACTTTCAGTGGACAGATTCTCTAGGTATAATCAAATCATGATAGCCAAAGAAGACCAACATAAAATGGCTTTTACTTGTCCATGGGGGACATATTTTTGGAACATGATGTTATTCATCCTAAATAACACGGGACCAACCTATCAGAGGTCCATGACACTAATATTTCATGATATGATCCATAAGACTATGGAAGATTATGTTGACGACATATTGGCAAAATCTAGAAAGAGGTGGGACCACATAGCAACATTGAGTGCCATCTTCGACAAACTTGAGGAATACAAATTCTATCCAAAGAAGTGTGTGTTTGGCATACAATAAGGGAAGTTTCTAGGATACATTATGTCCATGAGGGCGATTGAGATAGATCCCGCCAAGGTAAAGGCAATCCTTGAGATGGAGGCACCCAAGACATTGAACTAGTTAAGAGGCCTACAAGGCAGGCTCCAGTCTCTTCGCTGGTTCATAGCTCAACTAGCAGAAAAGTCAATCCCATATTCTCATCTACTCCACAAGGGGGTAGCATGAAAATGGGATGAGAAGTGTGATCATGCCTTCAATAAGATCAAGGAATATTTTCTCACACCACCAGTTCTCATGCGGCCCATTCCAGGCAAGGCTTTGACCTTATGCATATCAACAATAGCGGCAACTTTCAATGCTCTCCTAGCTCAACATGATGAAAATAGAATTGAGAGAGCTATCTACTACATCAACTAAACCATGGTAGGGAATGAGTTAGATTATACATTCATCAAAAAATCTTTTTTAGCAATGGTGTTTGCCTCACAGAAGTTCAGGAACTATATGTTAGCACATAAAATAAAACTCATTGCTACGATCGACCCACTCAAGTACTTACTTTCCAAAGCAATGCTCATAGGAAGGATGTCCAAGTGGGTCATGATCCTATCTGAGTATGATATTCAATATGTGGAACGAAAGGAAATTAAGGGATAAGTCATCATAGATCAGCTAGAGGAGGCACCATTGTATTCAGAGAATCCACTGATATCAAAGTTCCTTGATGAATCAATCTTCAACCTAAGTGTTGCAGATCACTGGAAATTATACTTTGATGGTTCTTACACACATCATGGATCAGGAGCCGAAGTCTTTTTCATCACACCACAAGGAGACTGCATACCAATATCATACAAGTTGGCATTTCCCTGCACAAACAATATTGTAGAATATGAGGCTCTCACCATAGGACTCAGAATAGAAGTGCAGTGGCATATCATGGCTCTCAAGGTACATGGATATTCACAATTTATAATCAATCAATTAAATAATGAGTAACAAAGGATGAAAGGATGACTCCATACAAGAAGTTGGTAGAAAGCCTCAAGGATTCCTTCATTGATATCGCATTCGAGCAGATACCTAGAGAAAAAAATAGAGCAGGACACACCATGGAGACAATTGGATCCCTATTGGATATCCCACATAATGTTCCCAAGCATGAATTCCTCATAGAGAAACTTCTCATACCCACATTTGAGGTACCAAAGTCTGAATTTTTGTCCAAAATTGTTGTTCCTGGTGATCCTTGGTACCATGATATATACACCTCATTCAGAATAAGAGTCCTTCCAGCCAACATCACCTCAAACCTGAAAAAGACCTTTGTCAAAAAAGCATCCCACTTCATTATCCTAGGAGACACCCTATACCATAGGAGCATAGAGGGAACCTTGCTATGGTGTCTAAATGTTGAGGAGGCTTTGACCTCTTTAACTGAGGTGCACAATGGAATTTGTGGTTCCCATTCAAATGGCATGACCTTGGCTAAGAAGTGGCTAAGAACAGGGTACTACTAGCCCACAATGGAAAGAGAAGCACATGAATATGTCCGAAAATGCTTGCAATGTCAACAACATGGAGATCTCATCCATGCACCAACTCAAGAGCTTCATCTCATCATCACACCATGGCCCTTTTCATAGTGGGAGCTCGATCTCATTGGAAAAATAACCCCCACCTCATCCAGTGGCCACATGTTTATCATTACTGCCATTGAGTACTTTACAAAGTGAGTGGAAGCCATACCCATGACCTACATAACCAGAAAGCAGATATCCAAGTTCATCCTGAATTACCTAATTTTTTGATACGGTGTCCCCCAAGCCATTATGTCAAATAACAGGACACCATTCAAAAATTAGGATTTTTGATACCTATGCTACAAATTCAAAATGCAACATCTCTTTTCCACTCTATATTAGCCCCAAGGGAATGATCAAGCTAAGGCCACAAATAAGACCATACTAAAAATCTTGAAAAAGATGGTCAATGAAGATGGCTGTGACTAACACTTGTAGTTAAATCTGGCCCTCTGGGCCTATCGAATGAGCATTCGTACACCCACAGGTGCCACCCCATTCTCCCTAGTCTACGGATTAGAATCCATACTTCCTATTGAGATCAAACTTCCATCCCTGAGAATATCACTACAAAATCACATCATAGATGAGGAATATCGGGTTTCATGATTGAATGAGTTTGAATTACTGGATGAACGACATATGGATGCCTTGAACCATCTATAGGTCTATCAAAACTTCCTCAAGCAGAGCTATAACAAGAAGATCAAGAGCCATACATTCTAGGTCAGAGAGCTTGTATTGAAGGAGAACTAGAAGAACATACCCAATCCAGATAGCAAAGGTAAATTTGAACCCAATTGGTTGGGCCCCTTCATCATCACAGCAAGCTACAAGTCAGGGGCATATTAGTTATCAACACCCGAAGGAGAACCTCTGCAGGAGCCCATGAACAACTCCCATCTTAAAAAAATTTATGCCTAATCTTTCAGGGTATAAAACCAAAAATACAAAAAAAAAAATCAAAAAAAGGATTAAGAACAGTAAAGAGAAAAATCATCCTTTAGTGAAAACCACTTTGGCGGCGCTTTGAGCAAGTACCTTGGTGAAAACCACGCAAACAGGTGCCATGCGTAAATAAGAACTTTCCATCTACCTTGATCTCTGTGACTCATTCTGCATCCTTCATCCATCCATCCGCATCCACATCATAGCTTGGTTTTGTGATCATGTCATGATCCCTCCTAGTACTATTCGACCCATTCCAAAGGTTAGTTTGTCCTGCCTATATCGGAGTAGTCTATCGCATCACGTTGGGGGAATGTACTACACTGGATCAGATTCATGTACATTCTTGGAGGTCTTCCAAATCAGAAAATCTCAAAAATATTCATAAAATTAGAAAATCTCAAAAACATTCATAAAATTAGAAAATCCCAAAACATCCAAATCATATCAAAATCCCAAAAACAATTAAAAAATTCAATCAAAAAGTCAAAACAGAGTCGTCTTGTCAAACTACATCATCTATGAGCTCTGAACGTAGGCAAGGTTTATCTTTGATCATCCCCCGAGACACTTAGGTTAGTCCTTTAGGAGTTTGTCACAATAAATTGGCAATCCATTTGTTCATATCTTCATCGATAAACAAATCGCCAGTCGAACTATGTGGTCTCTATGTGTATAACGTAGGCAAGGCTAATCTATTGATCAGCCCCCGAGGCCCCTATGATAGGTCTTTAAGTTAGGTCTTTGGTCAAAATCTCAGGAAACACCTAAAAATTGGAAAATTTGAAAATCAAAACATTTGGAAAACATCTTGAAAATACCAAAAACAACCTCAAAACATTTCAAAAAGATTAAAAAAATTCAAAAAAAAATTCAAAAAATTCATCCACCCATCTCATCTTACTTTCACCCACAATAAACATCACTCCTAATAAATCATCATCACCCTCAACCTTTGGGGAAACAATCGGAAACAATTCTAGCAGTCAAAAGTGAAAACTCAAAACATCAAAGTCTCAAGTCTAGGTCAGTAATTAAACAAGTTGGTCAACTTTTCATGTCAATAGCTTATCATCCAGTCAATTGCATGATCATCTGATAACATCATGTCCTAGGATGCATCCTTCCTACAATGGACATCAACATCAAGCATCACCATAGTTTAGTCTTGGCTAGCGGTATGAAGAACATTAGCTTTTTTGTTTACTTGATTTTGTCTTGTTGGATTTATCTTATTGCACTCATTCCAAGGACCTCTTGATGATGTCTAAACAAAATATTTAGAGAGATAGGAATGGGGCAACAATCATTATCTTTTTATGTTGTGCTTGTTGTATATTCTTGTAATATAACTTTGGTCATGCGTGCTTTGTTTGGCTTGTAGGGAGGGTGTTTTAAATGTCTTTTTGACCACATAGGAAGGCTTGCCTTTCTATGTTTTGGTCCAAGATGTTTGGAATATCTAAACTCCACTTTGAATAGGGTTCCGTATGCAAGGTGTGAACAAGAGTACTCCTATATGATTGTCGAGTCAAAGTACATCACACTAGATGCAACTTCGTCCTGGTTGTCTATACCTTGATGCATCACACCTATGTGTGTAATCAAACATAAGGTAAATGGCCCTTTGAAAATCCCAATTCTTGACAAGTGAACATCCTCCATATCTCATCATCATCTCCAATAAGGTCTTCTTAGATCATGGACTTGTTGGATCCTCTTGTCTTCATCTCTTTTCTTCCGGCATCTTTCCACACTAACATGGTACCATGACAGTTAAATCAAAGGCACCACTAGTGAATCCATCCTACATCCATAAACCATTAGCATACTACATAAAGCATATCATATAGGAAACACTAATCATTTC
The DNA here is from genome assembly GCA_007258455.2 of Sequoia sempervirens. NCBI lineage: Eukaryota > Viridiplantae > Streptophyta > Pinopsida > Cupressales > Cupressaceae > Sequoia > Sequoia sempervirens. Next base: position 461,054,225 of record VDFB02000017.1, read on the forward strand.
ACATGCATGGAATCTCCATCATTGCATAATATAGGTTGGTTATTCTAAGCATCTCATCAACTACACATTTGCATTCATGACATAAGTCATATCAGCATCACCATATGCATAATCATATCATATAAACATCATCACATCATCCATTTGTACGATCATATAGACATCCATACATGCATCATCATATCATACATAAAAAAGGTACTAAAAAATAAAAGGAAAATATCATAATAATTGCATCATCCATTTGCATCATCATATAGGACATAATATAGATTGGTTATTCTAAACATGGTAAGATCATCTACACATCATAAAACATCTGTATCCATACATTTATTGCATCCATATATCATCATCATAAAAAAAGCATAGAAAAGATGTTGAAAAAGATAACGCAACCATGAGCATGATCATACATACATTGCATCACATAATATAGAATCATACATCGCATCACATATAGAACATCACATATAGGAAAGTAAATAACATCCATCCATCCATGCATAGATAAAATGAAACACATCGTACATCAGATCAAATCATCTCATATCATATATCATCAATAAGTACAACTGTCATGGTACAAGGAATCAAGATCAAATGTGCATGTATTAGTACAATAAAATCGCTCATGGGCCTATAAAAAATGAGCCCGTGGATCACAAAAAGAATGATGTCTCTGATAAAAAAGTGAGATAGCCCCCTACTGGCTACTCCCATCATCAGGATGCCTCTCCCCATGATCCTTTAGGGTCCTGTATCCTATATGTTACAAAAAATATAGAACTTGGGCCGCTCAAGGCAATGTTTGATGATAATGTGCTCTGTAATAATTAGCCTCTCTGACTAGGTCCTTGTAAGTTCGTAGGGATACTGTGCTCCAAGAGCAGGATGCAGCCATGCTCTCGAGTTGATGCCACCAGCCCATCTCCTATGTTGCCCTCAGCTCCATGGCTTGTCTCTGCTGAGTGGCCTGATCCCGCTCTATATGGGCCTAATCTCTCTCGGTCGTCAAGGTGGCAACCTATCCCTATAAACCCTAAACCTGTGCCTATAGCTACTGGATCAAGGCACCCCTCTGGTCTGGCTGAGGTGGTGGTGGTGGCGGCTATGATCCCTGATCTCTCTGATGATCCTATCCCCACCCCTGATCCTATTGTCCCTAACCCTAATCTTGATCCCCATCTCTCGAGGCATCATCTTAAACTCTCTATTGATTGGGCTATTGTTGAGGTCCACCTCCTCCCCGGCCCCCATCTTTGTCTCCATCCCCATCTCCTTGGCCTCCTCATCCTTGGCCCCACCCTACTGATTTTCCTCTAAGCCTCCGTCGTGCTGAGACTGTCCCGGGCACTATCAATCTGAGGGGTGGCCTGAATGAATCCCTGTAAGCCTATGTGACTCCTGCATCTGCCTAACCCTGATCATATGTCCATGGCCTAGCTACTAGCTATTTGAAACTCTACACTGCATTCTCTGCCAAAATAGGCCAGCCCCATGTGGTCTCCCTCATAGTATGTGAAAATATAGCAACGTATTGGTCATTGGGTCTATCATGAGGCTCCCCAAATTGTCTGAAAACTTGATCAGGAAAGTAACGATCGACCATGCTGTGCTCGCGACCCTACATCAATCTATCCTGTCTAGCAAAAAAGAGTTGCTAGGCATCATCATACCAAGCCAGCAATCCAAGATATGGCCACCATGTGAACACTCTCATGTCATCGATCACCCTCCTCTAGTGAGGGGTCTCGCGTTGCCTTGTGTGAGAGAAGGAAAGTCTTCCTCTATACCTCTAGATGACTGGGTCATCTGGCTCCATATCAATTGTTGTCACTCTTAGACGAAGCACTACAATGTGCTCCCAGGCCTAGATATCGAGGAGTGTGACTCTAGACCCGATGGCTCTGCTGTTGCAATATGAAAACTTATGAAAATCTTGACAAAGTGAGGCCAACATCACTGGTCCCTATGCAAAGAATACTCTCTGTTGGATCATCCGCTCCCAGGGGAGACCCCGTCCTGGACTGAAATATAGGTTGTGCCAATCTGGTGCCACAAGTCCTGAAACAATAGCTACCATGGCCAAGTGGAATGGTGACACAACAAGTCTGTAATGCTCTAACTCAATCTAATCCTCAGCAAAAATGATTTAATCTAGGCCCATCACATCATAGAAGGCATATCTCCTGGCATCCACATCATAGATAACTCGCTATTCATGGATAGGCAATCGTAAAATGCACCATACATCCTCTAGGGTCACTGTTGTCTTGCCTGTACAAAAGTGAAACAATGGCATTTCACTATGCCATCGCTTTGCTAACGTTATCATCATACCCAAGTGTGTCCTGATTGGAGGTGCATATACAACGTACCATAGTCCAATTGCTCCTAGTTTCTCCTAGAGTTGCTCATGCATACCAACTAGTCTGCTCAGTATCGACGACCTGTGCTCGCATGAATGAAGAATCTTTGCCTCCTCCTCTATCAATAAAGTCACGACTTCAAGTTTCGTAAAAAATCAAGATCTTGTTTAGGGTTTTTGTGATCGAAACAACAAATGTGTCCCTATTTGTGATTGCAGCATTGTTTGGAAGTTCCAAACTATGCCACTAGAAGCCCTAAACTTCCAAAGTCTACCACTACGGTGCAGTTTGATTGTGTCTAAATTTAAGCCTAAACCCTAAATTCTCTAACTGGCCCACCACAGTGCCATTTGCATGTGTGGTGGAGTTTGGGGTTGAACCCTAACTCCAAATTGTGATGTTGTGTCACTATTACTAGAAGTGGTGCACTTTAAGGCCGCGCAACGTTGATTTGAAGCTTTTAGTGGTGTCATACAATGCCGCTTGACTCTATTTGACCATTGACCCTAATTAATGCGCTAAAAAAATGAAATGAAAGGTTAGGTTAAGATGAGATACCGATGGTCCTACACCTGGAAGTCACTAGTACACTCATATGCACTCAGAAACATGTCGAGGAAGTGGTCACTACGCCAATTCACATGGGGGTCAGAGCTTACAAATGTGAAAACTCTAAAGGCTAAATGTGAAAATGAATTGCAAGTGGCCCTCGAGGCCTATTTAAGCTTGAAAGCTAGGGTTTTTTGACCTCGTTTGGCTGTCTACCTAGGGTTTTGGACCCCCAATCTCATTTTTTCCCAACTGAGGCTCATTTCGCATCGTTTTGTCACATTTTGGCATGTTTTTGGTATCCTAGAGCCCTTTTCGACCTGTTGGGCACCTAGTCTCTTTTTTTGCAACATCACCCAAAAATCCAAATTTTTGTCTAATCTCTTGAGGGGGCAGTATACTAGCATAATTCGTCCATTGGGGCAGCATTAGGGAATTTGAAAAAAAAAATTGGCTTTTGATCAAGACATGTTTATTCTTTGAATCAATGAAACACGTGCATTACTTCAAAGAGGGGCAAAATGTAGACTCGTAAAATATATTGATTGATCCTATAAACCTTATCCTTATTTCACTAACACTAGTTCATCCTAAATCATCTCCTTCATTAACCATTTAAACAAATAACCTTTATTTGATTAAATTCATCACATTTCATCTCTTAATTAAATAAATCAAATTTATTTGATTAAGTCATCATCTCCTTTTAATTAAATAAATCACTTTGTTTAATTAATCCTAAAGTCCCTCTTTTAATTAAATATTTCATTTTATTTAATTAATCTCTAAAGTCATCCATTTAAATTAAATAAATTTATCTTTATTTGATTTAAAACTAACACCATCCTCTTTAATTAAATAAATCAAACTTTATTTAATTAATTCTAAAATCATCATTCCTCTCATTTTGGTTTATTTAAAACCCTAAAATCTAAATCAAATTGTTAAATCATCTAATCCTCACTTAGATTAATCTAATCATGATTAATTATCTCTCTAATCACCTAAATCCTCTAGATTTTTCAACTTGCACAATAAATCATTTCTTTTGATTTATTAAATCTCCCAATTTCCCTCAACATGGAATCAAAAGGGAATATTCCTCCTATATACACCTAAAAAGGGTCATCATATTCAATTAATTAAATACAACCTATTTTATTAATGCTTCAACTACATATAAATAAGGTCTTACTTTATTTATATTGTTCACTTTCCTTTTAATTATTCTAAATCACAATCTTCTAAATAATTAAATAAACAAAGTACCCTAAACGTGTTTATTTAATTAATCTTCCTTAATCTTGATTAAGAATTAGAGCACATTTCTACAACTTTTTGTGTGCCACCTCATAAAGGTCACATGAAAATAAATAAGCCTAATTATTAATTAGAATTATCCTCACACACTTCCACCAATGAGAAAAGCACATGGATTTATTCCCCCACACTTCCAATAAATTTGGAGCACATGGGTCTTTGTTTCACACACTTGGGAATCCCATACATTTGGCATGTTTCCAATTGGTCAAAGGATTCTCTCCACACACATGGCATGTTGTCTTTGGTCAAGGGGACAACATCCTGATTCCTTTCATCGCCACCGTCTATCATTTCTCCTTTGAATCTAGACTGTTGATAGGTTCCACCTCACAAAATGCTTGAGAAACCCTATAAATACACCCTCTTTCCTTAGCATTTATCATCCACCTTTTGAGTAATGTCATAATGCTATTTTGAGATACAAATTGGAATAGTGTTATAATGCCATTTTTCATCCACACTTTGAGTATTGTTACCATGCAAGTTTTTCGTAGGAGCTTGGAGCTTTCATGGAGTCTTATACTTAGTTTTCATATCATGTGTTACTTTGCATTCTCATATTAGATTAATTAATTGCTTCATAGTTACATTTTATCATCCTCATTGCATCATAGTTACATTGTAGGTTAGTTTGTTTTATGTTTGCATTTGAGTATATGCATAATCATGGATAGTTCACTATAGCTTCATATCATCTCACTCCTCTCCACTTGTTCATCTATCATCAACATCATCCTTCGTTATCGTTGCATCCATTATCCTTTCCATCATTTTGTTTCATTTAGAACCATACCACTAATCATTCCAGCACACATTCACACATAGAAATCATCTTAGCCTACATATTAAACATCAAATCTCGTTTTCTAGGTAGTCATTTTAACAACATTTGTGTCCATAGAAATCTGAGGGCCAAATGGTTTAAAAAATCCCTAGAAATAGAGGACAATGATACACATTTGAAAGATTTGATTGTATTACGAATAGAGTAGTTTTACTTGCTTCAAACTTTGAATGTAAACTGTCTCATTAAGGTTTGTGTTGACATTAGAATCCTCTCCACATTCGACACACGCACACCTCCAAATTTGAAAAAATCCCTCCAAAGGGATGTGTCCTTCCAACAAGGCATTCAATACCTCTTACATGTCCTTGTCCATTGAGCCAAGTGGCATTTAATTCATTCTTTTCTCCCTCCAACTTGTCATTTCACAAATTTGAAATTCCAACTAATATCATTTATTGGCACATTCATCAAAATGTGCTCAACCTTCATCCTCTCACATCTTGAAAAGTGGCATTTTTCCATTAGATGGTTATTAATCCCACATTCCTCCGCTTTTCTTGTTCTTCCATCTTGTTCTTCTAAAAATAGAAGATTTTTTTACTCATTTCAAAGACACAACTTCATAGCAAAGTCACTATCTTCACATTTAGAGCTAATTTCATCCATTTCATCAAGTGTAAATCATTTTCATGATTTCATAGCTAGGTTATGCCAAAATTTCATCAAGGAGCTTCACATCTTCAAACATTGATCATCAAGCTTGCAAAGGAATTGGGAAAGGGACATTTTTAACATCAAAATGGCACCAATTCCCCCATGGGATTAAGAGTTTGTTTGCATTGAATAAGATTTCATAGTTTATATTTGTGTTCTTGATGTTATTTCTTGTTCTTTGCATTTGAAATGAATTTCATGGGGAATGATGGTTTTAACTTGAATATTGGACTAATTGTGTGCTTGTTATTTGTGTTTTTTCTAGTCTAGGATCACCATTCATAGTTAGTATGCATATCTACATATATACATTGATAAACATCATAATGGTTATAAAACTCAATATGTACTCTACAAGAACAATTAGTGCATGTGTGATTTATTTTGACATAAAAAGGATTTAGAATTTCAAAAAACCTTTGAAAAATTTTAACTTGAGGATACATCTCTACAAATTTAGCAAAAAATTGAGTTTGAATCATATCCAAAAAATGTTTTGTATGTGGCTCACAGATTTGACTACCAATTATCTTTCTTACAACATCTCTTTGATTGGGAGAGACCCTTTTGTTATTCTTCCAAGATTCTTGTATTAGGGATCTCAAGGCTTGAACAATTTCTTTATCTTTCTATGGTATTCTACCTAAGAATTCCCATAACTCATTGTTATTTGGATCCTCCACTCATTCACACCTTCTTTTGGCTCTCATTAGAGACGATCTACTTATTTTCAAATTTTTACTTTTCTTTGAAATGATCATCTTAGTCTTAATTTGATTGCTTACCCATGTTGATGTCATCACATGTCATGTGGCACTACTATCTTTCATGCATGAGGAAGAACCCACACTCTCATATGCACTCATTAGATTCTTTACAATAGATTTCTCACTCGAGTCATCTAATGTTCTTAGCCCAAGAATATTCATGATGGGCCTAAATTTTAGTTTCCTCATCATTTCAAAAAATAGTTGGCATCTTCCAGTCTCATTTAAATTCTTAAAAAATAATCTCCATATCCTCCTCACATATCTTTGACACGTACGTTTTGGAATCTTATCATCCATTGGTTTCAAAATATTAGCATCAATATCAATAAAATATTTAGGTTTTCTATCCAAAAATCTAGAAGGATTTCTCAAAGGTAAAGTTGCATCAACATTAGGAATGTAAAAAACATCGAGGATAGATGGTGTACATTCAACTGGAGATGAAAATGATGATGCACCTTGAAATTCACATGTAAAGTATGTTGTACCTTCACCTTGAGATGTGGTATGTGGAGTGTCTCCAAGTAGAGATGTGTTTATGAATGTACATTCAACACCAGATGTTGTAGATGGTGTGCCTTCAACTCAAGATATGATTGATGGTTTACTTTGAACATGACATATTGTAGACAATGTGCCTTGAACTTCACTTATGGTTGATGATGTTCCCCCAACTTCAGGATTCATTTTTCTCATTACACAAATATTTTGCATAGCTTCCTTTTTTTATGCTAATTCAACATCTCTCTTAAATTGCATTGGAATTTCCTTATATGGGGTTCAATTTCTTTTCTGCACAAAATTGCCTCATTGTTTCTCTTTTCCTTGCATTTTTGGCTTCATGTTCTTCTGATGTTCTAAGAGGCTTCTCACATTTCCTCAACATGATGTTCAATGCTACATGTTCACAAACATAAAAACAATAAAATTAAGTAATTCTCGCTAATACAAAAATATCAAAACGATTGCAATTGATCTATGTGAGAAGGTGACAAGCACAAAACTTTAAATTTAAACAAAAAACTCTTGATAAACAATTAAATTGTACAAACATGACAAATATGACCTCATATAATCAAATTTCATCTAAAAAATTCAAACTTACACCAAGATAATTGTTGAATAGAAAATGGAAAGTCACTTTAATTCATGAACATGATCATCTTCCTTCTCGAACACACCTAAATGTAGAGGGAAACAATAATACTCTTTTACCAATGGTAGAGATAATACTCTTTCACCAAGGGTATATCCTTTTAGTTTGTGGGTTTTCATCAGAATCATGCAAACATGCAGAGTTTAAAATAAAAAAGGTGTGTATGCTACATTTCGAGTTCATGACCTTTAGTTGATTTAATAAGGGGTAAGGAATTGTATTTCATAAAAAAAAATTGTTGTTTTCTTTGAGTGTGATTGTAAAGAGTTTGAATGATTATTTTGAAAACCCTAAGAAAATACCAAGTCTAAAAATTGAAGTAACATAGATAGTTTGGAAGTATTTGAGAGAAAGGAAAATTTATTCATAACAATGATATGGCAACATGTAATAATTTATTCACAACAAGAGAAGGGACAACAACAATTTTGAGAGGGAAAATTACATAGCCTGATGACTATAAATATACAGTCTAAGGGGCAGCCTTTCCAAGAAGGGATAGCAACAAGTTTGAGAGGTTAGTAGTAAAAGGACATAAACTTTTAATCCAAGAAAGGATATCAATATCAGTATGAAAGTTATGCAATCAAGAAGCCATCCACATGTTCATAGTGAGAATATGAGAAAAAAATCAACAAGAATGCAATGAAGGAGGTTTCAAAAAATTCAATAAACTTATTGAAGGTTACAAAGGATAGTGAACATAATGTTGAGGACAACCACCATGAAGAAGGGAAATGAAGGAATTATTCACCAAGAAGATGGTAGGGGTATACCTCTGACAGTCTTAGGTAAAGAACCATTCATATGAAAATGAAAATGGATAGGATAAATGAAGACATTAGAGAGAATCCAAATAAGTTATAAGGAGAGTCATTTGTATTTCAGACATTCACAATGCAAGTGGTATATGATAGTCATTAATGAGGCATTGATGGGGCAACAATGTCATAATAATAGTTTGAGTTTGAGTATGGGCATAAATCTCTCAAGGATAAGGAGTAGTTTTCAAACTAAGGGTAAATCAATGAAAGGAAAATACACTAATGGTAAATCAATCGAAGGAAAATAGAGGAGGTTATGTACATTGATGAAAGGGATTTAACAACAATCAACAATGGAGGTAATATCAAGAAGGATATTCAATCATGGATTTCTGAATGAGGATAGATTGTGGAGTAAGAAGAGTTTAGATAATGAGACACTTCAAGCTACATAGGACAACCTCATTCATGAGAGTCAATCTTGAGATATATTCATAGCCGAAACATGAAAGTTCATTAAATAAACCATTTTCAGCCTTATAAGGTTTTCTTAACTTGCTTCCCCATCTTTATGGCAGCCAAAAATGGTCAAAATAATTTATTTGCAATTTTATAAGGCTCATTTTTTTTCTTTCTTGCATTGAGGCAGCCATAAATGTATTGGAAATCATCTTTACAACCCTCAAAATTATTGTGACTCGCTTCCTTAAAATATTGGTACATTTGTAACTATTGTTTTACCTTTAAAATAACCTTCTAAGGCTCTACTAATGATATCTTAGCTTTTGGATAGCTTCAACCACACTAGGCATTCACAATTGCACTTTGAAATCCATATTACAATTAATCTACATCCTTATAAGGCCTTTGAAAACATTCACAATCCTTTAAAGCCTAGCAAATCAATGTTACATCTTATAGGGAAGCATCATAAAGACCAAAAAATTGTTGACATCAATCTTAAACATTTCCATGGATCATCATTGTTGCTCCTCAAACAATATAGAAACTTTTCAAATAATCTCATATGTCATTGGTGCTTCCTTGATTCTTGTCATTGCTTTGGGAAACATCCTGGCATCTCAAGTACATGTTGTTATACATTTTTAACCACATTATGTATTATTTCCACCCTTATGGTATGGCCTTGGAAAACTCATAGAAAACTCATATTGGTGGAAGAGGGATAAATTTAATGTTGTATCTTCTACTTTTAGAATTAAGAAAAATAATTGTATGTAGTATTTCAAAGACACAGAAGGCAAACAAAAGAAGCACATCAACAAAGGAAAATATGTAGCTAATGGAGCAAGGGATAGATTACATCCATTTCCAAGGTCTTATTGAATGGAACAAGGGGAAAATTGTATCCAAACATTTATACTTTCATTGAATACGCCAATTATATACATAATATAGGTAGTAGGAAATTGCAATTAAAAAGAAAAGGCAAATGAAAAGAAATTGATCCATGTGACAAGAAAAATAAAAATATGCATCTGATGGAGGAAGGGGAAAATTACATCCATTTCCAAGGTCTTATTGAATGGAACAAGGGGCATATTGTAGTCAATCATTTGTACACTCATTGAATGTGACAATTTGCTACATAATATAGGTAGTAGGAAATTGCAACTGTCGTAGTCTATTTTTTCCATTGCCACAGTCCGTGTTTTGTCTCTTAAGAGGGTTTCTAGGATAAAAATAGTGTTCTTAATTCTTCATTATAGTGGTGGTTTCTAGGATAAATATAGTTTTCTTAATCCTTTTGAAATTTCCAAATACACCTACATTGTAGCTAATTTAGAGTGAATCAATTTATTTATTTTAGGTCAATTGCTAAAACATCAAATGAAAAGAAATTGATCTATGTGACAAGCAAATGGAAATATGCAACTAGTGGAGGAAGGGGCATAGTACATCCATTTCCAAGGTCTTATTCAATGGAACAAGAAGCATATTGTAGCAAATCATTTGTACACTCATTGAATATGATAACCAAAAACTTGGAGCTCTAATATCACTTGATCGCTAATCACTAGGTTTATAACCCTAAAGATACATTAAACATAAATTATCTTAAGCTAGCTATTCACCCAAAACTCTTGGAAACTTTCCCTCAAGGGTTTAATTTACTTGCACTAATAGTTCATAAAGAAAAGGAAATTAAACAAATAGTAGAGAACATAATGAGAAGATCACACAAATGACTCTTATTGGCCAATGACATGAAGATACGGATAATAATTGCAATGGTGAAAACCAAACACTCTATAATGGTTATGTGTAAATTATCTACACAAATCTCATACAAAACACATAAGACTCAAATCCTTCACATGTCACCATGAAGCACAAGATTCAACCACGATACATGGACAAGCATACAAGGCATGTTGCAAGATGGTGTGTCCCTTGGTCTCCTATGTTTAGCATGGTGCTTGGGTTTATGACATGGCTTAACCACCTCCTATGAATCTTGCATAAACTTGGCAGTTGTATCAGGCATTAACATGTCAATCTTTTGGTGCAATGAAAATGACCAATGTAAAAATTGGTATTAGAGCCACTTTCATAGGTTTTAACCCCTCACTTACATTGGGGGGATTTTTGCAAGATAGTGTGTCCCTTGGTCTCCTCTGTGCAGTGCCGCACTTGGGTTTGTGACATGGCTTAACCACCTCCTGTGGATCTTGTATAAATCTAGTGGTTGTATCGGGCATTAACAGGTTGATCTTTTGGTGCAACAACAACCACTAATGTAACAAGGAATAACTTGGGAGTTCTTTGTAACCAAGCAAAAAACCCATACAAAGTGATCAAATATACACTATTTCACAAGCTTCAAACAAAACCCATAGAAATTAATGGCATTTCCTTGGACCCTTTACACAAAATCCATCTAGCTATAGTGAAAAAGAAAGAATTTCACTAACCATAATGGAAATGGACTACTATAAGCAATTAAAATGGAATACATAAGCATGTTTGTGTTAATTTGAAATCCTTTATACAAGTTTACATGAATTCATCAAAATTATGCCATGTTTTTGAGTATTTTCTTTGAACTCCTAAGAATTTTAACTATTTATTCAATGTTGAATTATATGTAAAACTATTACATGACTAATATAAATATGAAAAGAAATGTATATATTGTCAAAACTAAACAAAAAAGCTCAATATATACATTTCAACTCAACAAAAATGAATATATTACCTGAGATAATCAAATTTGATGTAGAAACTTCAATTTATCTTCTACATTGTCCAACAAGAAAATAGGTGCTTCAAAGGTGATGGAGAAAGAAAAATATGGTAAGTTACAATAAGTCATCTGCATGAAAAGGTGTTTTTTTGTTGGACAATGAGCAAAACCAAGCAAACATGAAGAATTGTGGGCCTATATCATAGGTCAACTCTCTTTTTTATCATTTTTGGAAAAGACCATATGGCGCTTTCAAAAATTGGCACTCACAAAATTTGGTGAGCACCAAATGTGTTGCAAAAAAGGATTTTCAATTTGGTGAGTTCCAAATGTTCGATTTCGAGGCTTCGCAATTTGGTGAGTGCCAAAATTCTTATATGGATAATTTGCAATTGTCAAGGCCTCAATCCTACATGGAGACCTACATAGGGGAGAGAGAAGACTAGGAGAGACATAGAGAAGTAGCAAGGGATGGAGGGAGAGGTTTAATGATCTTTATTGATAATGAAGAAGATAAGAGAGAATATTGGGAGAAACCTAGAGGAGTAGTAATGAGAGAAGGAGTGAGAGACGTAGAGATGGCTAAAAAGGGATGGAGAGGTAGACAAGGAGAAGCTAAGAGACCTAGAGAGGGGAGAGGTAGAGACGTTAGGAGGAGATAGAGGTGAGATATAGAAGAGAGGGAGAGTGAAAGGGGAGTATTAGTAGACGAGTAAGAAGGGATGGATAGAGAGGAAGAAATGGAGGGAGTGAGAGGCTTACGGAAAGAGGATTTAGAGAGGAGATGATGTGGATAGGAAAAGTAAACTAAATAGGACAAAGAGAAGAACAAAGAGGTAGAGATGGCTAAGGAGGGATGGAGAAGCAGAGAAGGAGAGACTAAGAAACCTAGAGAGGGGAGAGGTTGTAATGTGTCATTCTTAAATAACACCAACAAATCAATTATGAAATTATGAATAATAAATTAAAGATATAAATTGAATAGCTATTTTCTATCATAGCACATGACCAAAATAATAATTTATATTTTTTTCCAAATGTAAAATTTTCAAATTACATAGTTTGACTAGGCTAACATCACCACTTAGTCAACTCAAAATTTACATTATATAGTACAAAGTACAATAATCAAAAGATGGAGTTCCATGTAATTCCTCTTCAACGATCGTTGCATCTAGTGGAAAAAAACATGGTTCAGGTGCTTTCCCCCCCAACTATGTAGCTATGCTTCACCGAAATTCTTCCTAACTTGAAGAATACCTGACCCTGCATGGAATACTTAGCAAGAGAAAATGATATGTAAGGTGGAATCTGGTGCATTTCTAACAAAACTACAAGCATTTCTATCTACATTTAGAACATGCAAGATCAAGGTTAGGAAATGGAAAAGAGTCACATCATAAAAAATAGTCCATTAAATATTATGGGCTACAAATGCTTGGCCAAGCTTATGTTGTATACAGCTACAAAATGATAGATTTTGGACAAAGCAAAACCTATATTCTTTGTTAACCCGTTTTTGGCACCCGTCTTGGAAGGTAACCTTATACATATATAGGGTAACATACTTACCTCAAAAAAAATAAAATTTACAGACACACAATCTAGTTTCTAGTAGGTTTGTCTATCCAATATGTTCATGATAAATAATCAGAAATTTTCTACAAACATAAACTACGTATGTTTCATGTAGGCCATCTTGAAAACATCATATTCAAGCAAGGTAAACTAAACCAGATTTATTTATTTTGAATGTTATGCAAATAGACATTATAACATAATCCATTTCATCATTTATATGATATGTTTAAGCATATTTCACAACATATACATTAGCATACATATATCAATTATTTCCTCATTTCTTCCCACACGGAATGAAATTTACATTTTTTTAGATAAGGAAAAATAAAGTTGTTTAAAAGAAGGTATATCACATGTATGTGTATATTCATAATTGGTTTATGTATATACACATATATGACCTTCAATTTTATAGTGTTTAAAGTATGTGTATACATTCTTTTATTAACAAAAATGCCATAATTCACCTAGAATGTTTTGCTTCCCAATTTCATTTAATGTGCAGAAAAGATAACATTTATTTTAACTGGAAACCCATTTTTTTCCAATAATAAATTTTGGAATCAGTATGAGAATATTGAATAAAAATGCACTAATTCTACTTCAATTTACTAGAAAAATTCTTCAGTATTTTTCATAAGTTTCACCGAAAAGTAAAAGAAAGTTCTTGCATTCCTGTTATTACATTCTTCCCTTTATATGTTTATGTCATTTTGATGTTCCCAAATTCGTTGTCATTTGTTTGAATTTAGTCATTTAAAGAAATAATCCTTGTTATTCAGTCCAATTACAATGAATATACAAAATCTTTCATTTTCAGACCATAAACCAGGCTAAATAAACTTGGGGGTCAGTAATACAAGATATGTGTTTAATCTAGAGATTTATTGAAGTTGATTGATGACATGGGTGGTCATTATGTAAAATTCGCACTAACAACTTATACCATTGAGTACATAATAGGTGTGAACGACACTCTTCAGACCTTTGCATTCTCAGATTGTTAAGGAAAAGTTACACTAAATGGGATAAGCCCTCAACCAATGCTAGGTTGCAACATGCAGTGGTACGTCATTTGCCAATGATAGTTGAAGTGAAACCAGTATATATATTTGTGGTTTGTCTTGATGCCAAAAAGACATATAACATCTTCTTTTGTGAAACAAAGAAATTGCAATGATAAATGAAGCTACAGAGCGAAAACCTGGCATGGGTTCTAGTTTCCCCTTCATCAAGCTCCAAAGAACTTGTGATGAGCTTACCATCAACAAATTGGTGGTTTAGGATGGGCTTCATTGGCTATGAAGTTGAGTGTTAGTAAGAGCTCGTGGCCTAACATTGGCCAAACAATGAAATGAATAAATATCATACATGCAATGATTGAAAGTCTCATATGCGAGAGACATGTCATACGAAGGATAAAACTTGACAACTCATCATATTTAGAGGGTGAGACCAACCCTATTGGTAACACAGTCAGGTATAAGATGACTCTAATGGAAAATACCTTCGACTTTAAGCTAAGTAACATGAAGACATTATCCAGCTGTAAGAAGAACCAAAGGATATCAATAGTCAGCTTAGGTCGATTCAAAAAGATCATAGTCAGCTATAAGTTGCATACATTGATAACACATCCATTACAAGGCAATTTAAAACAATAACATAATTGGAAATAAGCCTAATACAAATGATATCTCATTCAAATTCGAGCCAATTCTAGTAGTAATAATAGTTGACTAAGAGCCAACCCTACCAAATTGATGAATGCAATAATATTACATAACGAATGCCTCTGCAATATACATATTATTAAACAGTGTTAGCTCAATATAAAAGAACAGGGAAAATGGGAGGGTTTGAGCCCATCCTACATCATTGATAGGAAGTATAAGGTCACCCAAATAAAATAATAACAATGAATCATTTTTTCATTCAAAGCAAGATATTCAAAGAATTTGATCAAAAGAAAAGCTATCGATTATGCAAAAAACAAAATGTTTCTATTCTATCCATATATTTTTTGACAACCAACTGTAGGTTGAAACAACAATAGAATCCATGATTTTTTCTCAACCAAATCATCTTTTCCTCCTTCTAATTACTCGACTCCTCTTGCTTTTTCCTCTAAAAAGTATCATCCTTAATTTGAAATATTCCTTCTTTTTTTTTTATGAGTGCATTGCATTCTATATTTGTTTTTTTTCATCATGAGCCACCCCTATTCTTTGTAATAAAAGATATTTTATAGAGGTGATGGGTGGCCCACTAGTCATTCAGATTCCTTCTTTCTAATTTTGAAAAAAAGAGCAATTTGAGATTACATATCATGGTTTTCTTGCATTCAATTTTTAATCGATGATTTTAAATGAATCATCCATTTATATATTGTAGAGGAGGGGGACCCAACTACTTAGGACCCTAGGTCATGGAAGGGTCTAGATCAATCAACTTCCCTAATATACCTCACACTAAGGAATTATCTAAGATGAGTTTGATGTTTAAGGGGGTGAGAAGGAAGGATAACTAATCTACCTCTTTCCTTCTGCTAACTTGAGAGATTCAAAAAATTAGGTGAGCAGATTCCTAGAGTCGAGACTACAACTTAGGCAGCTCACTGCAAGAGGAGTCCAGCATAGGGAACGAACAACAGCATGACGCGTTGGCATCTCAATTGGGCGCTGACATTTGTACAGATAGAGAATGTAAAGTATAGTTTAAGAACTAAAGAAACCTACTAACAACCTGAAAAATGTTGTTTACTATAATAACAAAAATAAAAAACAACTGAACAACTAAAATAACAAGAAAAATACTTTAACTTGAAAGATAGATTGATTATGAACGAAATGACAAGCAAGGGTGGTATAAATCCAACTTATAGTCATCCCAACCTCTCACAAGCTCCACATGAACGAATTACCTACACATATAGTGACAAAAAAGGTTGGGGCTATGTATAGAGGACTGCCGCAATCAGTCCCCCGCTTTGGTGTTTCCACCTCCATGGATAGCCAGTATAGCAACAATAGAGAAATATGATAAAGAAAACATATTGAAATTGAAGTACTATGCACTATGCTAAACAAAAATATGCTATAGAATAATGCAATGATGCTAAGTGAATGAAAAGTGGAACAATGTCACCTTCAACCATGTGCACTCGAGGAAAATGGGAGAAGGAGTGAGCTCACAATCTTACTAATGTCAACATTGTTGTAACAACAAAGAGGCTAAGTCCACAAAACACCAAATTTTTTTTCAATGGAGGTGAGAATGATGTGAATGAAGTGTTTGGAAGTGAGAATGATCAAGTAGAATTCTAAGAAGATCAAGAAGTGTGAAGATGGTGAATGAGCTAAATGAATAGGCCATTTGAAGATGAAATTAGAGGCAAAGGAGCTATTTGAGTTTGGTCAAGGGCACACAAACGTTACACTTCATCGCCAATGGAGAGTTGTAACACCTCTGTGGATTCCAGAGGTAGGAATCCTATCAAGACGAAAGTGTGCCATTCAGATGTCCACACACTGCACTAGCGTCCTTGATAGAAATTCCTCCACCGACACTAAAAACAACTACCAAGTGAATGGGAAATGAATGAGGGATGTGGAATAGCACCATCAAATCTAATTTTTCAAAGGTAGGAGGTACATAAATAGGGAATTTGTGAGGGGGTAAATTCATGCCATTACATATATATTTTTCATTATATAATCTATTTATATATAGATATGTATTGATATATAAATATATTCAATTTACATTACACATTTACATATATATATATTCTCAAACACGTTATTTGTGTTTCCTTTATATTAAAGGAAATGCTCTCTACAAGGTAGATATAAGAAAAATCATCAAATTCTTTTATTCATGTTACCCTTAGAATCATCCTTTTTTTTATAACTTGTATTTCCAACTCAACATAAAAACTTATGTGTACTTATGCACATTTATTCATCTTTTTGAATTTCAATGAAATATTAAATACGCAAGGTAAAGCTAATGAACTAATAATTCATTTTTCACTAGTCTACCTATTTGATCATCAACTCATTTTTCCTTGTCTTTTAAACAAACACAAGACATTTACATCAAATTCAGATTTTAAATTTAGGCACTTTGATTTTTTAGTGGTGTGTGTGATCCAAATTCCATTCTTCCTTACCGATTGTCATCTGGTTAAGTACTCCTACCTCAACCATGTTCTCGTTCTTCAACCTGCTCCTACATTCTATCACTTGCACTTGTAGAGTTTAATTAGTAACCAATGATCGAAATGAAATGATTTCATTACTACATCATAACTTTTATCCTTCATATTCAATCATAAGGTCTATACGATAAACATTTCAAATGACATTGAAATCTTAATTTATCACAAGTCAAAGACTTATAAATTTCATTTTTTCAAAAATATTTGAATAACTTAACATTAATAAAGGTAAGAAAAATTTAAGACATGAAATCCTTCCCCACTAGGAAGAGACATCGTCTTGATGTCTTATTAGACAAAACTGAATCATATATGTCTATTTCAACATTCAATCATATTTTAATTCAAGCCAAAATATCATAACATGCAAATTCAAAAAATGCTAAGGCAATAATATCTCAATAGAACATTAAGAGTCTATCTAGAAATCAAATAAGGAAAGGAGCATTCTATCTCATCTGCATCCTCCCAGGTGGCAGTGTCCTCGAAATATTAATCCCATCAGACCTTATATTAAACAATGTCTCTATTTTGCAACTTGACGTTGCATTTATCTAGAATTCTAATGGGCTCCACTAGCACCACTCTTGGATCTTGCACCTGTAAGGAATGCCAATCAAGTTGTGAGTTGCATCTAGATGGTATGGCTTAAGCAAAGAAACATGAAATACATTTAGGAGTCGAGCTAGAGTAGGTGGTAGAGAAAGTCGGTATGCAATCAAGTTAATCACTTCTGGCACCTCAAAAGGACCCACATATCTCAGAGCCAACTTGGAATATTTCCCAAAAGTAATAGAGATATTGTGTGGATTGACTCTCAAAAATACTTTATCACCCACTAAAAACTGTCTGAAGGTTCTATTTTTGTCGGCATAGCTTTTCTATCTATCTACCACTCGCTTCAGTCTACCCTTGATGAGTCTCATTTGTTCTTCCATGCCCTTAATCATTTTAGGACCTACTATAATCTTATCTTCCGACCTGTCCCAACTAATGGGTGTATGAAACTTTCACCCATAAAGAGCCTTGAAAGCTCCCATACCTAAGGATGCATGAAAAGAGTTATTATAAGAAAATTATACCAATGGTAGGTACTCTTTCCATTTCTACTATTGGTCCATACAATACATTCAAAGGAGATCCTCTACTACTTGATTTACTCTCTCTATCTGATTGCCAGTCTGAGGATGATATGTTGAACTAAAATTCAACTTAGTTTCCAAAGCTACATTCAAGGTCATCCAAAATTTGGACATCATCTGAGTATCCCTATCAAATATCATAGTCTCAGGAACTCCATGCAAATGAAATATCTCTTGGAAATTTTTCTTAGCCAAGTTCAATGATCCATCCTTAAGGTTCTCTAGAATGAAATGTGCCACCTTAGTCAATTTAGCAACTACTACCAAGATGAAATCATGCATGTGTTTACTCAAAGGTAACCCCTATATAAAGTCCACATTGATCACCTGCCACTTATATTCATGTATGTCATGAGGATAGAGGAGCATTGCTAGATGCACATGTTCATCCTTAACTCGTTGACACTCCAAGCATCTTGCTACATATTCAACTACATCCTTTTTGAATTTTTCCAAAAATACAAAGATTTCAACTCAGCGATCATCTTGACAACTTTAGGGTGTCCTGAATAAGGTACATGGATTTCTTCTAAGACCAACTTCTTGAGATCTCCAAAATATAGAATATAAATCCTCCTCTAATATCTTATAATTCCATCTAATTCAAATTCATACCCATCATGTCAATGGCCTGAAGGGTTCTCCTCTAGAGCTACCTTCACTCTTTCATAGTGCTCATCTCCTTGCAAGTGTTGCTTCACCTGGTAACTTAGATTAGACCTTGTTGTGGTCATGGTTGCCAGATGTCTTCTTCTACTAAGACCATCTGCTACTCTATTCTCTTTTCCCTTAATTTATTCAATTCCAAATTAGTACTCACTAAGGAATTCCAACCAACTTCTTTTTTGTGCATTGAGATTTTGTTGGGTGAAGATGTATCTTAGTCCCAAATGATCCATTTTAAGCTTAAATCATTTTCCCAAAGCTAATGCATCCACATTTGCAAGGCATGAACTATTGCAACAAATTCAAAATCATGTGGTGTGTAATTCATTTCATGTTGCTTCAGCTTCCTTGATTTGTATGCCACTACTTGCCCATCTTGCAATAACACTACTCCTACACCATCTCTCGAAGAATCCGTGATCAGATTGAATTGACCATTGGGATCAGGTATAGTCAAAATTGGGGTTGTAGTAAGTTTTTCCTTTAGGATTTGAAAAGATTGCTCACAGTTTTTTGTCCATTCAAACTTTTTCCCTTTCCTTTGAAGCGATGTGATTGGGGCTGCAATTTGAGAGAATCCTTGTACATACTTCTTGTAGTATCCCACAAGACCCATGAAGCTTCAAACTTTTGTCACACCCTAAGGTGTTGGCCATTCCACAATTTCCTTATCTTTTTGGGGTCTATAAAGACTTCTTTCATTGATATGATATGACCTAAGTAATGCACCATGTCCTGATAAATAAGTACTTGGATAGCTTTCCAAAAATCATCTTATCTCTCAGAAGTTGTAAGACTATCCTAAAATTCCCATCATGCTCCGCAATGGATTTAGAATAAATCAATATTTCATCAATGAAGATCAAGGAAAAATCATCTAAAAAATCTTTGAATGCATTGTTCATGAGATTCATAAAAGCTATTGGTGCATTGGTCAAATCAAAAGGGGCTATAGTGAACTCGTAGTGTCCATACCGAGTTCAAAAAGTAGTCTTAGGGATGTCCTTTTTTATTCTTAACTGGTGATAACCAGACCTGAGATCTATTTTAGAGAACACCAATGCTCCCTTCATCTGGTAAAATAGTTCACCAATTCTCGTAAGAGGATATTGATTCTTGATGGTATCCTTGTTCAACATCTGATAGTCGATACATAGATGCAAGATTCCATCCTTCTTCTTTACAAAGATAACTGATGAAACCCAAGGAGACACACTAGGTCAAATGAGCCCTTTTCTCAATAGTTCCTACAACTAGGCATTGGACTGAGGTTCAGCTCTAGGTACTAGATCAATAGAGAAATAAAATTCCTGCTTGGGAGGTAGCTCTATGAGTTCTTCGGGAAACACATCTTGGAACTCCTTTTGAATGGGGTAATCATCCAAATATGGTTTCATATTGTCAGGTTCTCTAACATGTAACACATAAATTGAACACCCTTTCTTTGAGCCTTCTTGAGTTGCATGGCTAAGATCTGTCTAATTTCTAGTGGTCTTTGCAAACCATGAATCTCAGCCAGATTCCCAAAGTCATCTAGACAACTGACCATTTTTTCCTCACAACTCACAATGGACTTTTGTCTGGTCAACTAATTAATCCCTAAGATCACATCATAAGAACCTAAGGGTGCCACATAAAGATTGAATTGGGTCTGGAAGCTAAGAATTTCTAACTCGTTGCAAAAGAGATATGAATCCACCCTCTGCTCTACCCAACCCCCATACTCAACCATCCAA
The DNA here is from genome assembly GCA_007258455.2 of Sequoia sempervirens. Classification (NCBI taxonomy): domain Eukaryota; kingdom Viridiplantae; phylum Streptophyta; class Pinopsida; order Cupressales; family Cupressaceae; genus Sequoia; species Sequoia sempervirens. The sequence continues at coordinate 461,075,218 of VDFB02000017.1, forward strand.
GAATTGGCCATGTGTCCAGGTGTAATGGGTAATTTAGAAATGATTCTAGGGTCCACATAACATTTAGTTTCTCTAGTATCAGTCAAAATGGAAACAGGTTTCCATAGAGCTTACTTGAAAGTTGGATTGGTGAGGCTTGATACTCAGCTTGTTTATTTTCCTCCGTCACATGGATCTGATGTTAGTTTTCTTCCTTTCATGCCTTTGAACTTTGTGGGAAATTTGAGGCATAATGATCACTTCCACAAGTGTAACACCCATCATGTGGCCATTTTTGACCTCCTGACCTATCTTTGTTGGAGCTCTTTTGTTTATTATCAAAATTTCTTTTGTTGTTGTTAGCATTCTTGTTCTTTCTGCCACTACTTCCCTCTACTTTCTCCTGAGTGTCACTTCCCCTTTTCAGATTCTTGATCTAGCGAGGTTTGTATCCTTTTTGAAACTTCTTATTTCTGAAGAAAGACTTATAATTCAAACTCTTACAGAAATTGGATAGTTGTTACAACTTCTACTCTTGTTTGGTGGCATTCTCAAAGACCTCTTCCATAGTAAGGGGTTATGTATATCCACCTCTTCTCCAATCTATGGCCTTAACCCTAGTATGAACTTTTGGATTCAAAAGTGCTCAATGGTCTGGTATTGTGGCATATACTTAAGCAAATGGGTGAACTTTTCCCTATACTAAGTCACAGACATACTCACTTGAGTTAGGTTTTGGAACTATGTCATCTTCCTATCGAAAAATTGTTGAGGAAGCCACCTTTTCTAAAAATGTTGAAGGAACTATTCCCAAGTGGTCTCTCTAGGTAGTAGTTTTCGCTCTGCCATCTCATTGTCCCACCATGTGGTTGCCTCACCAGAGAGTTGGTAAGCTTCCCATATAGCCTTGGTTTAATCTGATAAATTTTGGAGCCCAAAGTACTTCTCAATTTTAATTATCCATGCTTTCAATCCATCTCTGATATTCTTGCCATCAAATTTTGGCAGAGCTACCCTTTTAAGGCCCTTTCCAAGATCTCCTTCAATTATCACTTGATTATTGCCATCTTGATCTCAATTTCCTTGTGGTTATTCCTCATTTATCAGGCTCTGACCATCTCACATACCTCGAAATTACCCTTCCAAATGGTCCATCTTATTTACCTGTCAATTTAGGACGTCAAGGATTTGATCCAACCTCTAATTTTCAACTTTTTTTTTCCCACCACCTGAACCTTCATTCTTGGTGTTCACCAGGATGGTTCATGATTGAACTGCATCAGAGCCCAGGTTTAACATAACTGACACAAGTTTTCTATGTTTATTCAATTCATACACATAATACGAAGTATTATAGCATGCAATCTATAAAAGATATTCATGTTAATTCATAACAAGGATAAGTCATTCAAGATCACTACTTTGAACACAAAGAAATACTTCCTTTATTTATTAAATTAGCAGATTACATAGATCCTTATTTACAAAATTTCCCCCTTATTAGAAGGGTTATTCATTTTTGGATAGAGGAAACTCTTTCGGGTCCTCATCAGAGTCTACTACAACCTTCTTGGAAGAGGAAATATGTGCATGCATGTAATCCTTCTCTTCTTTTTTCAAAATGGGCTCACTGGGTCTGTACCTCAAAGGCTAGCCTCATATTGCAAAAGGTTTCTTAGTTTTGATAGTTTGTTTAGACTCTTCAATCTTCTTGCACCTTTCTAACTTTAGTCAGGTTAGGGAATTTTCTTAGATCTCATCATCAGGCTTCTTAGGTTGGACTTAAATTTTTGGGTACTCTTTGACAACAACTTTCTTTTTGGAAGTCCTAACTATCTTTCCCTTCTTTTTCTAGTGCAAGGGCACCAAATGCATCTTTTGCAAGGGTGAACAAATTTTGAGTTTTGGTAGAATCTAGGTGGTTTTGAGTATTTTTTCATAAATAATTCCATAATAGGCCATCTTGTAATGTTTCTACTCTATTTGGGTCAGTTTAGAGTTCATTATGCAAAAAGTGCAAAAAATTGAAATGTTGTCAAGTTGAGAAAGTTGTAAAAATTGCAAAAATGTAAAACTTGAAGAAGCCCAATGGTCATGGGAATTAAAAGGGAAGTTGGAGAAATTTTCATAGGTTATTTAAGTTATATATATGTGTAAAAATCGATGAATGAAGGTTGTTGAATATTTTGAGGAAGAAAAATAATAAAAACTCCCTGATTTCTTTAAATTTTTGTGAGTTTCTTTGTATTTTCCCTATTGTAGTTAATTGTACATGACCATATAGGAGATTTTTTGTGCAAGGGATTCTAAAATATATGGTGGCATGTAGTAGCAATATTTTGGTTCTATTTTGACTGATTTTCATTAAGATTCAAGCTTGTATTAGCACTTTTACTGTACACAGGTCTAAAATAGTCAAGTTCAAGGGTTTTGAGGGTATAAAATGTATTTATAAATCATTCCACATATTTTGTACACTATGGCTCAGTGGAATGAGTCTATTATGGTGGAATTAGGTGTAGGTGTTGAGTTTTGGAGAAGGGGAGGCAAGTAGAGTGATTTGTTGTGATGCCCTAGTTGTGAAAAGTGGGTATTTTGGATGAAATTAGGTGGTTTCAGGTTGGTAAAAGGTGTAAACCTTGGGGGAAGCAATTTTTGGTGATGAATTTAGTTTTTTCAGACATAATGGGTCATTTTTGAAGTGGTGGAAGAGTTTTTAGAGGTCTATAAGGTTAACTTTCAATAAAACCCTTTGTAAATTGCTAAAAGTGAGGGTTTGGTGAAAAGGTCACTTGGAGGGCTTCCTTTGTGTTAAAAGTTGGAGATTTATTGGTTTTAGAGACGGGTTGAAGACTTTCCATAGTAATTTTGAGTTTTTGGGATGTTTAAAAGGTACTTTCTTTGTAAAACTAATCTAATTGGGGTCTAGGATAGCGTTGTTGCTTGATTTTGAGAGTGTTGATCCAAAAGAGTCCTATGAAGTTTTGGGATATGTTAAAGATGTCTAAAATGGGTGCTTGAAATGGCCAATGGTTTAAGGGTTTGACAAGTATATTGAAAGTTAGGATAAAAAAGATAGGTTTGTAGACCTACAAGGTGTATTGTGTGATTGTAAGAGAGATCACCCTAGATAAGGTTTGGAGGGATAAAGGCTTGGTGTATTAGTTAAGTTTGTGTTTGGTTGTTTGAAGGCCTCCCTTCTCTGCATCATTTTCCCAAACATTCACCTTCCCTCACCTGCATTCAATTAAGGTTCGTTAAACTCAAATTCGAGTAAGGGTTGACTAACCCTAATTCAAACCTTTGTGGACTCTTAGGCCTAGAGTTGAACCCTAAGCTTTGATACCAAATGTAATGTGTCATTCTTAAATAACACCAATGTCAAATCAATTATGACACTATGAATAATAAATTAAAGACATAAATCAAATAACTATTTTCTATCATAGAACATGTCCAAAATAATAATTTATATTCATTTCCAAATGTCAAATTACATAGTTTGACTAGGCTAACATCGCCACTTAGTCAATTCAAGTTTTACATCATCTAGTACAAAGTACAATAATCAAAATATGGAATTCCATGTAATTCCTTTTCAATTCTTGCCACATCTAATGGATGAGAACATGGTTCAAGTACTTTTTCACCAACAACGAAGCTATGCTTCCCCATAATTCTTCCTAACTTGAAGAATACTCAACTGTGCACAAAATACTTAGCAAGAGAAAATGATATGCAAGGTGGAATCTGGTGCATGTCTAACATAACTACAAGTATTTCTATCTACATTTAGAACATGCAAAATCAATGTTATGAAATGGTAGAGAGTTACATCATAAAAATTAGTTCATTCAATATTGTGGGCTATAAACGTTTCGCCAAGCTTATGTTGTATAGAGCTGCAAAATGATAGAATTTGGAAAAAGCAAGACCTATACTCTTTGTTAACCCATTTTTAGCACACGTCCCAAAAGGTAACTGTGTGAAGGTGATTTTTCTTAAACTAAAAATGTAAAACACAAAAGAATGCAAACAACAAAAACACAAACAACACCTCAAAGATTGACCTAGTTTAACTTAAACAAAATGAACAATAAAAACACAATTTTTTACCTTGTTTAAGTTGTTATCTTTGGTTGGACCTTGATTCTCGATTATGTGTGCTCCTTGCTTGATAGAATGGCTCAAAATGATGCTCAAACTGATGAGAATACGGTGGAGGAAATGGATGTATGATTAGATTTAATATGAAATCTTGAAGTGGCTGCAACAATGAAGGTAGTATGGAGGGCTAAGTGAGTGCTCAAATTTTCTAAGTGTGTGTTATGTGAATAAAACAATTTTCATTTCTTTTAGGGAAAAGCATCCAAAAGAATGGAGGGTTGAGATTAAGTCAATGGAAAGAGATCAAGGGTTGAGATGTCTTGTGACATCTCAACTTATCTCATGAAGACATGTGGATGAAGATGTGGAGAGGAGATGATGAGGTGACAATGAGGTGGCATCCACATTGAGGTACTTGCAAGTACCTTGGGAATGGGAAAGATCTCCACATAAAGGAGTTTCTTATCCATTTTTACAATGACAGGACAAGAGAGAAATTAAAAATTCCTCAAAAATCCTCATGGGGATTGAAAAAGGAATAAAAAATTCCTTATGGAGGATGTGAGGAATTTAAAATTCCAAAGTCTATGGAGATGACTTCTCCAAAAGGAGAAAGTCATTAATAGGGTTAACTAAGGGTGGATGTCATAAATGGTATGGGGATTACATTAGGTTAAATCACTAATCTAGGTTGTGAAAATGAGGGATTGGGTGAGCTAACCGTAATTAGTAAACCACTTGCATTTTATGAAGGATGTGACCCTAATCTTAATTAGGAATGTGCACACCTTAATTTTGAGGTTAAGTGAGCTCATCAATATTAAGGAAAAATGTAGGAGGACGGGACAAGGAGAGAGAAAATGAATGAATCAAAAATTGGTTTTCATTCATTTGGGAAAGGTCAATAAATTAAAGAAATTGGATTATTTATTTAATTTAAAGAGGAAGAGGGTAAGGTATTTGATTAATTAATTAAACACCTTAGAGGACATTAGGAATACAATAAATATTAACCAAATAATGAATTATTTAATTAATATGGCTTATGGATACTGGATAGAGGAATGCAAGATCAAATTTAACCATATGGGGGTGGTCAAATTCAGGTGTTTATATTTTTCCCCTCTTTGAAATATTGTTAGAATAACGATGTTTTGAAGAGAAATAAAGTGTAGAAGACTTGATAGAGGAAGAGGACTCTTGTAGATGCCCCAATATTGCCAAGAAATGGGTAAGGAGGAGAAATACAAAAATATGGTGAGGTATGCCCCCTCGAGAGGGCGAGTGGGGAAGAAAAGGGGCCTCGGGCGACTTTGCAATAGGAGAAAAAGAGGGTAACATGCGGTAGAGGATGAAAAAACATGAAGAATGGCTTTTGAATGGAGGAAAATAGACAAATGGGGTGTGAAGGGTGGCCCATAGAAGAATTGGGGCAAAAGGATTAAAAAAGGTTAAAAAAAATTTAAAATACCCCAAAATCAGCAAGGCTAATTAGGGTCAAAAAGCTAAAACCTATAAATAGTAAATTTGAAAAGTTACTATTCACTTGGTTTTCATTATGCATACATGGCAAAGAGTGGTTGGGCGATTGAGTGCAAGGGGTGATGAGACAAGTGAGTGAGATGGCAGAGGGGAATATTATCCCCCGAGTGCATACCGTGCGAGATTTCTACCACTGATATGTCATGCCTCGATGAGTAGGCCTTGAAACCAAACTTTGTGATTTGTTTTGATAATTTTTGCTCATGTTTGTTTTCTTTTTTGGGATGGGCGAGTATGCTTTGAAGAAATGTGTACCCCACGAAAGGGCATATTCGGCCTTCATCAAAGTGCATTTTCCTCTGTAGTCCTAAAGGAAAATGTGTGGTAGGGGATGGTAAAATGCGCATCCAAAGGGGCAGATACACAGGGGAAAAGGTGATTGGGAAATCGCCTAAAAAGGGAATGGGTGAGCACGTTATGTCGTAGGGGTGGGCACACTTCTACAAGGGACGATTGAAAGATTTCCCCTCAGGGGAAAGGGCGTGGGCACACTCACCCAACATGCAAGAAAAAGGGAAAATGTGAATGTGATTTCAGCCGTCAACAAAAATGGCAGAAGCACAATCGCCCAAAGGTGAAAAAGGAGAAAGTGAGATCGCTTAATGAGGGAAAAGGGGTTATAGGGGCGAATTCCAATTTTCCCCTGGGGGAAAGGGTCAAACCTACCAAGCGATAGGTGAAGTCACAAAGGGGGAATATAAGGGAAAACACATTAAGCCAATGGGTGAACGTGCGAAAAAGGGGGAATGGGAGAATTTCGCACTACATGGGTGAATTTTCCAAATCAGGTTAGGGAGAAAAAGAAAGGCTAGAAGATATACGACAAGAAAATATCTAACAAATGGCTTGGGTGGATGCAAAGTATAGACACTCTACGAACACGAGAGAGACACTCAGCTACACTGACCACTAATGGCTTCATTCTAGCACACCATGAGACCTTGGATAGAGTAGGACTGATACACATGGTAGCATTCCTAGTGATTAGAGCACACAGATCATTGCTGACTACACTAATGGAGAAGTGGATCTTGGAGACATGCACTTTTCTCCTCTCGATTGGGGAGATGACAGTGATATTGGAGGATGTTTGGATGATATTGTGGCTACCTATTAGGTGTCACTTAGTGAGTAGAGGGGCCAGACTTCCCTTAGAACAAATCTTGAGGGCCATTCTTGGGACCTTAGACCTTCCCTACCAAGGGAAGGAGTTGGATATTGATTCATGTATTGGGACTGCACCACTATTGCCCTTATTTTTGTGCGCATTGATCAACGAGATCCTCATCCTAGATAGGAGTGGGATATTTTTCAACCTCAAGATGATTGAGGTTTTTTAGCATATAGTAGAGTGGAGGTGTGAAGTGTTTTCATGGGTCCCTTGTGTATTGGCTTAGTTGTACAAGGATATGCATGTAGTTTTCTACCAAGGAGCTATCAGTGTTACCCATGTCACCCTACTATAAGTGTTGGCATGGGAGCACATCAAGATCACCACACTAGACATTTTGATGCTTGATCAATAGGTGGAGTTCCTACCAATAGCATTTGATTATCCAGGGATGCTACATTACACATAGATATCAAGCTTGGAGCATTGGAGGCTTATTTTTGATGATCTGACTATAGATTAGATAGTGTGGAGACCCTACATGGATAGGGATTTTAGGGATTGGAGGGTAGAGGATTGACTATACATGACATTTATGTTCACATGATGTTATCTTATTGGTTGAGATAGCTTTATTATTAAGATATACAGACCAAATTGAGTCACTAGGAAGTTTGGGATCTAGTAGTACATCCTCATAGTGGAGGTTAGGTTTCAATGTATCACCCATAAGATGGGATGGGTTTAGATGGCACCACCTTACAGGGTGAGGTAGGAGTGAGATCAGTTGGGGGAGGTGGGGTGGGGATGGAGGGGAGTGTTAGATGATCCAGGAGTTACAGACATATATGTAGCATGGTGGTAGGGGAGGCTTCTAGTTAGGATCACCCCAATACAACCCTTTGATCCAGCTATGAGATGGGGAGACGAGGAGGGAAGGAGGTAGAGGTGAGGCCCTAAAGGAGGAGGAGGGTAGAACGACATAGGGGAGAGGATTGGGTAGAGCAAGTGGAGGAGAGGGTGGAGATGGATGTGGATGTTCTGGAGGTAGCAAAGAGAGAATTAGTGGTGTATCAGGCACCACTAACAAAGGATCTCATTGTCAAAGTAGTAGGTGCATAGGCACGTATCAAGATTCTACAACATAGATTGAGGTAGTCAAAGACTGAGAATGAGCAATTATAGGCTGAGGTGGATAGACTGTAGAGAGGAGAGGGGGAAGCAGAGGACAGGGCAATGACATAGATAGATGGGTTACGCTAGGAGGTAGAGAGATTGTAGGGTTTATTGGAGGGAGCATTGGGGGAGAGAGATGAGGCATTGAGATCGGTAGAGCGGGTAGGAATGCAACTAGAGAGAGCACAAGGCCTATTTGAGGCCATGTAGAGATAGTGATACGATGCGGCTATGCAAGTGAATTAGGAAAAGGAACTGGTGTAGATTCTATATGTAGAGAGGGATGAGGTGGTTGGGAGAGCAAGGCAAGCTGAGGCGTAGGTAGCCAACATGAGATTAGCGCAGGATGCCTAGGGACTGGAGAGGGGGAGGCTACAGGTGCAATGTGATAGGTATAGACTAGAGAGAGGCTAGGCATGAGTACAGGTAGTGAGGGAGGAAAATGTGAGGATGGAGGTAGGTTACTGGATGGGCTCTTATTATACAACCATGCCTGATCATGCACAAAGGGTGTCACCATATGTACATGTAGTGCCACAGAGGCTTGCACAATCTAGATCAAGACTGTCTCATACCATGGGATTTAGTGATTACAGAGAGACTCCATCACATGATAGGGGATATGTCCTAGACTCACCCCAATGGTCAGATGTAGGTAGCAGTGGTTAGGGGGGATAGGGGAACATGTATAGGGTCTCAATTTTGACAAATGCCCCAACAGACCATGTATATAGATGTAGAGATGAGATGCCAATTATTTTGTATAGATTATTTTAGACAGATGGAATCAGAGATTCATTTTTTTTTTTGATTCAAGACACCATGATGTGTCAGATGTACTCAAATTCATTTGCACATTTTGACTATTTTGTACATGTATGCATTATTTGATAGACCCTACATGGACTATGATTATTGACTTTATGGATAGACATTATGAAATTTTATTATGGACTATGTGGGCTTTATATTTTGATATATATATGATGTGGTGGATCATGTGATGCTCTATGTATGATGTGGATGTGATGCTTTGATATTGGTAATGCATGTATGTCTGATTATGATTATGATGGATGTACATGATTATGATGGCAGTAAATGTATTTATGATGACATGTATTATATGGATTACATAGATTACACCTAACACTTTGTGATGTAGGATGTGATGGCTTATGGCTTATGCTTTATGATATAGATATGACACTAATGGTTTGTGATGCAGCTAGTGCTATGAGTTTGATTTATTATGTATGCATATGGGATTATGACATGTGTTTGTGTATGACGTGGATGTTCATGGATGACATTGTAATGCTTGATTATGAATGTATGATATGACATGAATGTGGATTATGATATGTATAATGTTATGGGTGGACTATATGAATTTAATGTGATGAAATAGATGCTTAGACTAAAAAATCTATATTAATATAAACAACTTAAAATGATAGTGGAATGCAAATGAAATGGATTAAGATGCTTAGAATAACAAATCTATATTAATCTAAACAACTTAAAATGATAATGGAATGCAAATGAAATGGATTAAGATGCTTAGAATAACAAATCTATATTAATCTAAACAACTTAAAATGATATGATAATGAAACCTAATGGAATTATAATGAAATGAATAATGCAATGGATAAATTCAATGGATAATGAAATGATTATGAAAGATAACAAAATTGTTAATGCAACCTAATAAAATGATTATGAAATGCATAATGAAATTGATAATGCAACCTAATGGAATGAAAATGAAATGGATAATGAAATTGGTAAGGAAATGGATAAATTCAATGGTTAATGAAATGATTATGAAAGGTAATGAAATTGTTAATGCAACCTAATAAAATGATTATAAAATGGATAAAGAAATTAATAAAAATGATAATTCAATGTAATGGAATGGACCTAAATGATAATGGACATGTAAAGTGAAATGAATAATTATGGGTGATGTAGTGCACCTGTCAAATTTGTGGGGACCCTGATAGGAAGAATAGGTGGGGGGATAACATTTGCACAACCAAAAATCAATAACCATAGGCTAGGGGAGAATGGATTGGGATAAATGCAATGCAATGGGAGAATGAATGAAATGCAAATCTAATGCCATTTTATCATATTAGGAGCATTGAATTTTACTATAGCATACGACACGATATGCCAGGGTATGAGGAACCAAGGCCAATAAGTGTCGAATGCATAGGACTGACACAACAAACAAGAAGGTTATCCCAACATCCCAAAGTCACAAGGGCTTTGATAGGGCTTGATTCTCCAATAACCACAATCACAAAGGATGCCCCAACATAACACAAGACCATAGGGATCTCGGTGGGTACTATGCAGGACGACTAGGAAGACAAGATCACACAAAAAATCAAGAGATGCCCCTATGTCTACCAGTCAAAACGTACCATGATATGATGGATCATGGCTACCTTGAGTAGGTATAATAGGAAGCTCAAATGAAAAAATAAAATGAAAAATCACCAAAATATCACAACAAATTTCAAATATCCTTTTCCATAGGACCAATAGGTGGATGCGATTGATGTAGTCTGATTTAAGGAAGGATACATCCTATTAATACCATGGATGGGGGTAGATTAGTTGATCGACATGACTCAAGATACTCAAAATGGATTGAATCTCATAGTACTAATGGATTTTTCTGTTAGGAACCACTCAAAGAGGGACACACTTGATGACACGATGTGAAACCAAGACACACCCTAAGGAAATACCGAGGGTCTTAGAGGCTAATCAAAGATTAGCCTTGCCTACGTGAAAGCACAGAGATCTCGTAGTTCGATAAAAAATTGACAACCAATGATGGATAAAGTGAAAACAAGACGATGAAGAGTTAGATGGACAAAAAAAAGGCAGGACCAGATAGACGAATGATAGGGACTGACACAAAAGGATAGATGAAAGCCTCGAGGGCTCATCAAAGATGGGCTTTCCTATGTGAAAGTATAGAGGCAATGTAGTTCAACAAAAATGACCAAAGATGACATGAAACCTAATGATAAGAGACACGATGGACGATCCTAGATGGTGACATGACACTATACAGGCGATGAAAAGCTCAAGGTTTGGGATAGAAAATCTAAACTATCTAATGCTAAATCAAAATACACCAAGCAATGAATGATAGGATGCTAGGATAAGATATGTGGATAGTATGGATGAAGATGCAAGTGTATGGGAAATGGGGATACAAGGTAGATAATGATTAAGCCCTCTATGAATGGTACCTATTGTCAGTTTTTCACCTATCATACTTATCCAAGGTGCCACCAAGGGTGGTTTTCACCATAGGATGATTTATTTCTCATTCCTATTTTTGGATTTTTTCACATATTTTGATTTTTTTGTATTTTTCTTGATTTTTCACTTTTTTTGGTATCTTCTAGGTGGGGTAACCCAACTGACTTAGGTGTAAAACTGTTTTAGATGCATGATGTTGATGGGTTCCTCTAAGGGTTCCCCCTCAAGTGTAGCAAGACGATATGCTCAAGAACTATATTTTGTGGTGATGACATATGGACCCAACCAATTAGCTTCAAACTTTCGTTTCTTCTCTTGATCCTATTGGATGTGTTGATTTTCCTTGAGGAATAGATCACCAACTTGAAACTGACGAGGAAAAACCTTCTTATTATAGCTCCTCTTAAGTTGATGTTGATAATCCTGAAAATGATTGTAAGCCTTAAGAATCTACTCATCTAGGAGATCCAACTGACTCAAACATGCAACACAAGATTCTTCATCACTGATCAAATTATTCAAAGAGATGTAGAGTGGAGATCTCAACTTTTATCAGCAAGATGGTGTTTGTTCCATAGACAAGGGAGTATGGGGTTGCACCAATTGGAGTGCAGATGGACATTTAGTAAGCCCAAAGGGCGAGATTAAGGTGGAGGTGCCAATCACAACCAATATTATTGACGAGTTTCTTAAGAATTTTAATTAGAGTTTTATCGGTAGCCTCAGCTTGTCCATTACCTTGGGGTTAATAGGGTGTTGACCAATAGAGTTGAATGTGGTATGTTTCGCATAAGTGTCGCATATACTAGTTTTTGAATGGTTTTCCATTGTTGGTAATTATGATGGAAAGGATACCATATCTGCAGAGAATATGGTAAAGGATGATTTTGGATATTTTGATGCTATTGATTTGGGAAAGTGGAATTGCTCCACCCATTAAGTGAAATATTCAGTGGTGGTGATTCTGAAAGTATGGCCATCAAATTATGAAGGATAGATCTTAACAATCAATTCAAGACCCCACTTTGAAAAAGGTTGTGGCATAGTGATAGGTTGCAAGTCCTATGTGGGAGCATGAATAAAGTAAAAATGTTGTTGAAATGGTACACATTTTTTGACAAACTCACAAGCATCATGCCCCATAGTTGGCCAATAGTACCCAATTTTTAGAAGCCTCTTTTCTAGCGCCATTCCATTAGTATGGTCCCTGCAAATTCCACTATGCACTTCGTTTAATGCAATGTGAGATTTTGATTCACTCAATTATCAAAGCAGAGTGCCATCATACACCCTACAATAAAGTGTATCACCTAATATTGTGTAACAATAAGTGCATTGGATAAATTATTTACATTGGTTGTGATTTAGATCAGGTGGTAGAATTTTGTCATGGAGGTAGGTGTATATATCATGATACCAGGTAGATTGGGGACCTACAATGTCACACACCATTTCATTGTCTAGAATGTTAGATGCTAGGATTAGTAATTGTTCCACCAAGAACTCACAATTTGTTTGATCTTGAGGCATGTCAATAAGGAATCCAATTGTTTGATCTAGGGACTTTCTCAAACTGGATATGACTGAAGTACTTCTTAAAGTCATTAGTCATGCACTTATAGGGAATAATCTTATCATCTTTAGTCTGAAACTCATCATTGACCTATTTGATTATGAGTTGGGAGTCCCATAAACATGAAGACATGCTATGTTCCATTGGACTACAATTCTAAAACCTTTAATCAAAGTTTTGTATTTAGCAATATTTTTTGTACATGGAAAAGCCAATCTAAATGACTTGGAGATATAGTCACCTTGTGGAGTGACGAAGAGGATACCAAAACCAACTCAATTTTGGGTATAAGAACCATCAAAATAAAGTGTCCAAATGTTGGATTCTGAAATAGTGAAGATGGATTCATTTGGAAATTCCACCACTAAAGCATAAGCATCCCCAAGGGGAGCATCAACCAACTGATTTGCAATAACTTTCCCCTTAATTGCCTTGCAGTCTATATACTCAATGTTGAATTCACTAAGGAGCATAACGCACTTAGCCATGCGGCCAGTCAATGATGTTCTTGATAATAGATATTTGAGTGGGTCAACTTTAGATATCATTTTTATTAGGTGTCTAACCATGTAATGTCGTAGCTTTTGGGAACTAAAAATAATAGCCAAATAAAATTTTTCCATGGGAGAATAATTCATATCATATCCCACTAATGTTCTATTGATATAGTAAATGGCTCTTTCTTTTGAAGACTCATCATGTTGTGCCAATAATTCCCCTATTGCAATTGCAGTAGCTGAAATATATAATAAAAATGGTTTTCTTGGAATGGGGGCCATCAAGATAGGTGGATTTGCAATATATTCTTTGATTTTATCAAAGCCTTGTTGGCATGGAGGATCCCATTTGAATATTGTATCCTTGTGTAGGAGATGAGTTAAAGGTTGATACTTGTCTACAAGTTGGGTAATGAAGTGCCTAATTGACTATAATTCCCTTTGTAACCTCCTTAATTGCTTGAGATTCCTAGGTGGGGACATTTCCATTATAGATTTAACCTTTGTAGGATCGACTTCAATACCCCTTCTGGACACTATGAAACCTAACAACTTGTTGGATGTCACACTGAAGACACACTTCTTAGGATTTAACTATAGCTGATATTGTTCCAATCGATCAAAAATTTGTCTCAAAACCTTAGGGTGATCCTCTCTAGTTCTAGACTTTCCCAATAGTTCATCAACATAGTCTTCCATTACAATGTGGATAAGGTCATGGAAGATAATTATCATTACATGTTGATATGTTTCCCCCGCATTATTAAGATGAAATGACATGAAATTGTAGTAGAACGTACCCCAAGGAGTAGTGAAAGTAGTCTTATGCTGGTATTTTGGTGCAATCTTAATTTGGTTAAACCTTGAGAAGCCATCCATGAAGGATAGCATGGCATGTCCTACTATCATATCCACTAACATGTCAATATTGGGTAAGGGAAATTCATCCTTTAGAGAAGCTTTATTTAGGTCCCTAAAGTTCATGCAGATTCTAATTCCCCCAATAAGCTTAGCTATAGGTACAATGCTAGATATCCAATCTAAGTACTTGATCGAGCTTATGAACCCAACTGCCAAAAACTTTTCTAGTTCATCCTTAACAAGCAGAGCCACTTGCAGATCCATTTTTCAAAGTTTTTCTTTGACTAGCTTTGCACATGGACACACATCAAGGTGATGGACTACCAGGACATGATCTAGCCCAGGCATGTCTGAATAGGACCATGCAAAATTGATTATTCCTTCTTTCAATAGATTGGAAATGACTGATTATTCCTCTTTTCACAAGGACTTAGCCACATAGGTTATTTTTGGTTCCTCTTCTGTTCCCCAATTGATTTCTCTTGTCTCTTCAATCAAGATCAAAGATCGCTAAAAAAATTGAGTCCCTATAAGGGGAAGATGAACATCCACATCCTCTAGTGCCTCATCAAGGTTTTCACCAAAGGATACACCCTTTGTATTCATTTTTTCTATGTCAAGAAGTGCCTTAGAGAGGTTTTCACTAGATGACCCTTTTTTTTTGTTTCTTTTTACTTTTGTGGTTAGGGTGTCCATCGTCTCCAAAGAAGACTCCATGGTCCTCTACTAGTCCCATGAGATGCACATATGCCTCATCTGAGGGAAATATATTGATTGGTGCACTTCCTCATAGGTCACAATCAATGAGGTCAAGGTGACAAAGTGAAAGGATGATGGAGAAAATGGATGTGGATTTGAAAAGGGTACGTAAATCCAAATCATTGTAAGAAAGTATGGTGGCCTCTTCTTTAGGTATGTCCTCAAAAAAATTGGTTAATGAGTTAACATTGTTCGAAGTGCTACTGGATCCAACAAATCTCTTTTTTTTCTTGTCATAGTTGAGACCCAAGTATTTAGGATATGTGAGTGTTTCAATAGGATTTCTCATTCCATGTTCATCAACATTGAGCCCTCCCCTTGATAATTATACTTTTTTGTTAACTTGGAAGCCTGAGGATAAACTTCTTGGAAGTATTCAATAAGGGGAGGTGAAGGCTCGGGTTCTTCCCTGTAAACCCATTGGCTGATGTCCTCATCCATTTGAACTTGTAAGGTGTCTAGAGACTAAAATGTAGTGGAACCCACATTCTTGGAACTGACTTTTTTAGCTACTAGTTCTTCCTTTTGTAAAGACTCAGATAGTTGGCCATAAGTGTGGGGAGAGGGGGAAATTGTTCCCACCTTAAGTGCAGTACGCATATCATATTCCATACAACCATTTTCAATGATCTGTACTTTGGTGATGGTGAAGTCAGATGCAAAAGATAGAGTGGAGGATGTGTCAGAAGATGGAGCAGATGATGGAATAGAAGACAGGATGGAGGGTGATGTCTGAGGAGTCCCCACTTCTATTCCTAGAAAATGATGTGAATGCAGGAAAGATGTCTCAAGAGCGCGAAAATAATCAAAAGGTTGGGGGTCAGCATGGATAGTCATTTCAACCCCATTATGTAGGAACTTCAAACATTGGTGGTAAGTGGATGGGACAACTTGCATGGCATGAATCCATGGTCAGCCGAGGAGAAGGTTGTATGGTAAGTCTGGATCAAGGACATGACAGGTGGTATATTGCACAACTGGGTTGACTTGAATGGAGAGACACATGATGCCTTCTAAATCTCTTTCTACATTATCATAGGATTTACTTGTGATCACCTGATTTTCTAAGTTAGTGTGAGTATACCCCACCAATTTTATGAATTTCAAAGTGCACAAATTAAGGGTAGAGCCATTATCTACCAAGACCCTCTTAACCTTATGTTTGGTGATGATGAATTCAATGTGGAGAGCATTATTATGAGTGGATCAATGGGTGGCATATCATGTTGACTAAATCCCAACTGATACATAGATGAAAAATTCCCCACAAGAGCCTGAAACTAAGTGGGATCTATATCATTCGATACATGAGTGTCCTGTAAGGCCTTAGTGAGGATATTTTGATGGACTGGGGAAGACCTTAGCAAATCTAAGATAGATATTTGCACAAGATTCTTTCTAAGATGGTCAAGGATATTATACTAGGAGCTTACAGACAGTGGTTGGGATGAGGTAAATGGTCTTGGAATTGATATGTTGTTTCTATGGGTAGTCAAAGAGCATTGAGGGTCTTTACCTTTTACTTGAATCATGGATACATGTGGGTCTACTTGGGTAATACTGTTACCAATTTTTTGCCTCAGCTCAATTGGTGGAGCTGACTGAACATTATTACATCTTAAGGTGAAATTGCAGATTGAGTTTAAGTGTTGTTTTGCATCTTTTATCATTATTCATCAAGTAATAGTTGTGCATTTAAAAGAAGAAGTGGAGTTTCAGAGTGCTATTCAAACATTCCAGAAATGAATGAAGTACAGAATTGAGCATGTAAACAATAGAGCATTTTTAAATGCTTTCATTTATTTCATGAAAAGACTTATATTTTACAAGGCTTCATTTGATTTCAAGAATTAGAATGATATTACAAGATTTGCATTGGAATGCATTTTCTTTTCAAATGAAAAGCAAAGAATTGAAATCAAAGATCCACACAAACCGTGGATGTGACTGTCACCATGTATCATTAATAGTACATTACACTATTGAAGATGCAAAAAGAAAATCACATAAGTAAACAACATAATCATCATTGCCTGTTTTGGCCGATGGTTGACGATGAATGGTGCACCTTTGTCTTCTCGAGATTCGTCGATCTATAAGAGAAAAGAGGGGATGTCAGTGGCTCTGATTATGAAGTAACCTATATGAGACACCTACAATAATACAACCTACTATCAATCATACACTGAAACAATCAAATAAGTACAGAAGAAGTGAGCTGAATAAGAACTGCCAACATGATCATCATATTCTATTTTTATGCTAACATTGTTTGTTTCCTTGTGCAGGTATAGGTAAAGTCACGAAACTGATCATTATTCAAATACCAAGCATGTGGAGGAAAACGGGCTCCCACAAGGGTAGAGCTCGACATGCTGCCCTATTCATTATAAATGGGCTGATTTAAATATTACATCATATATTCATAAAAAAAATGAGATCCAACTGAAGGAGTAAAACATGGTTACAGTCATCAAAGCAATTAAAATTATTGTTTGTTCATAACTTACGAATCTGAGCAGCAAAATGAAAGCTACAGGTGAACAATGAACCTGATAGATTCAATTAAACTGAAATGCAAGTTTTAAGTACTGTCAAATCAATTGCATCTTTGCTGCCATATAGAGTTTGGTCACTTTTATTCATACTGTTTAGGCAAGTTTTCATGCTCATAACATGATAGTAAACATGCATACATATGCCTCATCAACAGAATATTATCAGGAACAACAAACTCTTTAACTTCCTGCAGCATATTACATACAACTCTGCTAAAGCATCATGTAGCATATTGAACAAACAACAAGAAGTGGACCAAGTTTCAGAGATGCAATAATCATGTAGCTATAGGGGTTTTACAAAAAAAAAATCATGAATCGAGCTCATATTTTATACATATACCAAAGAAAATGTGCAGTTCGGTTTTTTTTTCTATCATATACCCACATTTGGGGTTTTGAAACACAGTCCAGATTAAATACAATTCTCAGTTTACCCTTGAAAAGTTCAATGAGTAGCTACAGGAATGTCAAAGTGGAGCACCAGCCACCAGGGGTCGAGCTTATGAATTAAATGTCTAACGAGTATATTTTGTTTGAGGGTTTGTTTCAAAATGCAAAATGTAGATTTTTTCAGTGGGAGAAATCAAATTTTCATCATATCTCGAAAAGTACAATCTGGGTTTGTGAGATTTTTGTACAAAATTTAGAAAACATCAAGAAGAAAAACCCCTTTAAATATTTCACCGACTCAGTTCATAGTTTTTGATATATTTTCATCAGTCTGGAGATAGTGATTCTGTGCAAATGGGAGCAGGAAAGAGGGCATTTATTTGAAACAAATACCAAGTATGTTGTACATGTTTCAGCCGTGGCTTGAGAAGTTGTTTTGCTCTCTCTAAATTGGAAGTTGGACCCATGAAGGTTGGCATAAATGCAAAAATACATACAATGCCATGGTGGGACGAGCCCAATGCATGGAAGGAATGCAAAGAGTGTAGCAAGAGTTCTTTATTACAAAACAGAGTTTCTTTTTTTTAGTCCATGTGAAGATAATGGAAAATACTACAAAATTTTGGCTTGAAATCGCCAATGGTAGCCAAAATGAGACCAAGCAAACACAGATGAAAATAAACTCAAGAATCGGACAAAGAATACATGCAAAGGCCACGACCTTAAATGGTTTCTTATCTTCCAAGACTTTAGAGAGAAGCCAGGAAAAGCATGAAAATAACTTACCACGAGTTGCGGAGAAGAGGCGACCAGATTGGAGGAGAAATCTGAAGAAAACATTTGCATCTCAAGTTGAAACCCTAGCTTTCATGGTGGCGGCGCTTCTCCCAGGAAGAGCCTTCTTCCAAGATTCCAAGAAGTCACAAGTGCGAATGAAGTGGATTAGGGTTTTCTTTCAAAGTTTTGTATATCATTTCAAATGCCCTAATTTGACCCTTTGAAGAATTACGCATAAGTTTAAAAGTATTAAGTTGATTTTAATACTTTGTGGCTGGGTTTATTTACTAGGTCGAGCCTTATGGGGAGGTTTTCATATCATGTTTTCCCTAAGTTTTTAGGCTTGTCCATTAGAGTTTTTATGACTTAGGGATTTAGGGTTTTTATGTCAATAATGACCTAGCTAAAATGGATGATAATGGAGACCTTAGATTTTAATTGATTTAGAGGGGGATCAATTAAAATTAAATTTGAAGACTTTGTTATGAATTAGGGTTTTATTTTTTAAGGAGTATGTCTTAGGTATTTTTTATTTTTAAATTTTCTTTAAAGAAAAACAATTAAATGTGTAATAGAAGGACATATTTTTTTTATGATTTTTATAAGGAAAAAAATCAAGTTGTATTGGAGAAATAAGGGTGATGTTCTATAAAATAATATCAAAATAAAAAAATTGTAAAATTTGTAAACCTTGTAAAGCAGAATCGTAAAGCAATCTCTTATAAATTGTTTTATGATTTCTTGCTATTTTTAACAAATTTTTGTTGACTTTTTCTCTTGGTTGGATTTGAGTCTTATCTTGGAGAGATAAGGTGTTTTTCTGGCTTTTAAAGCAGATTCAGCCTATTTTTAGAGGCTTGATAGTTTGATCATAAAAACAATATGCTTTTTTCTGCTTTTATGCAATTTTTGAGACAGTTTGAAGCTTTTTTCCTTGAGCTTCTTTGTGAGCTCGGATTAGGGTTTCTTGAGAAATATATTTTGAAGAGACTTGGTCTTCTTTGGGGGCCCTTCGCAGTTCAGATCAGAGTTCCTGCTCTTATGCATTTTTGAGCTTGTGAACATTGTACTCAGTTTTTGACAGATTGACACTCTTTTAGTTCCAATAATATAATAGAGTTCTTCTTTCCATTTTCTTGTCTCAAGACTGGTAACAATAGTTTGATGTTTTGTGTATTCAAATTTGAAACCTTAATGTCCTGCTTTTATGAGTTTTTCTGCACAGGGTTTCATGTTTTCAGGTTATATGTTGTGTTCGATGTTCTGAATCTTCATATGAATTAATGATCAAATCATGTATTAGTGAGATTGTAGGAACCATTGTAGTAAACGAATTGTTGTGAGTGGCAGGTTTCAGTTTCTGTCAAAGGTTTTAAATCAATCATCAGTTAGATTTAGATTTGTTTTTCAGTTCATCTTTTTTCCCTTTCCCTCTAAGGTTTTTAGAATAAGATTTATCATTCGAAGAACCAGCTCACTCTGGAGATTCCTCTTTTGTTCAGATCACCCACATCTGAAAGAGGTTTCCATGTTTCAATAGGTTGATGAATATTGCATTCAGCAGGGTGCAAATCTATTGACAACAAATACATCCAACAATATTTTTGTAATTAAAAGGGACCTAGTTGTAGCTTATATTGTTGGTTTGATTGTTTTGACCATTTTTATTAGACCCATTGTTGGTATTAGACACGATAGGACCCTAATTGTGTTTAGGGGATGCATTTTGGAATATTTTTAGTTGAGCATTAGATGAGGTAGGTTGGTTTTCCTCCACCAAAATGTTTCCTCGATCAATAAGATCTTGGATATAGCCTTTAAGACCTTGACACTTGTTCATAGGATGGCCTTTGATCATATGGTAATAACAATAATCATTCTCCCTATATCAATTAGGCTTTTCCTTTGACTCGTCAAAGGGTTTTGTGACAACATATGTAATTGCATTAGCTTGAACTAGCCTCTTGAATACTGCATCTAAGGATTCTCCCAAAGGATTGAATGTATGTTTTTCGTTCTCTTAATTTAATTGATTAGATTGAGGGGGAGGACGTGGCGTACCTTGTGGCATGGATATAACATTGGTAATTTCTGGTGGCTGAGGGGAATTTTGTGGCCTCTAAGAAGTATTAGCTACCTAGATATGTTTAGTGTCGATGACACCATCATTATTAGCATTCTTGTTCCTGTTCTAATAACATGACTTATCCCTAGATTATTTATCCTTATCATCTTTAAAGATTTTAAAATAAGCCCTTTAGCAATGAGAGCCTTCTCAATGGTGGTTCCTTTCTTAGTTACCTCCACAAAGGTAGTGACACAATGGAGATGCAATTTATGGGCCAACTCAGGATGGGAGTTCATGACAAATATTTCTACTAACTCCATCTTGAGAAGACTACACTTAAGTCAGCTAGCAAATTTCTCTCCATCACGTTGTTTATCCTTTAGGAGATCCATGGTACCCACATCCTTCTCTAGATTGAAGGAGAAGTGTATCACAAACTTCTCTGATAAATTGACAAAGATGGAGATTGATCCTCATGGAAGGCGAATGAACCACTCTAAAGCTTGTTCTGATAAACTTCAAGGGAACAACTGAAGGAGGTAGTTATTATTGTGTAGGACCTCTTGAAAATGCATATAGAAATACTACAAGTGGTCTTGGGTATCTCCTCTTCCCTTGTCAATTTTTGTAATTTCAAAGTGCTTTGGGAAAGGGATTGTGGAAATTGATGAATCAAACAAGTAGGGACAAATGTCCTCGAATTTGAATGACTTTTTTGAGATGTCAACTTGTAGGTCTTTCAGGGAAGCTTTCATGTCTTCCCATTCTTTATTGATTGGTGTTGATGGGGGAGGACCAGTTGGATTGGTTTGATTGTAGGGAGAATATTGTTGATATGAAGGTGGTGGAGGTGGAAGGGATTGATTGTATGATGGCAGAGGATATGAAGGGACTTGTTGATATTGGTTGATGTAAGTGGGTTGTGGATTGGTGTAAAATTGTTGTTGTGATGGTGACGCTTGATAATAGGATGAAGAGGCACCCTAATGTTGGGATGGTCGTTGTTGATAATAAGATGGATTAGATTGATAATCGTATGTAGGCTGTTGTTGGGAGATATATGGAGGTGGTTGTGGATTAGGCTGCTACCGATAAGTGTTCTATGGGGACTGCTAAGGATTAAAGTAAGGTGGTTGTTGTTGGGATGACTATTGGTTGTAGTAACAATAATTAGGATTGGGGTCAGATGTGGAAGGATGTTGTCTAGGAGTTCCTAGTGGAGGAGGTGGTTGATAATAAGTATTTTTTTGAGGTGGTTGATGGTAGCGAGTTGAGAAATAATGAGGCACAGGTTGCGATTGATATCGGTATTGTGTCATAGGGTTTCCTTGGGATTGTAAAGGGATTTGTCGTGGTTTTAGAGTGATTTGCGGTTGTTGTGGAGGTTGTGACTGGGGTGGTTGCTACGGCTAATGATAAGGTGGTGGATTGACTAGAGGTTGATGTGAGGGTTGTGGATTGATCAGAGGTTGAGGTTAAGATGGTGATTGAGGTTGATGATAAGATGATGGTTGTAGGCCAGAATGATTGAGATTAAATTGTGGTGGTGGTAGGTTTAATGGAAATGTGTGGATGAGGGGTATATGAGGAGGTAAAATAACAAAAGGATTAAACGTATTGCCCCCAATGTTCCCTGATGATTGACTTGATTGATTCGATGGACAAGGTAGTGCAGATGGTGTGAGGGTAGGACCTTGTGGGTTACTAGGACCTTGTAGATTAATAGGACCAAGACCTAAGGATTTCCAAGACCTTGTAGGTTGTTAGGTCTAGGACCTTGAGGATTATTAACTTCAGGTGTTGTAACCAAGTAAAATTGGGTAACCTAAGCAACCTGAGGGACTAGCGATCCCACATTAACCTGAGAGCTCTGTAAATCCTATGATGGAGGGGGTATGATGTTGACATATTGTGATAGATCAAACCTAGGTGGTGGCTTAGTACCCCTCATAAGCAATGTGGCAAGGATCTTATCTCCATGCTCAACAAGGAGACAATCAATCATTTGGACATTAGTAGGATCACTAAGATATTCATCAATAGTTAGCTTAGGTTGGTTAACCATACCAACCTCAAGGGAAGGGTGAGGGTGAATTTTTGTATTGGATTGCTAAGATCCAATGTTAGTGGGTGGATTGGGAGGATGTTATGGTTGACCAGCTTGGGACTGTTGTAGCTCCATGAGTTTCTTTGCCTGTGATTTTGTGGTAATGGGCATGAAAATAAAAATAACCATAAGATGAAGATAACATGAAGCTCTAATATGTACCTAAGTGATGATGACCTAGATGAGAATTAAAGGATTGCTAATATGATGGATCAATTGATTGAATGATCAATAGGATGGAAGTAGATTGATGAGGCCAAAAATGATTACTAACTCAGGATGGATGACGCTCCTAAGTGAGTATGGATGATAACAATTAGGGTCAATTGACTAACCCAATTGGATAAATGGCCCTAAATTGACATCTAGGGGATTCAGATTGATGGATTGATGTTGATATGATACCTAATGATGTCCTGAGATGAACCTATGTGATTTAATCAACAATCGGATGACTTTCAGAAAATGCAAATTCACAAAAATGACAATTTCTAGAAATTAGATGATCATAAAAAAAATTGATCACAGGAATAGGCTCAGAATGAGGGAGGCTTTCAATGGTCAAGTGGGTTACAGTCTGGTTTTTGTATGGAAAGTGGATTCACCTCTATGTAAGGTAGATTCACCCTTTTGGATCATGGGTTCACCTATCTAAGATGTTGTGGGTCCGCCCTTGTGTATAGCAAGATTTCCACTCTATGTTTAGCAAGTTCACCTATGTCTTGAAATGTATGGATGCAAAGTGTGGGATCACCCAAACAGGTAATGGATTCACCTAAGATAGAGGATGTATGGACTAGAACGCAAGATCATCTACCTAGGATGCAAGATCGCCTCTATCTTTGGATGTATAGACACAACACGAAAATGCCTATCCAGGTCTCAAGATCGCCTATTTCATCAAAACTACGGATAGGGATTGTATGGACTTAGACTCATATTCACCTCTCAAGGAAGTGAGATCACATATTTCTTGAGGTGTATGAATAGGGAAGGTACAGAATCAGAAGAGGAATCACCTTAGTAAGAGTCGAGTTTTCCTATCTAGGTGATGGGTGTACGGAAGACTCAGTTGGATTCACCCCTTTAGAGAGTGGGATCACCCAAGGGATGAGACAAGTGGATTCACCTCTGTGAAAAGAAAATTCACTTATCAGGGTTGACTAACTGGACTGGGAAGAGATGTAGATTCGTCTCTCATAGGGAAAGATCGCCCATCCACAGTGCAAATTCACCTATGTGAGAATTAGATTCACCCCTAGGGAATGGATGGACTATGGAAAAGGACCAAAAACACTAAACAAAAAAACAATGGGAAAAGACTGACTCAGACTGAAGACATGCATTGGTATCACACAATAAGACACGCTAAACAACACAAGCCTAGTCTTAAGGATTTACAAACCTGATGTAGGCCCACCACCCCAAGGGGTTAACACTCCATGAAATCAGGTGGAAGCGCCCTTACTCACAAAGGTGGATAGCTATAGATTCAATGGCATAGGGTCATCAACAAACACCATGGGATCACCTTCTCTCTCTCCTCAAGAACTATCGTAGTTCACGATGAAGATTTCTATCTCAACCTAAGGGAGTACATGGTGTGTAACTTTGGGGTACAATCTACATCCCCTACACTACTCCAAGCCGCGGTTGAAACACAAGTCTTAAACTAGGTTGAACAGGAAACTAGGGGAGTCCTTGATACACCAGGAGGGTGTGTGGCCTACAACTATGAACACTAGCCTATCACAAGCGTGAATTGAGAGCCCCAACAAGGTACAGGAAACTCAAACCAACCCTTCACACCTAACTAGGAATCACCTTACTATCAATGCTTCACTAGACACATCGTGACTCGATTGGGGTACAACTTTAGTTCTCCCCCCTTTATATACCCCGTTGGTAACACTAGGTCGAGATCATCCCATTGGGTGTGCTAGAAATGTGTGTAGGTGATTTTTCTTAATCCAAAAATGAAAAAAAAAAAGGAATGCAAAAAAGAAAAACACAAACATCACCTCAAAGATCGGCCTAGTTTAACTTTAAAAAAATAAACAATAAAAACACAATTTTTTACCTTGTTTAAGTTCTCTTTGGTTGGCCCTTGATTCTTGATTATGTGTGCTCCTTGCTTGATAGAATGGCTCAAAATGATGCTCAAACTTATGAGAATGCAATGGTGGATGCAATGGAGGAAATGGATGTATGATTTGATGCAATATCAAAGCTTGAAGTGGTTGCAACAATGGAGGTAGTATGGAGGGCTAAGTGAGTGCTCAAATTTGCTAAGTGTGTGTTACATGTGAATGAATTAATTTTCATTTCTTTTATGGAAAAGCCTCCAAAATAATGGAGGGTTGATATTAATTCAAGGGAAAGAGATCAAGGGTTGAGATTTCTTGTGACATCTCAACTTAAATCTCATGAAGACATGTGGATGAGGATGTGGAGAGGAGATGATGAAGTGAAAATGAGGTGGCAGCCACATGTAGGTACTTGCAAGTACCTTGGTAATGGGAAAGATCTCCTCATAAAGGAGTTTCTTGTCCATTTGTACAATCAGAGGAAAAGAGAGGAATTAAAAATTCCAAAATCCTCATGGGGATTGAAAAAGGAATAAAAAATTCCTTATGGGGGGATGTGAGGAATTAAAATTCAAAAAAATGCATGGGGGCAATAAATTGGAATTTAAAATTCCAAAGGGTATGGGGATGACTTCTCCAAAAGGAGAAATTCATTAATAGGGTTGACTAAGAGTGGATGCCATAAATGGCATGGGGATTAGGTTAGGTAAAATCATTGATTTAGGTTGTGCAAATGAGGGATTAGGTGAGCTAACCCTGATTAGTAAACCACTTGCATTTTATGGAGGATGTGACCCTAATATTAATTAGGAATGTGCACACCTTAATTTTGATGTTAAGTGAGCTAATCAAGATAAAGGAAAAATGTAGGAGGATAGGACAAGGAGAGAGAAGAATAAATTAAAAATTGGTTTTAATTCATTTGGGAAAGGTGACTAAATTAAATAAGTTGGATTATTTATTTAATTTCGAGAGGAAGAGGGTAAAGGTATTCAATTAATTAGTTAAAAACCTTAGGAGATATTAGGAATAGGATAAATATTAACCAAATAATGAATTATTTAATTAATATGGCTTATGGATATGGGATAGAGGAATGCAAGAGCGAATTTGACCATATGGGGGTGGTCAAATTGAGGTGTCTATAGTAACCTTCTACATACATAGAGTAGCATACTTCCCTCCAAAAAAAAATAGTTTACAAACACAGAATCTGGTTTCTAGTAGGTTTTTCTATCCAACCTCTTCATGATAAATAATAAAAAAAAATTACAAACATAAACTACGTAGTTTCATGTAGGCCATTTTGAAAACATCAAATTCATGAAAGGTACAACTAAACCAGATTTACTACTTTTGAATGTTATGCAAATAGAAATTATAACATAATCCATTTCATCATTTATATGATATTTTTAAGCATATTTCACAACATATGCATCATCATACACATATCAATTATTTCCTTATTTCTTCCTACATGGAATGAAATTTACATTTTTCAAATAAGGAAAAATAAAACTATTTAAAAGAAGGTATATCACATGTATGTGTATATGCATAATTTGTTTATGTATATACACATATATGACCTTCAACTTTACAGTGTTTAAAGTATGTGTATAAATTCTTTTATTAACATAAATTCCATAATTCACATAGAACATTTTGCTTCCCAATTTCATTTAATGTGCAAAAAAGATAATATTAAGTTTAACTACAAACCCATTTTTTTTACAATAACTTTTGAATTTAGTCTGAGAATATTGAATAACAATGTAATAATTTTACTTCAATTTATCAAAAACCTCCTTCAGTATTTTTCATAAGTTTCATCGAAAAGTAAAAGAAAGCTCTTGCATTCTTGTTATTATGTTCTTCCCTTAATATGTTTATGTCATTTTGATGTTCCCAAATTCTCTATCCTTTGTTTGAATTCAATCATTTAAAGAAATAATCCTTTTGATTCAGTCCAATTACAATGAATATACCAAATCTTTCATTTTTAGGCCATAAACTAGGCTAAATAGACTTGGGGGTTGGTAATACAAGATACATGTTTAATCCGGAGATTTACCAAATTTGACTGATAATGTGGGTGGTCATTCTGTAAACATCCCACTAATGGCTTATGTCGTTGAGTATAGAATAGGTACAAATGATACTCTTTAGGCCTTCACATTCTTAGATTGTTAAGGAGAATTTACAATAAATGGGATAAGCCCTCAACCAATGCTTGGTTGCGACAAGAAGTGGTACATCATTTGTTGACGAAAGTTGAAGTGAAACCAATACATACATTTGTGGTTTGTCTTGATGCCAAAAATACATATAACATCTTCTTCTTTTGTGAAACAAAGAAATCACAATGATAAATGAAGCTATGGATTGGAAAGGATATGGATTCTAGTTTCCCCTTCATCAAGCTACAAAGAACCTGTGATGAGCTTATCATCACCAAATTGGTGGTTTATGATGGGCTTCATCGGCTATGAAGTCGAGTGTTACTAAGAGCTCATGGCCTAACATTGGACAAACAATGAAATATATAAATATCATACCTGCAATGATTGAAAGTCTCATATGTGAGAGACATGTCATATGAAGGATAAAACTCGGTGGCTCACGATATTACGGAGGGTGAGGTTGACCCTAATGGTAACACAGTTAGCTATAGGATGACTCTAATGGAAAATACCTTCAGATTTAAGTTGAGTGATATGAATACATTATCCGACTATAAGCCAAACCAAAGAATATCAATAGTTCACTAAGGTCGATTCAAAAAGATCACAATCGGCTATAACCCATATACATTGATATCACATTGGCTAAAAGCCCATTTCAAATGATAACATAATTGGCTATAATTCAAATACAAATGATATCTCATT
The DNA here is from genome assembly GCA_007258455.2 of Sequoia sempervirens. NCBI lineage: Eukaryota > Viridiplantae > Streptophyta > Pinopsida > Cupressales > Cupressaceae > Sequoia > Sequoia sempervirens. The sequence goes on from VDFB02000017.1 coordinate 461,102,998, forward strand.
TTATTTCAAGCTGATTCTAGTAGTAATAATAGTCAACTAAGAGCTGACCCTACTAAATTGATGAATGCAATAAGATTGCATAGTGAATTCCTTCGCAATATACAAATTCTTAAACAGTGTTAGCTCAATGTAAAAGAAAAGGAAAAATGGCTAGGTCCAAGTGTTGGTATGTGGTGACTGATCATGTAAATATTGTACACTCATAACGTATCCTCGTCAGGGTTCAGGTTGGGTTGGGCCTCAAGCAGGGGTTTAGGGGCATCAATCCTTGATAGCTACCCTCGATAAATAGGATTTGGGGGCAACATCCCCCAATAGCAAGGTTTGGCAGTGCAGCCCCCAAAATAATTTTTTCGTTAACATGTCAAGGTTTTCCCATTAACACATCAAATTAAAAAAATGACTTTGTAAAACCCTAATTCTAGAAGCTTCCAAAAAATCTTGTTATAAGTAGTTGGGATGTATGTTGTAGTATGGTATTCATGAGATTGTAATCTGTTTTGCACTAGATAATAAAATTATTGGATGGTTGAGTTTCTATGGATGTAGCCCATATTGGGTTAACCACGTTAAAACTTTGTGTTGATATTTTTTGTGTTATTCTTCATTTTTTATTTCAAGGTTATTTAATCTGCATATAATTGTTAATGTTTATTGCTCCAATTTGCTTGAATCCGAACAACTAGTATCAGATCCACATGTATTTTGTTTGATTGGCAGAAAACCTCTATATTTGAGTGGGAGCAATGGAAGAAGGAAAATTCAAGGTTGAGAAGTTCAACGGCAAAAATTTTCAATTATGGAAGATGAAAATGGAAGATTATTTGTATCAAAAGGATCTATTGCAGTCATTGCAAGGAAAGAAAAGAAAGAAGCCACAATTTCTAATGAAGAATGGGAGATTCTAGATAGAAAAGCACTGGAACCATTTGGTTGTGCCTGGCACCATCTATGGTGTTCAATGTAACAAAAGCAAAGACAATGGAGGATTTGATGGAAGCTTTCACTAAATTGTATGAAAAACCCTCAGCTTCAAATAAGGTATTTCTCATGAAGCGTTTGTTTAATCTGAAAATGATTGAAGGTGGATCTATGACAAATCATTTAAATGAGTTTAATACGATTACCAGTTAGTTAACTTCTATAAAAGTGAATTTTGATGAAGAGGTGAGAGCTCTCTTGGTTTTATGTTCTTTTCTAGAAACTTGGAATAGCTTTGCAATGGTTGTAAGTAACTTTGTCTCTTGTTCAAATACATTGAAATTTGATGATGTTGTTGGTGTTATCCTTAATGAGGAAATGTGATGGAAAAGCACAAGTGAGATTTCAACCTATGGTAATGCTTTGATTGTAGAGAACAGGGGAAAAACAAAGGAGAGAGGAAAAATCCCAATAAATTGTTGGAAGTCACAAGGGAATGTTGGTGTAATTAATATTTAAATTACACTTTGCATAAGTTTACTTAGGCATATTTAATTCCTAAGTTATAGGTTTTCATACTTATCTTGTTGAGTTGTCTTTTTGCTCAAGATAAGATTAGGGTTGTCTTTTCCTGCTTTATTACATCATTGCCTTTTTGAAGGATTTTGTAATATTTGTAAAACAATTACATTCAATAATCAATAATTCTGATTTTTGCTTGCACACATTGGCTCTAAGGGTTTACAGAACTTCTATTGTTTTTTATTCTGAATATCTTTGCATGTGGTAGGTGATTTCTTGCAAGTGTTCTTGGGTACTGTGAAGTTGGTTTTTCAACTTCTACATGGTATCAAAGCTCCAAACCTGTCGCTTCCTGTTCGTGATCTAAAGATATTCTCTCAAGGCGCCTTTTTCTGTGCAAGGGATTCAAGTTAGATTGATTTTCTGTGGATCTGGGGGTAGCCAAATTTTCAGAGCAATTTGGGCGTGAACGAACGTTGCCATCACGATCAAACCGTCCAAAAACCCCAGAAATTCTTTTCGTTTCGTCGATTTAGGTGAAAGTTGAAAAAAAGGAAAAAAAAATTTTCCCCATGGTCGTACGGCCCTAGGGCACAGTTTACGAAGTAGAAAAATAAAAATAAAATAAAATAAAATATAAAAAATCAAAAAAAAATTATTAAAATTTTGCTTGGCCAGTTTAAATCCACATCGCCACCCTCCCACCACCGGGCGGCCACCGGCCACTAGCCCCGCCACCTGTCTACACCGCCGCTCTGATTCGCATTAGCCCCTGAGGGCTCCACTCCACCGCCAATGCTTCCAACTCGGTCCCGTGGGTGACTGAGCCCCTGTGTTCAGCGCCCGCGCCATGAGTGTGACCGTGACCCACGCCGTGACGGCTTCTATGTGACCAGAACTCTAACTGCTAGTGGTTTTCTTTCACCAACAATTTTTTCCCAGCTGAAGCGGTCGGTCATATTCAGGACCGAGGACTGAGTGAAAGAGGGCTTGCTTTTTTCCCCTAGTTAGTACTGAAAGTGCCCTTTTACAAGGCTTTTTTTCATTTTTCCATAACTTGTGCAAACAAAGTCATTTTTTCAAAAACAAATAGTCGCCGGAAAGATTATTCGACAATGGATCTGATGGTGGTGGTTTGATTTTCTATTTTTTTCATTTTGATGCCTTTTTCTACCTCTCAAGCCAAAATTTGTTGTTTTCACTCCGGGAGGCGTAACTTTTGCGCCCTAGCTCCGTTTTTCGAAAACAAATAGGCGTTGGAAAGCTGGTTTCATCCTCTTCTCAAATATCAAACCTGATTTTTGTAGTTTTTTCTCCAGGTATCTTATTTTTTTGTCAGAACTCAGCCCTTACTTTCTGAGTTATTTTCTTGGGAAACGTGCAATCAGGAGTTTTTTTTAGATCAAAGAGGAATATTTTTTATTTAAGAGTATATACTATTGTTTTTATGTCATGGATTTACATAACATTGCACCCTTTACTCCATTCAACTATTTTGGTTGGAAAAAACAAATGGAGATTCACTTGAAACATAAACGGTTGTATAGGGTAACCATGGGTACAAAAATTGAACCTACAGGTGCTACTGAAAAGAAAAAATGGTTTAATAGATGTGATGAAGCTTATGGTACATTATGTCTTTCTCTTTCATCTAACCTTCTTTTTCACATTGAATCTTGCACTACACCAAATGAGATATGGGCTACTTTAGAGTCTTTGTTTGGGAAGTAGGATACTATGAGAGGGTTTGAATTAGATAATGAGCTTATTGGCTTAAATACTAGGGATTTTGACAACATCCAGGATTTTTTCACCAAACTCAAGTCTCTTAGATTACAGTTGTCACAGTGTGGTGTTCAGAAAGAAGACTCTCAGTTGATATTGTCCATTCTTTCTAAGCTTGGACTAGATTATTCAGTTTTTGTATCTACCTTTTATGCCACTATGGATGCACTTGGTACAAGATTCACTATGCCATCTCTTGATGACTTTGCTTCATTTGTCACTTGAGAGAAAGCTAAGTTAGCTAGCATGGGCACCGTGAAACCTTCTTCCTCTTCACAGACACTTATTGCATCACAGGAGCCCAGAGATCAGAAGGCTTCTACAGGAAAAGGAAAGAAACAAAAACAAAAGGATTCCAAACCTCATGAGTAGCAAAAGGAGTCCTTAGATTCATCCTCCTCTTCTAAGGTGAAATCATTTAGGAAGGAGAAGTATACATGTGCATATTGCAAGAGGGAAGGACATACAAAACATAATTGTTACAAGAAGGACATTGATGAGCTGAAACATCTTCTTCAGAAACATCAGATTGATTTTCCTTCAAGGATATCTGCATCATCTTCTTCTCCTCATTCTTCTTCTTCAGAGCAACATAACACAGGCACAGCTGGTTTACATACTTCATCAGATATGGACATGCTCTTTGTGCTTCTTCAGGTATTGGATTAGGGAGATGGCTTCTAGATTTAGGAGCATCTCATCATATGGAATCTTCGTAGTCTATGTTCACTTCCTTTGAGCCTTCCACTATGTCTCCCATTTTGATGGGAAACAACACTTACATGAGTGTTACAGGGAAGGGGTCTATTAGTTTTGGGGATCACTCCTTTCAGGATGTCGTGTGTGTCCCTCACTTGACAAACAACCTTCTTTCCATTTATCAGATAACACATGGGGGCAATGGGAGATCTGTGGAGTTCACACCTGATTTGGTTATCATCAGAGACTTGGAGAGTAGAGCCGCTATTGCTACTGGGATAGTGGATCACTCATCTTGGTTGTATTCTTTCACTGATTTTTCTACTAGTGGTGCTTCTGTTCCTACAGTTGTTCCTCACACTTCAAGTGTTCATCATCATTCAGAGAGAGATTTGGCTTTTTGAACATTGGAGTTCTCACTTCGGATCCTGTTCTCAAGCCTTCCATTCCATCTCCTCCACCTCCTGTTGCTTCTTTTGTTTCAGTGCAGCAGGATCCAGTTCATCATACATCTTTGGAGGTTTCTATTGAGTCTTCACCTACTTCAGCTTCTTCATTTTTTGAGGTCACACCTGCTTTTGTGGAGACATCTTGGGCTACACCTATTCCACCTTCATAGATTTCTTTCATTTGGCCTCTTCCCTCTCACTTCTTTCAGGAGATGCAGTTTCTTCACTTCTTTTGGAGTTACTTCATTCTGGGGGGATATGTGGTCTCTTTCTTCCTCTCTTATGGGGGAATTCATTTATGTATCTTTTTTATGAATGGTGTCCTTGGGGGGTCTTATGGAGTCCTCCATCTTTCATCACTTAGCTATTTATTGCATTCTATTTTGGGGAGGAGTTTTGTTCCCATGTGGTTTTCTCCTTTACCCCGTTTGATTTAGTTTGCATTGAATTTGTAAATGGGTACCTGATCAGGCCTTGTTGCCAGGACTCATATTTTCATAATAATTTTCTTCTCCCTATGTTGCACTTATGGGGGGTGTTGGTGTAATTAACTATTTAATTACACTTTAGGATAAGTTTACTTAGAATTATTTATTTCCTAGGATAATTATTATAATTCTTATCTTATCTTATTGAGCTGTCTTTTTGCTCAAGATAAGATTAGGGTTTTCTTTTCCTGCTTTATTGCATCATTTCCTTTTTGAAGGATTTTCTAATGTTTGTAAAAAAATTACATTCAATAATCAATAATTCTGATTTTTGCTTGCACACATTGGCTCTGAGGGTTTACAGAACTTCTGTTGTTTTTTGTTCTGAATATCTTTGTATGTGATAGGTGATTGATTGCAGGTGTTCTTGGGGACTGTGAAGTTGGTTTTTCAACTTATATAGGGAAGTCAAAGAAAGGAAAATATAAATCTAGAGGAAGAATGGATTGTTGGAACTATGGAAATTCAGGACACTTCAAGAAGGATTATTCGTATCGAAAGGGAAAACAAGGAGATGAACAACATGATGATAGTAAGGAAGCTAATGTTGCAAGTAATAAATTGCAGGATGCTTCAATTCTATGTTTAGATAATGCTAATGATTCTTGGGTAATAGATTCGGGGGCTTCATTTCATGCCACACCCCATAGGAAATATTTTGTAGATTATGTTCAAGGTGATTTTGGACAGGCATATTTGGGTGATAATGAACCCTATCAAATTATTGGAAAGAGAAATATAAAAATTAAGTTGTAGAATGGAAATGAATGGTTTCTACAGGACGTAAGGCATGTTCTAAATTTGAGAAGGAATTTAATTTCTACAGGACAACTGAGTAGTGAAGACTACATGGTTACCATTTTAGACAAAGTCTGGAAGGTCACTAAAGGTGCATTAGTAGTAGCTAAAAGTGAAAATGTAGGCACATTGTATTTGTGTACTGGTAATACTTACTCTACCTTAGCTACTATAGAAATAGCTGCTACTAAGATAGTTACAACATTTGCTACAAGGACAAAAATAAAATTGTGGCACCATAGACTTAGGCACATGAGTAAGAAAGGGACGAAGATCCTTCACTCCAAAAAGTTACTACCAGGTCTGAAGCAGATTGACTTGGAGTTATGTGAAAATTGTGTTTATGGAAAACAAAAACGAGTCTAATTTCTCAAAGTTGGGAAAGAGAAGAAGAGAGAAATTAGAGGTTTTACATTTAGATGTATGGGGATGAGCTCAGATATCTTCTCTTGGTGGCTCTTCTTATTATGTTACTTTTTATTGATGATGCAACTAGGAAAACATGGGTATATTTCCTAAAACAAAAATTAAAAGCATTTGAAACTTTTAAAAAGTGGAAACCTTTGGTTGACAATGAGATAGGAAAAAAGTTGAAGTGTATCAGATCTAATAATGGAGGCGAGTATTGCAGTAGAGAATTTAAAATTTACTGTTCATACAATGGAATTCATAGGCATAAAATGGTTTGTCTGAGAGGATGAATAGGACCATTATGGAGCATGCAAGGAGCATGACATTGCATGTTGGACTACCCTTACACTTTTGGGTAGATGTTGTACATACCATTGTTTATTTAATAAACAGTGGACCTTCAAATCCTTTGGATGGTGGCATTCTAGAGGAGGCATGGATGGGTAAAAAGGTAAACTATAAATTTTTGAAAACATTTTCTTGTGAATTTTTTGTCCATGTTGATATTGAAAATAGAACCAAGCTTGAGGCTAAGTCTAAAAAATATACCTTCATTGGATATGGAGTAGATAAACTTGGTTATCGGTTATGGGATTATGAAAATTATAAAATCATTAGGAGTAGAGATGTTATATTCAATGAGAAGGTAGTGTATAAGGATTAGCTGCAAGAAAAGAAGCATGAACATGACAAAAAGGAATATGTGGAGTTGGATGAGATTTTAGAAAATAAAATGCCAATGGTACCTGATGCTCAACAACAAGTTATCCCACAGACTCCAGCAAGTGTTAGACATTCTACAAGGATAACAAGACCTCCAGAAATATTTTCTCAATCATTATATTCTATATTATTAACTAATTCCGGTGCACCTAGAGGTTATGAAGAAGCAATTCGGGTAGATACCAAAGAGTAGTGAGAGCTAGGAATGAAATAGTAAATGGATTTCCTGCTACAGAATCAGACTTAGGACTTAGTCCAATTTCCTATAGGTAAAAGAGAATTATCAAATAAATTGGTTTATAGGTTGAAGGAAGAAGATGGAGGCAAGAAAAGATATAAGGCCAGACTCATGGTAAAAGGTATAGATTTTGATAAAATATTTTCTCTGATTGTAAAGATGACTTCTATTAGAACTATTCTAAGTCTTGTGGTTGTGGAAGACATGCATCTTGAACAACTATATGTGAAAACAACTTTTCTCCATGGATATTTGGAAGAGGAAATATACATGCATCAACCATAGGGATATGAGGTGAAGGGTACAAAGGAATTTGTGTGAAGGTTAAATAAGAGCTTCTATGGCCTGAAGAAAGCACCTCAAAAATGGTATTTGAAATCTAATTGTTTTATGACTGAACAAGGTTACAAAAGATGTCATTTTGATAATTGTGTTTATTTTAATAAATTGGGTAATGAAAACTATATTATCATTTTTTTTTATGTTGATGACATGCTTATTGCCAGGTCTAACATGCAGCATATTAATGAAATTAAGAATAAATTAGCAAATTCATTTTCTATGAAGGATTTGGGTGCAACAAAACAAATCCTTGGTATGAGGATCACACGAGACAGGACAAACATGAAATTATTTTTGTCTCAGAGTATGTAGAGAAGGTGTTGAAAAGGTTTAACATGTAGAATGCAAAAGCAATTAGTACACCTTTGCCTAGTCATTTTAAGTTGACTAAGGAGATGTGTCCAAAGACACAAGAGGAGGAAGACAAAATGTCTAAGATACCATATGCATCAGTAGTTGGTAGCTTGATGTATGCAATGGTATGCATAAGGCTAGATATTGCACATGCAGTGGGAGTTGTGAGTAGGTATATGAGCAATCCAAGAATGGAACATTGGAATGCGGTAAATAGATTCTCTGATATTAAAGAGGTACTACTTTAAAGAAACTATGTTTTGGAGGAAAAAATTCTACTCTAAAAGGATATGTTAACTCTGATCTAGTGGGTGATATTGATAGTAGGAGGAGTACTGCAACGTATTTTTTTACTACAAGAGGTATTGTAGCCAGTTGGATTTCAAGGCTTCAAATGGTTGTTGTACTTTCAACCACTAAAGTTGAGTATGTTGTTGCTACAAAAGCTAGCAAGGAGATGATTTGGTTATAACATTTTTTGGAGGAATTGGGACAATGATAAGATGATAGCCCTTTGTACACTGATAGCCAGAGTGCCATTCATCTTGCTAAGAATTCATATCTACATTCAAAAAATAAGCACATACAACTCAAATACCACTTCATTCGGTTAGTTTTGGAGGATGGATAGTTGAAGCTAGAGAAAACTCACATAAGTGAGAATCCTGTAGATATGTTCATAGGAAGATACACAGGAGAAACTAGTTTCCTCATTAGTTTCCATTAGCCTTCATTATTGATAATGGTGGACATAAGAAACTAGCCAGACTTGTAAACCAATGGGAGTTGCACATGTAGCAGTGTCATCTAGGATCAGTCTCCAAGTGGGATATTGTTTGGTATGGAGCCTAACCAGTCTCCAAGTGGGAGATTGTTGGTATGTGGTGATTGGTCATGCAAATACTATAAAATTTGAACATATCCCTATCAGGGTTTAGGGATGGTAGCCCCCGATAGTGAGGGTTCAAGGGAAACAACCCCCAATAGCAAGGGTTCAAGGTGTACCCCCCTTTTTTTATTTGTTAACATGTCAAGGTTTTCCTACTAACACATCAAGGTTTTCCTATTAACACATCAAATGAAAAAAATGACTTTGTAAAACCCTAATTCTAGAAGCTTCCAAAAAAGCTTGTTATAAGTGGTTGTGATGTATGTTGCAATATGGTATTCACAAGATTGTAATCTATTTTGTACTGGATAATAAAATCATTGGATAGCTGAGTTTCTATGGATGTATCCCATATTGGGTGAACCATGTTAAAATTTTGTGTTGATCTTTTTTGTGTTATTCTTCATTATTATTTTTGGGTTATTTAATCTCCATATAAGTGTTAATGTTTATTGCTCCAACCTACCTAAATCCTAACAATGAACCCATCCTACATCATTGAAAATGAGTATAAGGTTGCCCAGATAAAACATTAACAATGAATCAATTTTTCATTCAAAGTAAGATATTTAGAGGATTTGATCAAAAGAAAAGCTATCAATTATGTAGAAAATGAAATGTTTCTATTATGACCATACCTCTCTTTTTTCCAACATCCAACTATAGGTTAAAATAATAATAGAATCCATGAGTTCTTCTCAACCAAATCAACTTTTCCTCCTTCTGATTGCTCAGCTCCTTCTCTATCTTTTTCCTCCAAAAAGAATCCCTCTTAATTTGCAATCTTCTTATTTTTTTTATTATGAATGCATTGCATTCTATAATTGGTTTTTTTCATAATGATCTACCCATATTCTTTTGTAATAAAATATCTTTTGTAGGGGTGATGGGAAACCCACTGCTCATTCAAATTCCTTCTTTCTAATTTTGAAAAATAGAGCAGTCTGAGATTACATATCGTGGTATTCTTGCATTCAATTCTTAACCAATGATTTTGAATGAATCGTCCATTTATATATAGTTTTAATTATATAATCTATTTATATATAGATATGTATATGTATATATATATATATAATATATATATATATTCTCAAACACGTTATTCATGTTTCTTTTATATTAAAAGAAATTATCGATATAAGGTAGATATAAGAAAAATCATCAAATTCTTTTATTCATGTTACCCTTAGAATCATTTTTTGTATAACTTGTATTTCCAACTCAACATAAACACTTATGTGTACTTATGCACATATATACAATTTTTGAATTTCAAAGAAATATTAAATACGCAAGGTAAAGCTAACATGAACTTATTATTCATATTGCACTAGTCTACCTATTTGATCATCAACTCATCTTTCCTTTTCTTTTAAGCAAACACAAGAAATTCACATTAATTCATATTTTAAATCTAGACACTTTGATTTTTTAGTGGTGTGTGTGATCCAAATTCCATTCTTGATTTTCGATTGTCATTTGGGTAAGTATTCCTACCTCAACCATGTTCTCATTCTTCAACCTATTCCTACATTCACACACTTGTACTTGCAAATTTTTATCAATAACCAATGCTCGAAATGAAATGAATTCATTACTACATCATAACATTGATCCTTAATATTCAATCATAAGGTCTATATGATAAACATTTCAAATGACGTTGAAATCTTAATTTATCACAAGTCAAAGATTGATAAATTTGATTTTTTCAAAATATTTGAATAACGTAACATTATTAAATGTAATAAAAATTGGAGACACGAAAAAGGTAGAGAGGTGAGGAGGAGATAGAGGTGAGAGATAGAAGAGAGGGAGGAGAAAGGGAAGTATTGGTAAAGGAGTAAGAAGGTATGGAAGGATAGGTAGACATGGAGGGAGTGAGAGGCTTAAGGAAGGTGGAGTTAGAGAGGAAATTGCATAGAGAGGGGATGGAATTTAAAGAGGATAGAGAGAAGAACATAGAGATAGAGATGGCTAAGGATGTATGGAGAGGTAGAGGAGCAACCAAGAGAGCTAGAGAGATGATGAGGAGATAGCTCAGTGAGATATAGAAGAGAGGGGGAGAAAAAGGGAAGTATTGGTGGAGGAGTAAGAAGGGATGGAGGGAGATGCATGCATGGAGGGAGTGAGAGGCATAGGGAAGGAGGAGTTAGATAGGTGATAATTTAGAGAGGGGAGGGAAATTGAAGAGGAAAGAGAGAAGAATGAAGAGGTAGAGATGGATAAGGAGGGATGAAGAAGCTGGAAAGTAGAAACTCAAATACATAGAGATGGGAGAGGTAGATAGGTGAGGGGGTAGATAGAAAAAAATTAGAGAGAGAAGTTCACAAAGAGAGAAAGAGTGGGAAGGAGGAGTGAGAGAGGTGGAGAGGAAAATAAATAACTAGAGAGCCCTAAGAGACCTATAGCATAGGGAGAGAGAGGTGAGATACGTAGGGGAGAGATAGGGGTGAGAGAGATAAAGGGGAGAGAGTGGTGGGTAATGAGACAAGGAGTGATAGACTTAGAGATGGCTCAGGAGGGATGGAGAGGTAGGAAATGAGTGATTGAGATTCCTAGAGAGGGGAGAGGTAGAGAGGTGAGGGGGAGAAAGAGGTGAGAGATAGAAGATAGGAAGATAGAAAGGGAAGTATTGGTAGAGAGGTAAGAAGGGATGGAGGGAGAGGTAGACATGGAGAGAGAGAGGCATAAAGAAGGAGGAGTTAGAGAGGTGATGATGTAGAAAAGGGAGGGAAACTAAAGAGGAGAGAGAGAAGAACACAAAGGTAGAGATGGCTAAGGGGGGATGGAGAGGCTAGCAAGGAGTGACTCAAATACTTAGAGAGAGGAGAGGGAGAGAGATACTATATGATCCTTTCTATAAATACCTTGACGTATGCTATCAATATAGTGATCTCAATCTAAAGTTATAACAATTTATTTTTTCATAAAAGAATGCCATATTTGTATCCAGTTATGTTCAAAGCTCTAGGAATATCCAAATAGAATGTTTTGAGAGACATTAATCTATATTCTCTCATCTATTATATATATTTGGAAATATAATTACTAAAATTTCCCTTCAAGCTTAGAAATCATGTTATTGTTTATAATTAGTTTTAGTTCATGTTTGTCAACTTCCTTTTCAAATGTTTCTATAATAGTGAAATAGTTATCTACTACTTGAGACCTTTTTTCCAAATTTTTTAACCTATTTCATGACTCAAATATTTCCCTCTCCATTGTTTCAATTATAATATATTTTTCTTTGATATTTTATTTATGATATAAAATAATAAGGTGTTTATCTTAGAGCACTTATTTTAAAGTTTTGATTTATTCCTATTATTTTTTCTCATTTGAAGGATGTACATATTCATACTATGGAATTATGAATGGGATCTCAAATTTTACTTCCATGGTGCTCTTAGGTGCACAAGATGTCTTAGCCTCATATTCTATCTACTTTTTAATATCCTCTTTTGAGGAAGATTTATAGCTAGGAATATTCCTTGGTGTCTAGAGTAATATCAACAATATTTAACTTACATATGGAGTTAATTTTTTGCTGAGGTATGAATTTTCAATGCTTTCTTCTCCTAGGAATGCAAGAAGATAAATTATTTAATATTTTTTATGCTCCTTGTGCCTCTTTTATATTATGAATAAATGGTATGAGTTTCTTCCTCCATGACCTATACTACTACAAGGGTGGTAGTTGAAGAGGGTTGATCTTCAACATTAAATATATTAGAGTTTTTAAGGTGACATTGAGATGGATTTTCTACAACTTTTTTTTTTCTTTTATATGGCTTGAGATGGATCCTCTATAACTATTTTTCTTAGGGGAATGAGTGAGAGATAAAGATGGCTAAGGAGGGATGGAGAGGTAGAAAAAGAGTGATTGAGAGACCTAGAGATGGTAGAGTTAGAGGGGTGAGGGGAGAGAGAGGTTAGAGATAGAAGAGAGGGAGAGAGAAAGGGAAGTATTGATAGAGTAAGAAGGGATGGAGGGAGAGGCGGACATGGAAGGAGATAGAGGCATAGGGAAGGATAAGTTAGAGAGGTGGTGACATAGAGATGGGAGGGAAATTGAAGAGCAGAGATAGAAGAACAAAAAGGTATAGATGGAGAGGCTAGCAAGGAGTGACTTAAATACTTAGAGGTGAGAGACCTACAACCTATAGAGAGAGGGGTGAGAGACATAGGGGGGACATAGGGGTGAGAGAGATAGAGGGTGTTGAGGGGTGGGTAATGAGACAAGGAATGAGAGATCTAGATATGAATAAGGATGGATGGAGAGGTAGACAAGGAGTGATTGAGAGACCTAGAGAGGGGAGAGGTAGAGAGGTGAGGAAAAGCGAGCTTGGTGAGAGATAAAAGAGAGGGAGAGAGAAATGGAAGTATTGGTAGGGGAGTAAGAAGGGATGGAGGGAGAGGCAGAGATGGAGTTAGAGGAATAGGAAAGGAGGAGTTAGAGAGGTGATGACATAGAAAGGGAAGGGAAACTCAAGAGGAGAGAGAGAGAAGAAAAAAGAGGTAGAGATGGCTAAGGAGGGATGGAGAGGCTAGAAAGTAGTGACTTAGATACATAGAGAGGGGAGAGGTAGAGAGGTGAGGGGAGAGATAAAAAAAATGAGAGAGAAGTTCACAAAGAGGGAAATAAGGGTAAGGAGGATGGAGAGAGCTAGAGAGGGAGGAAAATTACTTGAGAGACCTGAGAGATATAAAGGTGAGATACCTATTTCCTAGGGAGAGAGGGGTGAAATACATAGAGAGGAGATAGGGTTGAGAGCGATAGAGGGGGGAGAGGGGTGGGTAATGAGACAAGGAGTGAGAGGCCTAGATATGGGTAAGGAGGGATGGGGAGGAAAATGAGGAGTAACTAAGAGACCTAGAGAGGGAGAGGTAGAGAAGTGAAGGGGGGAGAGAGGTGAGAGGTAGAAGAGATGGAGAGAGAAAGGGAAGTATTGGTAGAGGAGTAAGAAGGGATGGAGGGAGAGGAAAAAATGGAGGGAGTGAGAGGCATATTGAAGGAGGACTTAGAGAGGTGATGATTTAGAGATGGGAGGTAAATTGAAGAGGAGAGAGAGAAGAATAAAGAGGTAGAGATGGCTAAGGAGGTATGGAGAGGGTGTAAAGTAGTGACTCAAATACATAGAGAGGGGAGAGGTAGATAGGTGAGGGGACATATAGAAAAAAATGAGAGAAATTCACAAATAGGGAAGGAGGGGTAAGGAGGAGGGAGAGAGGTGGATGGGTTGGGAAATAACTAGAGAGAGCTGAGAGATATAGAGGTGAGATACATAGGGGGAGAGATAGGGGTGAGAGAGATAGAGGGGGGAGAGGGGTGGGTAATGAGACAAGGAGTGAGAGATGTGGATATGGATGAGGGGTGGAGAGGTAGATAAGAGTGATTGAGAAACCTAGAGAGGAGAGAGGTAGAGAGGTGAGGGAGAGAGAGAGGTGAGAGATAGAAGAGAGGGAGAGAGAAAGGGAAGTATTGGTAGAGGAGTAAGAAGGGGTGAAGGGAGAGGTATACATGGAGGGAGTGAGAGGCATAGAGGAGTTAGAGAGGAGATGATGTAGAGAGGGGAGGGACAGAGAAACAAGGAAGGGTGAGAGACATAGGGGGAGATAGGGTGAAAGAGATAGAGAGGGAGAGAGGGGTGGGTAATGATAGGAGGGAGAGGTAGAGAATTAAAGAGGGAAGGAGGCAGATTCATGGAGATGGGGAGAGATAGAGGGTGGGAGGAAGAGGTAGTGATCAAGAGAAAGGAGATGAATGGGAAAGAAAAAATAAGAGATGGAGATATAAAAAGAGAGAGGTAAGGAGGAAAGGTAGAGAGGGAGATAGGGAGAGAGAGTGGGAGAGACTAGAGAGGGGGTAGAGAGAAGAGAGAGAGAGTGAAAGGGAAGTATTAGTAGAGGAGTAACAAGGGATGGAGGGATAGGTACACATGGAGGGAGTGAGAGACATAGGGAGGAGATAAAGAGGTTATGACCTAGAGAGGGAAGGGAGAGAGAAGAATGAGATGGGTAATGAGACAAGGTTGGAGAGAATTGGAATATGGGGAGAGAGAGAAGAAAGAGGTGAGAGATAGAGGGTAGTGAGAGGTGGGTAATGAGACAAGGAGGGAGAGACTTGGAGATGGGGAGAGAGAGATTGGGAGGGAGAGGTAGCGATCGAGAGAAAGGAGAGAGATGGGTGAGAAATAGTAACAAAAGGAGATAGAAGAATAGAGAGGTGTGGAGGAAAGGATGGATATGGGGTTAAGGAGAGAATTCAAGGTAGAGAGGGTGAGAGATACCTAGAGGGGGTTGAGAGAGAATAAGGTAAGTATTTTTTAAGAGGGAAGGAGTTAGAGAGGGAGTGAAAGGTAAAACCTTGACTATCCATCATCGATCATAAATCATAAACTCTAAGCCTTATCAAAGTGGGGTAGAGAAAGAAAAATAGAAAGTGAAGTTGGTTTTTTTTCAATACAATCAATTTGGTGTGCACCAAATGTTGCATTACATTTGGAGAGTACCGAATTTGGCACTTACCAAATGTTGCATAACATTTGGCAAACGCAAAATTTGGCACTTGCCAAATGGGCTACATTGGGAAATACCAACCCAAAGGGTTGGATTTTTCCTTGGGCATCCAATCTAAAGGGTTGGATGACCATTTCATGCCAAGGAAATGATTTTTGAAAGTGTAACAAAATTTCACACTTTTTAGGTTGTGTTGACCGTCAATTTTTCACATCTTTCAATGTAAGTTTATAAAAAATTGTGATGATGTTAGGTTCTCTCTTACCTATATAACCATATAAAAATTTTAACGTTTGATTATGTTAACATTTGCATCTATAAATTCTTTTGTTAGTTCCTTTGATTTTTTTCAAAAACCAACATGTGCTAGTTTTGGTTTAATTTTTACTCGTTCATCGAATTTTGAAACAAATTACATTTTTACAAACTAAACTCCATTCTACACATAATAAAAAAAAAATTGGTTTTCGATTAGTTTACAAAAAAATTAGGGGGGAGCACACTCAAATTTCAACTTTCCAGAATGTGTCCACTTCAAAAATTCATAAAATATTATATATTCATTAAAAAAATAGCTAAAAAAACCAAGATAAACTACATGGTGTTAACTAATTTCTCACCATTCAAATTTTTGAAATTCAAAAAAGTTAACTTTTTAGGGAGGCCACAATAGAAGCTATGCTTTTTTATTAAAAAAAGACCACTTTTGGTGGACCCCCTTTTTGAAACCCTTAATATTCATTATTTTTTAAAAAATATAGTAGCTTGGAAAGTATATTTGAAGCCCTACAACTCTTGTTATTGCTGCATCTTCAAATTTTGAGCGTAACTATCTTCATTTTCTTGTGAACATCAAACTTTGCTGATTTCAGAAAAAAAGTGGCATCTTAAGAGAAAATTTTTTGTCATAGCTTGATGCACTTACCCTTGAAGAATCCAATATTCTTAGGCCAAGAATCTTCATAATGGGCCTAAATTTTAGATTTCTCATCATTTCAACAAATAGTTTACATATTTTGGTTTCATTTAACTTCTCAAAAATAATCCCCATATATTATTGGCATATCTTCACAATTATGGTTAGGAATCTTATCAACCATTTTCTTCAAAACATTCTTGTCAATATCAATCAAAAACTTAGTATTTCTATGAAATTTTTTAGGAGGTGTTATCAATGGTAAATTTTCCTCAACATTAGGAATTTATTCAATATTGAATTGAGGTGAGATAAATTGTGTACCTTCAACTTGTGATGGAAAAGATGATGTACCTTAAACTCATTAAACTTGAGATGGAAAATATGGTATAGCTTCAAATTGATATTGAGAGATTATGTGCGTACAACTTGAGATGTCATAGATGATGCACCTTATTCTTGACAATGCAAATATGGCATGACTTCAACTTGAGATACGAAAGATTGAGTACATCCAACTTTATGATTCAATTTCCTCATTCCATGAAGGTTTTTCACTTGTATCCTTTGTGCCACTAAATCCTTTACTCTCTTAGATTGAGTGGATTTTTCATGTTTATCTTCAATTTGGAATGATTCTTCTTCTATGGTGTTGAATTTCCTACTTTCACAAAGTGACCTCATTATTTCTCTTTTCTTAGCATTTTATTCCCCCTACTCATTTAGTGTTAGTCTTTTATCATTTCCTTGGCATGATGATGAGTTCTATATGTATCATACAAAATACATAGAGATTATTTCCATCATGTAAATTATCTTACCAATTTTTCTATATATGTGAATGAAGATTAAATTTAGACAAACTATTGCAAATAAAAACTACTTCCAGTTAATTCCATATTTGACATCTCTAGTGTAAATAAAAAATCATTATTATGAATAGATGCCTAATACATGTAACCAAGTGTATTCATATTCATATTATTAAACCAATATAGTATAAATATATAAGCTATAAGACAACACTTCGAATGATAACTTTCAAGTATTTATTGTATCCTTCTAGGTGTAATAGATGATAGTAAATTTAAAAACACTAGACCCTTTATTTTATATGAATTATCTTTAAGATTTGACACTTGCAAGTTGAATTAAGAGAGAGATATGAAGAACCAAGCTTGGTAATAATTCACAAGAATTTTTTGTATCTTTATAAGCATCTTATGACATTTCAAGTCAAATAAAGGTATAATACTTCTCTAGAGTGAACCCTAATTTTGGCACAAGATAGGAATTCTCCAGACATGGCATAAGACAACTCGCCTCCTCTTAGTATGGCATAAGGGTACTTATCCTCTTTGAAAGGAACAATATGAGACTTCTCTTTGCAAGGTGTTGGATAAGTACTCCTTTTAGCTCATCAAGTGCCACCACTACCTATACTTCTTGAGTTAGTTATTCTCTTAAGTAAAGTTAACTCAACTCTTCTCATACACTTCCAACTATTAAGTATCCATATAAGAGGATATAAATACATATTTTATTTTAAATATTGTATGAGAAGTAAATTTCAATGTCAATTTGTATTCTCCCACGTTGTCAACTTATGCTTCTAGATAGAAAATCTAGTAAAAAATAGTTTTATTGGTGAAGGTCTTAGATAGAGATTTTAAGTTTAATTTATGTAGTATCAAAGTTATTTTGGATATTTAATTTTTACTAGCAAAGGGTTTCATCTTTTGGGAAGGTAATTTTATAGGTATTTTATTTAAATGTGTGATGGAGAAAATTTGAGCTTGTTTTCACATCTACATGATCAAATATTTTGATATACTTGTTTGTGGATAAAATGTGTGTATTTTGATGTACTTTTCTATTATAGAATAAGGGATAAACAAATATTCAATAAAATTGGAAGGGGACTTTGGGATGCAAATTTTTGATCCAAAAGAACATGAACTAATTAGGATAGTAAATTAAATATTGGTTTTACTAATCAAGGTAGTTAACCCTACCAAATGAGAATATAATATAATTGAAACCATTCTTGAACTTAAATAATAGAACTTGTTATATTTTAAATCATTTAAATACTTACCTAATTATGGTTCAAATATATTTACCAACCATACAAAAAAAATAAAGAATAGAAAAAGGGGAATATGTGGAATAGGGTATGATTGAATTGTTAAACATGTTCACTTTTTCAAGTAACACATAGAACAAATAAAGGATCCAATATTGTGCATGAGGAGTCAAGACATGACATAATATAACTAAAGTTATATAATGACCAAGTAAAACTTGATACATAACAGAGAAACTCAACAAATTATTGGAAAGCATGACATGTATTCATCCCAAGATGTTTAGATATGATCAATACTTGATGCACTATAAAGAATATGTGACCATCATCAAGAATTAAGAAGTATTACTACTACTTGAGCTTCATGGATATTGAGTATCACTTGGTGCAATGAAGGAATCATTATAATATAAAGTAAAACTTGAATCATAAATATTTTATTTACCTAGTTAAGAGATACTTGACCAATATAATGTTATGTGATTGACCAATTGACACTTGGTTGTGCATTGAGAAAATGCACTTTTTAAAGTATCAATTGATGCATGCATGAGTTTCATTTGATACAAAAATCCTAAATAAAGTAATTTATTGCTAACAATGATATGATATGTAGCACATGAACTATGTTGACAAGGTGTCATGCACAAAATGTAGAAAGACAAAGAGAACATACCTTGAGCTTCAGGAATAGATTTGACCAATTGCACAATTATGTTTCCTTCATTTTTTGCTTCACACACCTTCAAAATTAGAAAGTTTTAATAGCTTCTTTTGTATTCAATGTTCAATTATACATAAATATAATAAAATTAGTAAAACTTATGAAAAAAATGATTATATATATTAAATTTAAACAAACAAAGAAATGATAATTAACATTCCAACACTAAAACATAAAATATTAGTTCATAGAACCAAATTTGACCTAAAACATGTAATTTAATTCTTCTACGTTGAAAAAAAAAATAAAGGTGGTGGAATATGTAAAAAAAATCAATTAAGATATATCCTCAATTCCATGAATAAAGTGTTCATTTGTTGAATAATGGGTACAATTAGAAAATAAAATAAAATGTGGGTCCTAAATCACAAGGACCTAATGTTTTTTTTACCATTTTTTGTGTCTTCCTAAAACACAAGTGTGTTATTACATTCTCACATTATCACTTTCATGGTGTCTAATTCCAACAAGAAGAGGTGAGGACAATTAGAGAAAAGAGAGATAAAGACAAAGAGATAAGAGGGTAGGAAGAGAGGGAGGAAGGGAGGGAAGGAGGGAGAGAAACACACATGCACATAAAGAAATATAGTTGGAGAAACAACAAGAGAGAGAGTGTGAGAGAGAGGTGGGTGCCACCCTAAACCCCCAACATCAATTGTAAACCCTAATCCCTAAACCATAGGCCCAAAACTGAATACTCTAAATTGTAGGCCCTAAATGATAAACACCAAACCCTAAAACCTGACATTAATCATTTTAACACTAAAACCTTAACATTCAACCCTTCATCATAAACTGTAAGTCCTAAAATGAATATCCTAGGCCCTAAACCCTAAACCATGAATAATGCTTTAGTAGAAGTTCATGTTGCTACACACCAACATGAATGTCCTATTTTTTATGATGGTTCTCTAATCAAACCAATATAAATTTAGTAATTATTATCCTAAGTGTAACATTTATAGGATGGCATAAAATGGATAAAATATATCCATGGATGAAATAGATGTATTCAAGTGAAAATCATAGAATAGAGAGAGGGGGAGGGGATAGAGAAGTGAAAGAGAGAGAGAGAGGGTAAGAGGTAGAGAGTAGAGGGGCGTAGAGAGGAGAGAGAGAGAGAGAGAGTAGGAGGTAGAAAGGGGAGGGAGGTAGAGAGGGGAGGTAGGGAGGGAGGAGAGAGAGAAAGAGGTAAAGAATGGAGGGAGGTATAGGTGAGGGAGAGAGAGAGAAGGTAGGAGGTAGATAGGGTAGGAGGTAAAGAGGGGAGGGGGTAGAGAGGAGAGTGAAAGAGATAGAATATGGAGGTAGAGAGGTGAAATAGCATGAGAGAGAGAGGGTAGGAGGTAGAGAGGGGGGAGGTAGATAGGAGAGAGAAAGAGTAGGAGGTAAAGAGGGGAGAGAGGTAGATAGGTGTGTGAGAGAGGGTAGGAGGTAAAGAGGGGAGGGAGGTAGAGAGGTGATAGAGAGATAGTAGGAGGTAAAGAGGGGAGGGAGGTAGAGAGGTGTGTGTGTGTGTGTGTGTGTGTGTGTGTGTGTGTGTGTGTGTGTGTGTGTGTGTGTGTGTGTGTGTGAGAGGGTAGGAGGTAAAATGGGGAGGGAGGTAGAGAGGTGAGAGAGAGAGATTGGGTATGAGGTAAAGAGGGGAGGGAGTAGAGATGTGAGAGAGAGGCGGTAGAGAGATAGAGTAGGAAATATATATCGGAGGGAGGTAGAGAGGTGATAAGGAGATGGAGGGGGGAGGGAGGGGAGGGAGGTAGAGATGTGAGATAGAGAGAGAGGGAAGAGAAGGTAGAGAGGTGAGTGTAACAACACCTTTTTTGAGAATTTTCTATCAAATTTAAGATTTATAATATAAACCAAATAGAGGAAACTCCATTAACAATAATCAAGACACTATTATAGATATGATTAACAATTCAAAACTAGTTGTCATATAATATGATGTAATGGTGTAGTTCTCAACAAATTACCCTTCAAGTTTCATGTTTTAGGAAATACTTATCAATGAGTCTTTATTACAAAAGTAAACAAGTATGAACATGGTAATAGTTACCTCGTTACAATTGATAAGGGATTATCAAGTTTGTTGTAACTTAATAAAGAATTTTATTTCTTTTAGATTACCTAGACTTCATTGAATCTAATGTTGAATCCTTCTTTCTTGCTATGGCAAGGTTGGAGGACCTTCATAAACACCCAACTCAAGGACGATCCTAAGAAAAATATTGCTACAAGTATGTAGATGGTGGTTGCATGAAATTAAGCTAAAAATGAGGCATTTTCCAAACACCAACAACACCAAAAACTATACCAAGATTCTTCTACTGACAAGGAAAACATCCAAACAACAAGCTCACTCCTTCAACTCTGAAACAAACCTCCTTAACTTAAAAAATAATAATAATAATCAGATTATAGTCTTATCCATAAACTACCATCCAATTCAAAGGTTGGTGCAACTCCTAGTTAGGAGACTTTCTTAGAAAAATTCATAATAAATTCCTTGGGAATGTTAGTGCCATAAAAAAACTAACTCATTTGTAGGTCTAGGCACATATGTAGACTGGGACTTTTTAGTCTTCAACTTCCCAAAATTGGCACAAAACCTCAAACACCCATCAATGTCCTGTATTCCCTACAACTAGGTGATCCTAAAAACATTTGAAAATTAATATTGGCCACAACAAAAATAATCAATTAATATATATATATATATATATATATATATATATTATTTTTTATTTTCTAGAAACTTGGAAAAATAAAAATCCATGAAAATCAATGTGTTTCCTAAGTGAAAACACCAAACTAGCTGGGATGGATCTTGTACCATTGGAACTAGTGAATATTGATGAGGGTTTTTTTCATTAATCAAATCTTGGAATAACTCAATGTTCACACTAACAACATCCTATTATGTGTACAAACTCAAATGCTTGAAATAAGAGACAAAACTCCATTATATAGAGTTGCAGGGGAAAATGACCCTTTTAAAAAATTAAATATTTCATTTACCCTCAAAAAGGCCCCTTCATCATTTAAAAAAAATTTAAGTCATCATACATTTTTCCCCTAGGTGTCCAACTTGGGGAAATAAAATTTCCCTTTATAATATTTAACGCTAAAGTAAATATTAAAATATTACTTTATAAATTTAGTGCAAATATTAAAATAATCCCATCCACCTTAAAGAAAGCACTGCCAAGACACCTGGAATGGAAACTAAATGCACCAAGAAGCTATGGATGTCAAGGAAATATGTCAAGTTCCAAAACAGGAACTTACTAAAAGTAGTCATGTTCTCCAAGAAATGTGGAGAATAACTCAGTTGGCTAAAAATGCAACAAAGAACACCACTACCAACCTGAGTCCATCTAAATGGAAAACAACTATTGGATGCCAATAAAACATGATATTGAGATCTCTAAGGATCTTGGATTCCCATAACCATCTCTAATTAGCCTACAAGAACTTTGGTATAGGCTATTTGATACAACAAATGACTAGGCTTGAAAAGGGGACATTACAGTCTACCCTCCCCAAAATTGATTGTCCCCAAGAAATTACAACTCTAGATGTAGTAGAATCTACTCATTCTCAGAAGTAGCATCCTCCATCCATAAGTTCTTCCACTTAAATCAAGTACTCTTGGATAGTCATCTTCAAAAGTGTGTTCCCTAAAATTAATCATTGCTTCAAGAGCATTATGCCCAAGCACCTTCTTAAGGTGAGATGCATGGAATACATTATGCACTTTTCTACTCTTTGGTAGCTCCAAGAACCTTCTTGAGGTGAGATACATGGAAGACATATGTACTTTACTACTCTTTCGTAGCTCCAACTTGTATGCCACCTCTCCAATCCTCTTGGAGATCTTGAATTGTCCATAAAATTATGGCTTCAACTTCTCTGATCCACTTTTCTTGAGAGTGGATTGTCCATAGGGTTGCAAACATAAGTAATCCATGTCCCCCACCTCAAATATACACTCAACATGGTGTTGGTCAACATATAACTTTTGCTAATTTTGAGCATGTTGAATGTTGTCTCTCAATGATCTCATAATATCCTAACTTTTCTATAACAAATATTTAGCCTTAGGCACCCTACTATCACCAAAAAAAAAATTCAATAAAGTTGGGAGCTCCCTATCCATACAATGCCATGAAGGTAGATGTTAGAATTGGCTATGGCTGCCAAGATCTTGAGACCAAATGGAAAGCACAAGAAGAGATCATAGAATGTGTCAAGAATAAATTGTATTCTTATCAATATGATTCAATGATATGATGTGATTTACAATGAAAGAGACCCATTGGTTATATAGCCAAGGTGAGATACAAGATTTCATAGGATTATGACAAGTGTATTAATCATATGAAATGTGACAACTAATCACACTTACCTAGGTTCACATGTGTTACAAGTAAAAAGATAAGATAACAACTAATGACAACTAACACCTTCTAGAAATATTCCTTTCTAGGAACTAAGTAAACTTAACATGTGTAAATAAGTCCCCTAGTAATGAATGAACTAGGTACAAGACTTATGTGTAGGGAATTTTTCAAAATATTCAGATCTTGAATATATGTTATGACTAGCTCCCACTCTGAGCATTTTGTTGGGTGAATTTGGTTGTAAGGAATCAAATGATATTAGAATAATTAGTAATGTTTGTCTTGTCTCTCTTCTTCTTCTCTCTTATGGGGGGGTATTTTTCCTCACATGGGGTATTTACCTTCTCATTCTTCATTGAGATCATTTCTATTATGTATTTCATCTCTCTTTTGGGGAGGAGTTTTGTCCCACTAGGTTTTCTCCTTTTCTCCGTTTGTGAGAGATTTCTCTGTCATTTCATTTTCATGTACATGGGTACCTAACATGGCCTAGTATCTGGGACCCATTCTTGCATCTTTGTGTCATTTGCATAATAATTTTCTACTCCCTAAGTTGCACTTAAGGGGGGGTGTTGGTGTAAATAAAGTTTTATACCTAGTCCATTCATTACTAGGGGACCTATTTACACATGTTAAGTTTACTTAGGTCCTAGGAAGGAATCTTTCTAGAAGGTGTTAGTTTTCATTAGTTCTTATCTTATCTTTTGACTTGTAACACATGTGAACCTAAGTAAGTGTGATTAGTTGTCACATGTCATATTATTAAGACACTTGTCATAATCCTATGACATCTTGCATATCACCTTGGCTATATAACCAATGGGTCTCTTTCATTGTAAATCACATCATATCATTGAATCATATTGATAAGAATACAATTCATTCTTGTCACATTCTATTCTCTCTTCTTGTGCTTTCCATTTGGTCTCAAGATCTTGGCAGCCATAGCCAATTCTAACATGGCATCAGAGCAAGTTGGGTGCCATTGGAAAGTCTTTTTTCTAAAGAGAGAATAGAATGTGACAAGAATAAATTATATTCTTATTAATATGATTCAATGATATGATGTGATTTACAATGAAAGAGACCCCTTGGTTATATAGCCAAGGTGAGATGCAAGATGTCATAGGATTATGACAAGTGTCTTAATCATATGACATGTGACAACTAATCACACTTACCTAGGTTCATATGTGTTACAAGTCAAAAGATAAGATAACAACTAATGACAACTAACACCTTATAGAAAGATTCCTTCCTAGGACCTAAGTAAACTTAACATGTGTAAATAAGTCCCCTAGTAATGAATGAACTAGGTACAAGACTTTATTTACACCAACAATAGACATATTAATGTTCATGTGATAGGTGGAATTATAGCAATACTCACCTAAAGACATCTCACCCATGCCTTCTTCTACCCTAAAACAAAGTTTCATAGGAACCCTTCCACCCATTTGCTAACTATTTCAGTTTTCCCATCTATTCATGGGTGGTAACTAGTGCTAGGAGTCAATTCAATTCCACTCAATTTAAACAACTCTTGTTAAAACAAGCTCATAAACATTTTTTCCCTGTCACTAATAATATTTTTTGGCATCCCATGTAACTTGAATACCTCCTTCAAGAACAAATATGTTGGAAGAATGAATAAGAAACCCTTTGGTGTGTTGTCATTGATGTCAACATTGGTTTGTGACTATTTTTTCCATCCGGTAATCTATGGTTCTACTACTCTGATCTGCTAATTTGGTCTGGAATTGTTCATGTTAGAATATCTATCTATGTGGTTTTAATATGTTGGTCAGGACTATTAATTGCAGCTGTGGATGAGTTTTCAGTATTTTGGTTAAATAGGCTGAGGGATTTAAATGACAGATTTTTGGCATATAGGTGTAGATAGCGAGATAATCAATCAGATTTAGTGTAATGAAAACAATAAAATGACTAAACCCTATCAAGCACAATAGAGTACGAAATAACAAGGAAATCACAATACAAAGCACAAATGCAAACCGATCTCCGTGCCAACTCGATTTATCTCCATTGCTCTTCTCCACCTGCACAAGGATGCAAGATTTCGAAGGGTTGACAATAGAGGAGGAATGTTGATTGCTCACTATTGCAGCGTAACGACTTGATATGATGACAAATGGAGAATGATAAAAATAGATGAAAGATGGAGGAATGATTTTGACATAATGAGGATGTCTGAAGAAGCTCTGATCCAAATGGCCTGTGAAAGGTTAGATTTATAGATTTTCGATGTGGACAGAGATAAGATTTGATAAGATTGATAAGGATTTGATTTTTGACAAAAGAGGAAATAAAATGAGATGAGATAAGATTTCAAAAAGATAGAAAGATTTTGATTCTCTTTTATAGGAAATAAATTATGAAAAAGATGAGAAGGATAATTGATGAATTATCTAATTAAATTAATTAATTAGATGCACATGAGTTCAGTTTTGGAAAGAAAGCGAGAAGACCTTCTTAGGATTTTATTAATAAAATAAATTTAGGATTTATTTAATTAACGTTGAATTTATGATTTCATTAATTAAATAATATGAATTATTTAATTAACATTAGAGGAATGGATGAAAATGATTTAATTAATTAAATAATATAAATTATTTAATTAACATTAGCAAAATGGATGGATTATGAATATGAATTTAATTATATAAATAAAATTTATTTAATTAAATAGATGATGACATGGGTACCTAGGGCAAAGCATGCTACAAGATGCCTAAATGATGTAATGTCGAGACGGTGTTGTAAGAGGACAATTTTTTGATGTCTATATTTTGTCCCTCTTTGAGATGATGTTCGAGATGATGAGATTTGTGTCGAGTAACATAATTTCAAAGAAGCTAAGGTATGGATAGAGGAAAATGGATAATGATATAAAGATAGGATGATGGAATGATGATGCCCCCTCGAGAGGATAGGCGGGTCGAAAAAACACGGGTAGGCTCTCGAAATGAAACGATAAGGAGGGATAAGACAAATGATGCAAGATAGAAAGTGGATGAAGGAGATGAATGATACATTATGCTGCAATGAAAGTGAGCAATCATGATGTTTGATATAGCACTAGACATTATGCACCAAGATATATGGACCAAGGTGATGATGTGTCTCATGCCCCAATGTAATACAACCTTGTCTAGACGTATGAGGAAATAGACTTAGAGCATTAAAGTCCTAATGCACAAAAGGTATGATGTGACCTTAGATGCAAAGGATAGTGCAAAAAAGCTACTCCAACATACACAAGATATGAATATTAGCTAGAATGATATGGATCTGATACAAATGCAAGATAAAATGATAACACACACAAGCAAGCAAGCAAGCATGCACAAATGATACAAAAACACACAAGGTATTGCCCCTGTCAAGCTGTAAACCAATGATTGATTGATTGATTGATGATGATGATAGTGTTGTAATTGTGGGGAACAACATATCCCTAGATCAACACAAGGATGATTGATAATTGACTGATTGACTTTGATTGATTGGGTTTACAACAAGCTCAGGATCAAGACCAAAGGATGTGATTGGATAATTTGACAAGATTGATCAACTTGATTGGTATGGATTAAGGATTGACTTGCATTTGGATTATTGCTTGGATTTTTGTTGGCTATTTGATTTTTTGGATTTTTGACATTTTATGATTTTTTTGGATTTTTGAAATGTTTTGATTTTTTTGGACTTTTGAAATGTTTTGATTTTTGTATTTTTGAAATGTTTTGATTTTTTGGATTTTTGAAATGTTTTGCTTTTTTGTTGGATTTTTGAAATGTTTTGAAGAAATGTTTTGAATTTTTTGGATTTTTGAAATGTTTTGATGTGTCAAAGGATGAAAATTTGAGTAGCCTTTGTGCTAGATACCAATGACAACCTGGGAAAACCAAGTCTAGGTGCAAGGAGATAAATGGGATTGATGGATGAAGGGGTGGGTGATGGGAAAAAGTTTCATGATATATGGATGGATGGTATGGATGTATGCATCATAAGAGAGCAAGGATGTGATCTACAAAGACTATGTCACCTAGGAATAACATGCCCCATTCTAGGTACAATACTTAGGATTTTTCATGACAAAGCTTATGACAATAGGATAATGATAGGCGTGTTTGGAAGGATGTGGTATATCAAGAGATACCCAGGACATGTTTCAACATTTTTCCCCTATATCTTCATCAAGATCAAAAGAAGAAGGGTGGATGAATGGACTAGATATGATAGGTATGTATGAATAGACTCAATATGATGGCTAAAGATGGTAGGTAGGATGGAAATGATATGATATGAAAATGATAGGTTGGACAGATAAGACATTGTGCCCCCAAGTGTAAGTGACATAGAAGATAAACCTACACATGACGCCTATTTTCTAGGTTTTCATCATGGTACTTATCCAGGGCCCCTGTTTACCAAGTTTTCACCATTGGATGAAGGGATTTCTTTTTACTTTTTTTTTTCTTTTTTTCTTTTTTTTTTTGTCTTTTTGGATATGAGAAGGGGGATATGGATAGAGGGACTCAAGTGTCTAGTTGCATGAAATTTGGTAGTCCCACTAGATATGGATGTCATTGCATGGACCATGTCAAGTGTCATTATGCTCATAGATGTTGATAAGGGATGACATGAAAGGGATGGATTAGGTAGATGACAGATTATGAAAGGCTTATGCAAGAATGGATGGGGAATAGTGGATGATGATGTGGATTGAATAGGACTTGTGCAAAAGGATGGATGAAAGGTTTATGCAAAAGCATGGACCATAGGAAGGTGATCGAGAAGATATGTAGGATAGTAGTTGAAGGATGGGGAGATGGAGGTATGTGGGATTGTTGTGAAATGGAAGGGAACCATGACCAATGGTTGCACACACTATGATAAATGTTGAAGATTTTCATGTGGATGAGGTGTAGGAAGCAATGGAGATGTTTGCTTAGGAGGTGGTAGATGAAGTGTTTTAGGTACCCACATAGACTTAGTATTTTTATGATTTTTATTTTGCTTGTGGGTTTTAGAAATTTGAGACTTGAATAGAATGAGAATGTGGGATGGAAGTGGATGGTTGGGATTTTTGTAATGTAGATTCCTCATTTGACTTGCTTTCTTTTTGCTTAGGTACCCAAACCATTTTAGCTTTGGCCTTTACTTTTGGAGGTATGGGCTTATATAACTTTTTAGATGTATTTTTCTTTGACTTTTTGTATTGATGTCCTAAGGCACGAAAACCCTTAGGATTTTTTACTTTATACGTAGAGGCATTGAAATTATTGTTTTTGAATCCCATGGGTATGGTGGAATGGGTGGAAGCTTCATGTTTATACAATGTGTGCATTTGTTGGTCATGATTAGGAATGCTAGGGTATTTATGGATAAATGGATAAGAGGATTGAATGGTAAGAATATTAGGTGTTGGAAGTAATGGTGGTAAAGTGGAAGGAGGGATATTAGGAGTTGGAAGCAATGGTGGTAGATCGGATTGAGGGATATTAGGAGTTGGAAGTAATGGTGGTACAGTGGATGGTGGAAGGTGTATGGTCACATGCTTTTGAGATTTGTAGGATGATGGAGGTGGAATGGAAACATATGTTTTAGGCGTATGATAGGCTTCATGATGGTTGGAGGTGGACTTGGGATGCATGGAGGAAGTACCAACATATTTAGGTTGTTTTCCTTGGGGTGTATGTCCAAGGCCATAAGAGCGTGGAGGGACTTTGACATGGATGGGCTCCAAAATACCTTGTTCATGAAGGTCTAGACCTTTACCTTGGTGGTTCATATTTTGGAGTGTGCAATGGATAATTGGACTAGGTGTAGGTGGACCACTAGACACAAGTTCCTTATTGGATGGAGAAAATGACGCAAGGGAAGATAATGGTTTTTGTTGTTCTAAGGAGGAACATTCATGAATGAGGGTGGAAAGACCAATAGGATATGATGGAGGACCTACCATGGGGTTGATAGTAGGTGATGGAGGATCATTAGGATCTTGAGTAGCATTGTATTCACTTAGATCCAAGGAATTTATTTGATCTTTTATGCTGTCTTGGGAGGCATATGTCTCATCAAGGGAAGTGGATGTTGATAGATCATGGATAGGGCTAGGTAGGGGCTGGATAGGAGCAATGTAGATTTCTTGTTCATGGATAGGTGAAGTGATAGGCTCTTGACCATGGAATGCATAAAGTTGGCTAAGAGGAACATCATGGTCTTCTTGATCATAGGTACAATCATAGAGGGGAGCTTGATCATAAATAGGACCAAGTATTTTATGAGTGGGATCATTAGATGGGCCTAGATCTTGATTAGAATGAGAAGTTAATGTATCTTCATGCTTAGGATAATGCTCTTGACATAATGCTTGGGTTTCTTGAATGGAAGTGGAAGGGGATGACTCATGAAGAGACTTGGCATGTTCGTGATGGTCAACAACATGGAGACATGATGGAGGTTGACTTGGACTTATGAGGGGAAACTCTTGAATTGACTCAAGGGGTTGTGGATGACATGGTTGGCTTGAAGTGCTTGGCATGATGTTTGAGGACTCTTTTGTTTCATGATTTGAACTAGAGAAAGAGACTCCTTGAATTATGACTTCAGGCTTAGGTTTTGTCTCATGATTTGGCCTAGAGGGATAGCCCCCTTGGATTATGATTTTGGGCTTATGATTAGGATTCGGCTTGTTTATGATTATGACCATTTTGAAAAGTGGTGACTAGGAATTTGTTGGCGATGGTGATGATGTGGAATGATTAGATTGGATGATTTGATTGATTAGGGTGAAATGGATAGGATGTGGGTAATAAGAATGATTAGGATGAAAGTGATTGGATATGAATGTGTTGGAAGAACGTGTAGAGTGACTTGTCTTTATGTGTTTGGTGTTTAGCTTGATTTCGCAATGTTTAAATGAATGATCACACATGTACACACATAAATCACTCACGCAAGACACATAAGCAAGTTTGAATTTTGAAATCTGAAGAATGTAATGATGATTATTAAACAAGCACACATGGAAGACACATCAATAATCCCTATGACTAGTCAAGTGGGGTATGGCCAATTAGGTCTCAAGCTAGGCTACACAAGATTGACTAAGGATGATTTGAAAGCAAAATCCTGCCACACAGTTGGGAGAAAGGGGTAACCCACCCTTCACCTTCACTTACCAAAGGTATAAAGTTCTTTGGGGCTTAGCCAAGAGTGACAAGATTTCAACTCCCAAACAAGCATGTCTTTTGATTCACACTTCGATTGAGGTCGTCCCCATAGGTGATGAAATCCCCTAGTAGGCCTCCTAGAAAGGGTTTGACAAAAGCAAACCAAGTGAGGTGTTTGTGATCACACACACACTTGATTCACACTCACAATTGTTAATTGACCCTTAGAAAGGAAATGTTTGCAAGAAAGCAATGAAGCACTGTTCTTTTTAGACTCCAAATCAAATGTGTAGGAAGACAGTGGTTAATTTTAGACCCGATTTTTGATATGTGATTGAAGACAAGATTTGTTTTAAACCAATTGCAATGATTTGATCAAACAAGATTTGATTTGATGTCCCAAATTGAAATGTGTGACAAACAAGATTAATGAGATGAAGGATGAGACAAGTGCACCTGGTTATTTTTGCTTTCCAAGTTGATGTTATGACTAGTCCAAATGTTTTTCCAGCTCTGTATGATTCACCTATGAGCCACAAAATCAAAAAAGACCAAGTAAACTTGCATAGAATAAAGCTATGTGAAAAAGATGAATTCTGATAAAAATCTGATTATGACACATTCACCTGATAATATTTGCATCACTGTGGAGTTCATTTTGTCAGCTTTCTGATGAATCCTTGTTTGCACAATTTGAAGCTCGTATGACAAAGTTATGATAAAAAGAAAAATAAAATGCCCCTTCTAAATTAAGTCTAAATTAGAAACTTTTAAATTTAAAATCTAAATCTCATTAAAAATCAAAATGTAATAAAAAATCTAATTTTTTTAAAAAATCCAATTTAAAAATCTAATTTTAAAAAAATCTAATTAAAAAAATCTAAAAAAAAATCTAATTAAAAAAAATCTCATTAAAAATCTAATCTAAAAATCTAATTAAAAAAACTAATCTAAAAAAATCTAATTAGAAAAATCTAATTAAAAAAATCTAATTTAAAAAAAAATCTAATTAGAAAAATCTAATCTAAAAAAAAATATTAAAAACTAACTATAAAAAATTAAGAACTAACTTAAAAAGATGCTTCCTAATAAAATCTTACGGGAATGAAACCATCGAATGTTTGCATAGAAGATAAAACAA
Source organism: Sequoia sempervirens (assembly GCA_007258455.2). Taxonomy (NCBI): domain Eukaryota; kingdom Viridiplantae; phylum Streptophyta; class Pinopsida; order Cupressales; family Cupressaceae; genus Sequoia; species Sequoia sempervirens. The sequence continues at coordinate 461,134,617 of VDFB02000017.1, forward strand.
AGTTTATGAAAGCCTCAAAAGTGTGCCAAGAAAGGTATTTAAAGAGAATCAAATGCACGATTGGTGTGGGCATAAAGAATGAGAGGCAGGGAAAAATAAATGAAATATTACGCAAACAAAGATAGGGGAAGACTCGTGTAGTACATGGGCAAATAATTTCATAGGACAATGAGTACAAACTGAAATTTGTTTGGGGCCACAGGTTGTAGAGGATGAAGGCACCGACGGAAGACAAGAAAATGTGCCGCAAAAGGTTTGTGGTCGATGGTAGACGAATTTCGTGGATATGATTGCAAAGCAACAAGCCGGTGATGGAGTTACAATCGGGAGTAGATTTCCCCAGGGCCGGTGCAATGTTTGAAGCAGCCATGAAATATTTCTAACCCGGCTGATAAATGAATACCTATGGAGATCCGAACGGCAAACCATTGAAAATGGGTAGCGATTTGGAGTGATGGTAGAGTCTAAGGAAGGCTGTGACGGGTGTGTTGGGAGGCGTTGATTGAGAAGAGATACGGTGACACTAGGGTTTGTGTTGCAGTGGAGAGCCGACAGCCAACATTAAATCTAAACCTATGACCGAACATCAACCTTAAGTTTGCAGCCAAAAAAATATAATAAGCCTGTATAGACAACGGATATCAAAACCAAGACAAAGATTTCAACCGACTAGGGTTTTAGCACATACAATAGTAAATCTAGCAATAGAAACTTAGCAAGTTTTGAAACCAAACCCATAGACAAAACCTAGCCAATACAACATGCAGAATGGTACGGTTGTTCATACGGTATAGATCCGTACCGTATGGGCTGTAAAAAAAAATCCATGTGAGCAAACACTAGTAAATTTATAGTCAGAATTCTTGGAAACAACCTCCCGGACATGATGATGCAGTTAGTTTCAGCCTATGAGGTCACCTGCAACAAACAACATGCAAAACTTGACAAACTAAGGTTGAAAAAATGTAACTTTTTTTTGTAATAAAAACCTACAAAAACTATTGATTAGATCCTTAGAGCATGTTCACGTCGGGTTCACCAAATGTAGATAGGGAAAATTTCAGCAAGTTTTGTGTTGAAAACAACAAAATAAATAAACCCCTATCAAGCACAATAGAGTACGAAACAACATGAAAATCACAATAAGAAGCACAAATGCAAACCGATCTCCACGCTAACTCAATTTATCTCCATTGATCTTCTCCACCTGCATGAGAATGCAAGATTTTGAAGGGTTGACAATAGAGGAGGAATGTTGATTGCTCACTATTGCAACGTAACGACTTGATATGATGACAAATGGAGAATGATAAAAACAGATGAAAAATGGAGGAATGATTTTGACAGAATGAGGATGTCTGAAGAAGCTCCGATCCAAATGTCCTGTGAAACGTTAGATTTATAGATTTTTTATTTGATTTTTGACAAAAGAGGAAATAAAATGAGATGAGATAAGATTTCAAAAAGATAGAAAGATTTTGATTCTCTTTTAAAGGAAATAAATCCTGAAAAAGATAAGAAGGATAATTGATGAATTATCTAATTAAATAAATTAATTAGATGCACATGAGTTCAGTTTTGGAAAGAAAGCGAGAAGATCTTTTTAGGATTTTATTAATAAAATAAATTTTGGATTTATTTAATTAACATTGAATTTATGATTTCATTAATTAAATAATATGAATTATTTAATTAAGATTAGAGGAATGGATGAAAATGATTTAATTAATTAAATAATACAAATTATTTAATTAACATTAGCGAAATGGATGGATTATGAATATGAATTTAATTAAATAGATGATGACATGGGTACCTAGGGAAAAGCGAGCTACAAGATGCCTAAATGATGTAATGTCGAGATAGGTGTTGTAAGAGGACAATTTTTTGATGTCTACAATAGGCATTGTATATTCTTCTAGCCAACATGGTTAAGTAGTGTTCTCTTTGTGGGTGATTAAAGAGTTCCTTATTAGGTATGGGCCAACCTAACTTTTTGTCTTGCACATTTTTTTTTAGCACCAAAGAATTTTTTGTTTAAGCCAAAAAACTAGTTTATGTTTACATCTAATTAGGCTGACCTAATTGATGTATGTTGATGTAAGTTAGTATATATGAAACATTTTTGTAATAAGATAGTGTGGAATAAAATGAAGATGTATGCATGATATCTGATAGTGTGATATTGTGTGAAGTTGTTGAAAGTTGTTGTGTACCTACAAATCAGTGCAAAATTTTATTTTCCAGAGCTTAATTGGAACTGAACTCTGCACACAGAAGGTATACTACATTTGTTCATCTTTTTGGTAGTGATTCATACACTTTTGTAATCATTCCAAGCTATGATCCTTTCAAGGACATTGCGTCCTAGAAGCGAGCCTTGTAATATCTTATGATCAGTTATAATATATTGTGACTTAATCCTCACTATGGCTATTCCCATTCTAGGTTTTCCACATAAAAATCTCAATGTTCATGTGCTATGTGATGTTATGATTCCTTTCATGTTTTTGTTTATAGTTGCAACTAGATATGTTTTAATTATTGAATGGTTAGCATTTAAATGGTTCAGTAGAATACTAATTTACCCCCCCTCTTAGTATTATGGGTGTTCAACAATTGGTACTAGAGCTTGGTTCCTTTTAAAAAGATTAATAGCTTAAGGAAGATCTTGAAGTTTGAACACATGGTTGAAAAAAAGTATCTTGTTCCTCCGGAAGAGATCTCTGCAACTGAAGAACTCCATGTTGCTCTTGAAGATCTGGATAGAAGTGAAAATGAGAAAGAAAATCTAAGGGAGAACTTAGAAGAAGCAAATGAGTGCATCAAGAAGCTGAGAGAACAAACCAAGAAATTCAAATTAAGACAGATAATTAAGTGATCAGTTGAAGAAAGAAAATGAGGATATCACTGCACAAAAGGTACAAGTGGAAGAAAAAATAATAATTGAGGACTGCCAAAAAGCTAAAATTCAAAGTAAGATTGATGAATGTACAAACCTTGAACAAGAAGTGGTAACTCTAAGATCTAACTTGGAGAAAGCTAGGGCTCATGAGGAAAAATTTAAAATAAGTACCACAAAGCTTGATGAGTTGATTACATTTTAGAAACTAGCTAAGGATAAAGGTGATTTGGGACTTGAAGAAGGACAAAGCTCAAAGGAAAATTAGACTCCTAACAAGTTAACAATCAAAGGAAGACTCAAGGAAATGGTAGACAAATCAAGAACCAAAGAAGCAATGTTGGAAGAACTCCCATTCGGAAACCTAATGCTGAAAGGTACCAATCTTTCAATAGTATTTGTTTTTCATGCAATAAATTTGGTAATAGGGAAAAAGAATTTATAAGTAGAATGAATCAAAATGTTGGATTCTTTGTTGGACAATGTTTTGCTTGCAATAAATTTGGACATAGAGCCACTAAGTGCAAAAGTCATATAATGGTGATGAATAGATTCAATACTAGAAGAATGATTCAATATTTTCAAGGATATTGCTACACATGTAATGCATTTGGATCTAAAGCTAACCAGTGTAGATCAAGGTTGAATACAAATCAGTTTCGTCAGGAAAATTTTGTATGCTACACCTGCAACAAACCAGGACATATTTAAAAATTCTACAGAAGTAAAAATGGGAAGAATTCTAATCCAGAATAAAGGAATAAACCTATAAATAAAGTGGATCCCACTTAAGCCAAAAAGGAAATGGAGAAGATTTGGAAGAAAAAGGAAGAACCTGAGAATAAGGACGAATCAAATGCATCTATACTTGCATCTGGTGCAGATACTTCTAAAAATTAAACCTAGTATTGGATTTAGGGGGAGCTTTTATAGAGAAATCTTATAAACCCGTGATATAAGAGGTGTCAAGAAATGGCATGAAGATATGTGATGTGAAATGTCATTCTGAAAGTGTTGAAAAATATTTTGGTAGAAAATATTTAATTTTGGATAATTGCGGAGCATTTTAAGGTTTATAGTATATTCATAAGGTGTTTATCAATATTTTGAAGGTGGAATGCATTAAATGCAAAATTAGGGAAAATAACTAAAATATAAAGTAGAAATTGAAGTTGAGTTAAATCACTTTTACACATTTGGAAGAAAGTAGAGCGAGCTGAAGCAATTTGAAGATGATTCAGAGTATATGGCATCAAAACCTAGTTTCAGTCAAAGCTTGAAAAAGGTATTTACAACTATCTGTACTTTGTGGGATTTAATTAGAAGCAATTTCCATAACCATATACAAGAAAATTGAGGGAAAAATGGCCACTGCAAATGTGGTTGAGACTTCTGAGAGACCCCGACTGAATTTGAAAATATTTTCATCGAAGGTTTATGAAATGGACCCCATAGGCACGTTTTCACAAATTCCCAATAGTGTCTTGCCCACTAAGGATACAAGAACGTACATTCACATAAAATTGGAAGAGTTTGACCATAAAGTGCTTAGGGATCACTGGCTAGAGGAGATAAGTGGAAATAATTCCTCCATGAAATCAAAATATGAAAACCTTGTATGGAAGAAGCTAGATGTATGGAATTGGTTCCCATACATTTGATGTGAGATGCTTGCAAAGTGTGTAAGGATGGTACTTAGCAGAGTAGATGAAAAAATTGTGTGGACAAGTGTAGCTGGAGCAATTACCAAGGATTTGATTAAAGTTGTAATTGGTCTCTGTGACATTGGACCTATACCAGTGCTAAAAGCTATAAAGAATGACGTGGTCATGAAACTAACTGGTGCTACATATGATGGAAGAGCACTAACAACCAAACCCATTATAAACCCTACTATGAGATATGTTGTAGTCATGATTGGTCAGAAAATCTACTTTACCAACACAGGCAATTCGATGTCTACAACTGCAATTTATGATGCACATGACATGGTGGTTAATGTAAGGGACTATGATTTGTGTGATTTTCTCCAACAACAACTTATGGATAACCTAAACCAAACTAAGACAAAGAATTATCTATTCAAGTTTGGTACAATGGTAATTTGTTTACTATTTTACTTTCTAAGGGAGCTACCTGGAAAGAAGAACATTATATGGGATCAAAAAAAACCAATGACACATCAAATTTTTGAACATTTACATAGCCTTGGAGAATTCAAAGCAAAAAATGATGCTTTAACTACATTCTTCATAGTTTCCTAGAATAACATGTATGAAAGAGACACAGTTCCAAGGAGCTTAGTAAAGAAATATGCAAAGGAGATAAATTTTCTTGTGTCCGCTAATGAATGCATCATAGAAGCAGTAGAACCTAAAAATATATGGATAGAGCCTCTAGGATATGATATTGATGAACAAATAGCTAATAATTTTATTGAAATACTATTGAGAAGCCCTAAGGATCCCACTTTGCCCCGTCATGACACATATGAAGAGAAGTCTACTAAAGTGCATTTGGAAACTTCAGCACCTCAAAGGGCTAAAAGAGTAAATAAAAATGTTGAGGAATTATTTCAAATGCATTCACTATCTAAGGATGATGTTGAAAGGTTAAGGGAACTCGTTGAAGAGAAAAGGACCGCATCAGTTGAAGTTCCCTCCAAACCTAGGAGATTAGGAAGAGCAACTTCCTCCTCTTCCTCTACAGTACCAGTAACACCCAGTGTAGTGGCAGTTGTAAAAGGTAAGAAGGTAGAGCATAGTTTCCCAGTTGCAATTAATATAACTTCTTCCTCTGGACCTAGCACTAGAGCTTCTAAAAAGAGAAATATACCCCCTGTTGCACTATTTTCCACACTTGGAAGAAGAATAAAGCAAAAGGAAAATAGAAAAAGGAACATAAGAGATTCTATACAAGAAGAAATTGATCTTATCTTGCAAGTAGAGAAACAATTGAAAAGGAATAGAAGAATTAGTACCTCCACCAGCAATGAAGAAGTAAAAACCCAAGAAAATGTTGATATCTCATCCGATGAAGAGATAGAAGATGAAATGGAAGATTTCAAAATTCATGTGCATGAGAAGAAGAAAGAAGAAGGTACATCAAAACCTATGGAGGACATGCCCAACTTGCCTTTGGTAAGTGATTTTCCACCTCTAAATATGGAAGCTTTAGTAAATAATATGATAGAATTAGAGGATGTGATAGCTATTGTTAGGTTATTTGATGAAGTTGATAAAAAGGATAAGGAAACAATTAGAGATGCTTTCATTCAATATATGGTTATTTTTAATGAGACTATGGAATCTATAAGGAATAAGGTGACTAACAATGCATGGGAAGCATTAGTACATAGAAGGCATGAAGCTATAACTGTTGAGGACAAAATCAAATCTGATTCCTTAAACACATATGAATCCTCCTTATTCGAGGAAGATGTTGCTACCTTGCTAAAATAATGTTCCTAGTTGTTAAAAGTGAAACAAAGGGTCACTCTTCTCATGACTAGAGAAAAAGACAGTACCGAAAGGTTTAGGAAAGAAACTCATGATATAGTAAGTGAAATGGTAAAGAATTATGGGATGAGAACTATTTCTTCATCTCATACAACTCAAGCATGAGAGCTTGTCAATGTTATAGAAGTAGAGGATCATCCTGTTGTGGAAATGTTGGTGAAACACATGTTGCTATAGAGAAATATGTTCCTCTAAATGATGCAAAGGAAATAACCAGTAAACACATTGAAGATCACCATAAGAATGATATCGGTAACAATCTAGAAGATCACCATGAAAATACCAAAAAGAATGAAGATGAAGGAAATAAAAGTGAAAATAAAAATGATGGTAAAGATGATGAAGAAAAGGAGGAAGAAAAGAAAGAAAAACCATCAGAAAAACCCTTTGAAGAAGAAGAAGAAAAATAAGCAGAAGAGGAAAAGAAAGAAGAGAACAAGGAAGAAACAATGATTGGAAGAATTGACTTGAAGAATTCCCCAAGACCACTAAGCCATCAAAGTCATCTAGAGAATTATCTGGAAGTACTCTTAAGGGTCTACTAACAAGGGAAACAAGGATTCAACCTGTGCTACCACCTTAGTTGGTTCAAATTCTATCACATCCAGGCTATATGGATCTAAGTATTATGTCACCTGTAGAAAGGATAAAGATTTGTGGTACTTTTCTTAACTCCAAAACATAGGAAATTGAGCATACCTATTAGAGAGGGACTGAATTGGTAAATGAAGCTATTAATGCTTTGCAAGAGACAGCCCCCGATGCCACAATTGATGATTCTTTATCACCTATTGAAACCTAAAGTTCTTGGTTCATTCTATTAAAGAATATACCTCTAGCCTTAAGATACAGACTGAGAAAGAAGAAAAGTCAATGCTTTTGGAGAAAAGGTTGCTAGTGCTACAAGACAAATGTGCAATTACACACAATAGAGTGATACAAATTCTGAAAGAGGTTAAGGATTATGATGAGGAAGCTCATATATTGTTTGTATATTGCATGTGATGGCCTTTTTCCACTCAAGGCATTAAATACTTAATGGATTCAGTAGATTTTCAACTTGCCAATGCCTCTGGAACCTACATGATTGTAGAAGATAGAAATTATACTGCCTAGAATTCTATTACAAACTTGCAGAGAAAGTGTTTCATCTTACAGAGGTAGAAAGAAGATGTTATGAGATAGTTTGAATAACTTGGAGATCTGGTAATTTCTAGACACATTCCTATATCAAGTTCCTTAGTGGATGTAGAGAAACTAGACAAGGTGAATCTTAATTCATCTACTCTAGAAGAAGGAGAAGCATTCCTAGTTGAACTGGAATCATTGCATCAGACTTTTCTTAGAGTGAAGCGGATTTGGGATGATGATGGAAAACCTTCTTGAGAAGCTATTCTCAAGGAATTACAAGGTGCCCCTAGTTCTTGTTAAATGTTTCTATTTTTACCCTATGTCCTTGATGTGGGATAAGGCTCTATGTGGAGAAGGATCTATGTAAGAAAAAAATAATATTGTGAAATTCTTGGTTTTTATGTGTATATCTGAAAGGGGGAGTTGAGTTCACACAATTTTGGTTTTAAAGTGTGAAGACATATTTTTATTGAAGCTTCATTTTTGGCACATGTTGCAATCAATGAGAAAGGGGGAGATTGTTGGAAGATTGAAGAAGAATCCCTTTGGTGTGTTGTCATGGATGCCAACATTAGTTTGTGACTATTTTTTCCATTTAGTAATCTATGGTTCTGCTACTATGATCCAGTAATTTGGTCCATAATTGTTCATCTTAGAAGATCTATCTATGTGGTTTTAATATGTTGCTTGGGACTATTAATTGCAGCTATGGATGAGTTTTCAACATTTTTGGTTGAATAGGCTGAGAGATTTAAATGAAAAAAAATTGGCATATAGGAATTGTATATTCTTCTAGCCAACATGGTTAAGTGGTGTTTTCTTCATGGGTGATTAAAGAGTTCCTTATTAGGTCTGGTCTGGCCTAATTTTTTGTCTTGCACATTTTTTTCTAATCGCCAAAGAAGTTTTTGTTTTCAGCTGACAAGCTATTTTATGTTTACATCTAATTAGGCTGACCTAATTGATGTATGTTGATGTAAGTTGGTATATATGAAACATTTTTGTAATAAGATAGTGTGGAATAAAATGAAGATGTATGCATGATATGTGACAATGTGATATTGTGTGAAGTTGTTGAAAGTTGTTGTGTACCTACAAACTGGTAGAGGATTTTATTTTCTAGAGCTTAATTGGAACTAAACTCTGCACACATAAGGTGTATTTCATCAGTTCATCTTTTTTGGCCGTGAGTCATACTCTTTTTTAATCATTCTAGGTTGTTATCCTTTCAAGGATAGTGTGTCTTGGTAGTGTGCCTTGTAATATATTATGACCAGTTATAATATATTGTGAGTTAATCCTTGCCGTGGTTTTTCCCATACTAGGTTTTCCACGTAAAAATCTTGGTGTTCATGTGCTACGTGATGTTATGATTCCTTTCATATTTTTGTTTATAGTTGCAACTAGATATGTTTAATCGTTGAATTGTTAGCAGTTAAATGGTTTAGTAGAATACTGATTCACCCCCCTCTCAATATTCTAGGTATTCATACACTACTAAAATGGCATAAAAATGAGAAAATTTGGTCAATCTATTCACTACCACATATATGCAATCCTTCCTTTGCACCTTGGTAAGTCTTGTGATAAATTTCATTGAAATTATTTCCCTTTTTTATTGGGAATGGGTAGGAGCCAATGCAACAAACCAACTAGGTATGTATGTTCAATTTTGTTTTGTTGACATGTAGGAAATTTCTGAACATACTTGAGGACTTCATTATTGAGTCCTTTCCAAGAAAGCCTCTCAAGGATCTACCTATAAGTCCTATAAAAGCTAGGGTGACTAGTAATAGGTGCACCATGAAATGTTTTCATAACCTTCAACTTAATTATTGATTCAAGAACTAACAAGATCCTCTCCTTATAAAACATGAGCTCATCCCTTACCTTATATCTATCATCATGCAATGATCCCTCCAAAATACTATGAGCCAATGTGTTCTTGGCATGCTCACATGAATTTGATCCTTTCAACATTGCAATCTTTGTCAAAGAGCACAAATGTGGCCTTATTGACAATGCATCAACCACTGCATTCTTTTTCCCTTTCACATTTTCAATGTCAAAATCATAAGCTTGAAGCTTACTCAACCACTTTTTTTGGCTATTATGATTTGTCTTGACAATAAACTTTCCTCCCATAAGGTATTGCCTAAAATTTTCCAAAGCATGAATAATGGTAAGCATCTCCTTGTCATTGAAGAAATAGCATCTCTCTCCACCTCTAAAGTTCTTGCTCTCATTAGGTATTGGCTTGCTTCTCTTATATTAGGATAACACCAATTCCTTCACCTAAGGAATCACATTGAAGCTCAAATGATTTAGAGAAGTTAGGAATTTCCAACACAAGACATGTGCTCATCAATTTCTTGAAACTATCAAATGATTGTTGTGCTGATTTGGACCATTCAAAAGCTCACTGGGTGATCCCACAATAGTGGTTTACACTTTTTGTCCAAACTTGACATTGAACTAAACCTTTTTAACTAAATCTTCAATTTTGAGAACCTATAGTTTCTAAACCATGAGGAATTTGAAGATGATGTAAACTAGCGATTTGTAACATTTTGTCTGTAGATTCTAAATATATATTGTTTAAAAATTTTGGAATCAAATTGCATTTTTTTCATCTCCTTCAAAAGCTAGTTTTTAACAGTAAACACCATTTTTAAAGAGTAACGTGTACTTGCTAACACAATTTTTTTTCTATGAAGGATAAAATTCTATTTTTTTCGAATTTAGATTCGTAACTACAATATCTAGTGCGTGCAATAGGTTCATAGTTTTTTTTTAAATATTTTTTTCTTAATTAAGTTTTGAAGTCAAACCAATTACAATTTAGACATAGGTTTACTTGCTAACACATAACTTTTTTTGTATGTATAAAAAATTAATTTTTTTGTTGTTGGATCAAGGACATAAATATCAAGTGCATAGATATTTTTTAGAATTTTTTTTTGATAATCTTCTCTTTTTCCACATGTTCAGAACAAAGAGCTTGATTTTCGGTAAAAAAAACTATGTTTAATTAAACTAAAAAATATATATAATAAAACCAAAATATATTAAAACTATATTTGATGGATAGCTCGTTCTGAGGACTACCATAATCTAGTTGGGTCTATGAATTTGATTCCATTTTCATCTTCAACCCAAGCTTGGAAAGGAAAAATTTTGTAGAAAAATGTTAGAGAAGAGGAAGAAGGGAAAAAAAGGGGGTTTGAGCGAACCCCCTAGACCCCTTTGAGCAAAGGGGGGTTTTATAGAAGAGGGGTTCACTCGAATCCCCCTTTTTCTGCCATTTCCCATTTGATTTAATTTAAAAAATAAAAACCAAATAAGGTTGCATCACAAAGGGGTTCACTTGAAGGGGGGTTTGAGCAAACCCCTAAAAACCTTAAAAAAAAAAATCTTCGGAGAATATTTTCAATTTTTCTTTGTGAAGGGAACTCTAAACCACTATTGTGGGATCACCCCACTTCTTGGTCAAATTTGTAAGTGGATTGATAATTGTTAAAAACCCTTCAAAAAACCTCTTGTAGAAACCGCATAGACCAAAGAAGCCCTTCAATTATGTAATATTTGTAGGTGGAGGTCAACAAAGAATTGCTTTAATTTTTTTTGGATTAACACTCACTCCCTTGGAGTTGATTATGTGACCAAGGTATCAAAACTTTGTCAATCCAAACTCACATTTAGTCTCCTTGGCATAAAAATACTCTACCTTAAGTATACTCAACAACTCATCTAGATGTTGCAAGTGCACATCCCAAGTCCTACTAAAAATCAAGATGTCATCAAAAAATTGTTGGAAATATTGTCATTAATGTCAAAGGTGTTAAGTTGAGATCGTTGATTGTTGTCATTGATGTTAAAGAAATAGGAAAATCATTATGGCCAAAGGCCACTATATCGCTATTCATGATCGAATTCATGGCATCAATAAAAGATGAGTTATTTGGTGAATTCATAAAGACTTATATATAGGGAGACATAATGGCTTTTAAGTAAGAAGAATAATTTTTGACTAAAATTGCCATATCTTATTGAGAACAACAATTAATTAATGAAGGTGCAATAGATTTTAAGGAAAGGTAAATGCAATCATTACCTTATAAAGGAATCAATATGTTTAAAGAATTAATTACTTTCATAAGGAAAAGATAAAGTCATATAAAATAAAATTAAGAAAAAGAAAAATTTCATATATAGAAAGGAGTAGGCATCAATTAATGGAGAGAATGGGCAATGATTACACATTTTTTTAACTAGTGGCCCCATGCATAGAATAAAAGAGAAATGCTTTTTTTAAACACTTTTTTTTATTAAATAAACTAAGACAAATACAAAGTTAGAGAAAGAGATTAAAAGAGTATTAATAAGTACAAAGAGGATCAAACAAAGAAGCAACAATTAACATAAGAATGTTGAACACCTGAAATACTAAGAGGGGGGTGAATTAGTATTCCATTAAACCATTTACATAATACCCATCTAAGTAATAGTATAATTTTCATTGTAATAACAAGTGAAAGCATGGAATCAACACAAGAACACAACACACATGAACACCAATATTTTTACGTGGAAAATCCAAAATGGGAAAAACCATGGTGAGGATTAACTCACAATATAAAATATCTAGATATAGAATATTACAAAGGCTCACTACCAAGACTCACTATCCTTGAAGGATCATAGCCTGAAGCAAATTACAAAATAGAGTATGGCTCACTGCCAAGGTTAGAATTGAGATAGAATGCACCTTCCTTGTGTTGGAGTTCAGTTCCAATGAAGCACAAAATATAAAAGCACTTTTTTGTATATTATACTCAACAATTTTTTTTGTTCACATATAAATTTTGCACATTCGCACTGTACATTCATGATCTCTCTGAATTTTACCACTTCATTATTTCACTCTATGTCACATCTCCTTCATTCATCTTCTATCAAAATTATAAAAAATGTCTTTCATATAAATACCATATACATTTGCATAACACTAATTAGGTCGGCCTAATTAGACTAACCTTATTTCAAATCAAAACTAACTCTGTTGGCTTTATCCTCGAAACATATTCATCTTCTCACCCAACACAATTGTGTAATGTATGGCATCGGCTAGCACAGACCTAAGATAGATCCCTTTATCATCCACAACACATATTTAATCTTCTTAACACAAATTCATAATTAGGTCGGCTAAAGTTAGACCTAAAATATCAAGGATTTCAATTATAGATGCAATTCACCAAATGTGTAACTCCAAAACTATTATCACATTGAATTATCCTTTAGACGACATCAAATAACTTATCTTCAAATCTGTAAGGAAAAAAAAATAGTCATGAGAAAAATTAGAATCTCCCATATCAATGCACTATACAAAAACTCACTGTGATCCTTAGAACATTGTTACTCATAACTTTTGTGTGTGTTCATATATCATTATAAAAGCTTTAGAGTAAGATTAATCTCACAAACATGAATATCTATACAAAATCTTGTAGTGGTATCTTTCCTTGTGGTAGAATATGAACCAAATAATTGACACATTGAACTAGTATATAAACAAAACATTGTTTACCAAACTACTGGTAACTATATCTTTCCAACCATATAACCAAGCCAATGAAAAATTGTTAGTAAATTCACATGATGTCAAGATAGAACATATTATCAGCTTCTAAATGAATCTTACAAAATATGGTAATCCAAACCAAAATACCGGATTAACAAACTTTCAGTACTAGATAAGCATAGCTCAAACCTTTATTACTGAAGCAACTATTGATCTAGACAAGAGATGTGAAAAAGGTATGTTAATGTTAATGTTGACATCAATAACAATCTTCCAATTTCCAACACTGATGTTAATGTTAACATCAATGATAATCTTCCAATTTCCAACAATCTCCCCCTTTGTCATTGATGGCAACACATGATGTGAAAACCATTAGGAACAAAATTTATCTGTTTCATCTTAACAAAATTTCTTGTTTTCACATGGTACTCTCTCCCCCTTTGACATCAATGGTAAAGGATAAAATATATTGTATTGGTCTTCCCTTTGACACTGACCAAAATAAGTTAACAATTTTCCTTTGTGTACCTAAATACGACTCCTTAGGAGTACATCCAAAATAGTAACTATGAGTATTTAACCAAAGGTGGTTATCCTTTGAATTTTTTGGAGAATATTTTTCCATGAAGATTTTCTTTCATCCCACAGTTTCTTTGCTTCTGCCAAGGCTCTGCATAGATACTCAAATTCAACTAGGATATATTTCCCTTCAACCAAAGTTCTGGGAGTGAAATTTGAGTTCATGATTCTATCAACAAGAGAAATAACATAAGAGGCAAGTGTGTGCTTAATTTTTATCAAGTCTTTAAGCTATCCATATTGTTCAATCATTTCTCCTTTTTCCTTGTGCAATGTGAGATATTCTTCATGTAGCTTTGTCAAACCAAACCAAGTTTGATTATCTTGATCTAGAATTGGATTAAAAGTGTTAGATGCATATTTCATTTGTGTCTCAATAGTGTCCTCAACATCTTTGAATCTTTGAATCTCATCAAGCCATGTCCAACAAAATGAGAATAGATTTTTGGCCTCATTTTTCACAAACTTGAACTTCTTTTAGTTTCTCAAGTGCATTGATGTATGTAGACTTACATTTATCTCCAATTTCCAACAATTCTTTTTCCCTGACCCAATTAATCATTTCACTTACTACTTGACTTCTCAATTCTTTGAATGAATCAGTCAATGTATTTGTGCTTTCTATAATGGACTATAAATTATAACTAGAGTCTACTTTAGGAACTGACTAAAAATGTACCTTTATTGTGGCTAGTTGCTTGATTTTTCTTGGAGCGAGCTCTGATTGAGTAAATAATGCATGAACCTCAGTAGATTTTCTCTTTTCTTTAGAGGTAGTCAGCTTAGATTTCTCATGTATTTCTAGAGCTAGGGTATGTGCAGGATCATCATGGAAAAAACAGGCCCTTAAGTGGCGAAAAATTCAGAAAAATCAGAGTTAGGCAACTTGATGTAAAAATTTGAATAAGTTATCTATGTTATTTCAAAAACTATGTAAGAATAGAATCTATAGCAAATTGAATGTAGTTTCTAATCTACTAGGTTTATTTTTTTTTAAAAATGTATTTGGTGAAAATTTGAAATTGCAATGCAGTAGTACTTAAATTTCAGGGAAAAAATAAGAAGTAGGTGTCTGTCTGACCACCCTAACCACAATAAAATGATAATATTTTTTATAAGAATTTAGATATAAGTAGAGGACCATGTTCAGATGTGATGCATATTTTTTGTAATTTTTTCCAAGTAAATAATTAATTATGATTTTTTTATTACTTTTAAAAAATATAAAAACTTGTATGTCTGACCACCTTAACTTGGTCAAAACTTTATGAAATTCAATTTTTTTTTTAATCCTATAGTATGTGAAGCATAGAATGTGACGCATGTTTCATATTCAAAAAATGTGATATCGTTTGAAAGCTATAGATGTTTTTCAACCAGCCTATCAATTACGACTTTAGTCATAATTCAAATAGAAAATGAATAATAATTATTTATTAAATTCAAAGTAAAGCATAATTTATATTGGTGGAAAGCTGAGAATCTCCTTTAAAAACCCTTTTCGTTTCATCAATTTTGGGTACAAAAAAAATTGTCAGCCACATACCCTACACATACCCATCATATTGCCACTTTTTGGCCCATCATGATCCTGCACATACCCGCCACTTCTGTATAAGTTCTAAATCTTGGTCTACTAGGATCTCTAGGGATGTTAATTAGCATTTCAATACAACCAACAACATAATCTTTCTCAATCTCATAGCCTAGTTTAGGAATCCATATGTTTTTGGGTTCAACCGCCTTGATAATACAATAATCAGTAGATACTAGAAATGTTATGTCATTCTTATATCTTGTCACTAGCTCTCTTGGAATTCTTCACCTTTTATTCATTCTTCTCTAAAATTTTCCAAAGAATGTAGCAAGGGCTTCACCTTGTGCATCCAAATCTATGGTATTTCTCATTATCTCTCTAATTTGATGTGCAATCGGTTTGGTATTTACCCAAACAACTTCACCTACAAAAGGAACTTCCTTCATAAAGTAAAATATTAAGCATACTATCAATGTTCCATACCTAAATGTGCACTTCTTCTTGATATCATTCAAATTCTCCAATAGTTGTTTCTGGAGCAACTCACAAAGATCATATTTATTACTCATCTCAACCATCCCTAAAGCTATGTTAATCGCAGCATCAGAGAAATCATTTTCACCAAATATCAAGTGTGCAATAACCATACTTGCATATTGAACTATTGGATTATTGATTTTAGTACCTATATTCTTTCTTAATCCTTTTCCTTTGTCAGGTTTGCATACAAGAGTAGGTTTAGAGGAGGATAGACTAATAACATCTCTAATTTCTTTTTTGGATATCATATTAGAATCATCAATCTACACAAACTGATCATGAAACCCGCTTAGTGTCATTCTAATGTATCTCTCTTCATTGCTAAATTCAGGAAATTGGTCCCACACATCTAATTTTATCTCTATTAGTACATTGTGTTTTGGTTTTAGGGTATAATCTTCTCCAATTAACTCTTCAAACCATAATATGTGTGATTTTCCATAAGTAGGCTCTTCCAACTTTCTATGAATGTATATCCCAATGCCTTTAGTAGGAATGAAACCAAGGAAAATTTCCAAAAAAGCACCCAAGGGGTCAAGTTCTAGGGTTTTGGTAGGGTACTTCTTAAACTGTGGTTTCGGTCTCTCTGAATTATCCATGACTTGAGGTGTATCCATTACATTCAAATGAATAATTCACAGAAAATAGTGCATAACAATAATTACTTACCTTTCACCTATGCAGCAAGGCCAAACACTGAAATTCTGCAGTATGGAAGTGCTTCAGACTCTTCAAGCTTACTCCACACTCTACTTCTCTTCTGCAATTTCCTTTCATCAAGTGAATTTTTCTTAATACACTTAAATTGATTTTTTTGATCACATTTGTTTTAGCAATAAATGCTTCAGATCGCAAGTAGATGTCCTCAAAATTTGTGTGTACTTCCATCTTTTCAAGCTCTACAATATTCCTTCTTTGCACATGTCCACTTAAAACTCCTTTCACATGAGATTTTGAATTCATCATCTTCAATAAATGCATTAGTGTCATGTTATGAGATCATATACCAATAGGGGGATATTAAATTTTCTAAAATTTCTCCCTCTAAGCCACTGCTTAGGTTTAATTTTTGATGGGATTATCTGCACTGGAAGATGGCACAGATGAATTTAAAACTTCTAATTCTTCCTGGTTGTTAAATTATCCTTCCTTTATCTATATTTTATCCAATTCCTTAACTTCTATCAAATCAATATTAGTATTGGTTCATATCTCTTTATTGGATAGTTCTTTTTCACACTTCTACTTCTCCAGTCTTTGGCAAAGTGTATGGGTTTGCTGCAAATATTAAAAACAACATTCTTCCACCCAAATTGTCCTTTATTCAATCTATTTATGCATTGGTTAGCCTTATGTCCAAATAAATTGCAGTGATAGCAGTAACCTTTGAAGGGATAGTTCATTTTGACTTTTGCAAATGTCTATAACTTTATGTCCAATTCTTTTGCACTTAAAACATTGACTAAAGAATGATAAATCATTTTGATTCATTCTATCATTATGTTTTATTCTATCTCTACAATCTTTTTCCCTATGTCCAAATCTATTGTAGTAATAACATATACCATTAAAAGATGAGTACCTTTGAGCATTAGGTTGTCTGATAGTTCTTCTAGTACTGCTTCTTTGATTCTTCATCTGCCTACCATTTCCTTGAGTCTTCCTTTGATTGTCAATCTTGTTAGGGGATTGATACACATTCATCCATCTTTCTCTAAGTTTCAGCTTCCTGACAGTCCTCATTTCTCCTCTTTTCTTCCACTTTCACTTTTAGTCCAGTGATATCCTCATTTTCTTTCTTCAACTGATCAGAGACTTCTCTATGTCTTTATTTTAATTTCTTGATTTTTTCTCTCAATTTCTTGATGCACTCATTTGCTTCCTAGAGGCTTCTCTTCAAATCTGTGTTTTCTTCTTTAGTTCTATCAAGGACTTCAAGAGAAATTTCAAGTTCACCATTATTATCTAGGATACAATCTTCTTCAATATATTTAGCAGGAATCTCTTCTAGAGGAATAGGTAATCTCTTATTTTCCATGTGTTCAAATTCCAAGACCTTACTCAAGTTAGACTTCTTAAGAGGAACCAAGCTCTGATACCAATTATTGAACACCCGAAATACTGAGGGGGGTGAATCAGTATTCTATTAAACCATTTAGGTAATATCCATCTAAGTAATAGTATAATTATGACTATAATAGCAAGTGAAATCATGGAATCAACACAAGCACACAACACACATGAACACCAAGATTTTTATGTGGAAAACCCAAAATGGGAAAAACCACGATGAGGACTAAATCACAATATAATATATTTGGATATATAATATTACAAAGGCTCACTACCAGGACTCGTTGTCCTTGAAGTCTCACAACCTGAAGTAAATTAAAAAATAGAGTATGACTCACTAGCAGGGTGAGAACTAAGATAGAATTCAACTTCCTTGTGTTGGAGTTTAGTTCCAATGAAGCACAAAATACAAAAAAACTTCTCTATATAGTATACTCAACAATTTTGTCTATTTGCATATACAATTTTGCACATTTGCACTGTACATTCATGATCTCTCTAACTTTTAACACTTCATTATTTTGTTTTATGTCGCATCTCCTTCATTCATCTTCTATCAAACTTCTAAAAAATGTCTTTCATAGATGTATACCATATACATTCGCATAACACTAATTAGGTCAGCCTAATTAGACTAGCCTTATTTCAAATCAAAACTAACTCTGTTAGATTTATCCTCAAAACATATTCATCTTCACGCCCAACACAATTATGTAATGTATGGTATCAGTCAACACGAACCTAAGATAGATCCCTTTATCATCCACAACACATATTTAATCTTCTTAACACAAATTCATAATTGGGTCAGCCAGAGTTAGACGTAAAACATCAAGGACTTCAATCATATATGCAATTCACCAAATGTGTAACTCCAAAACTATTAAAACATTGAATTATCCTTTAGACGACATCAAATAACTTATCTTCAACTTTGCAAGGCAAAACAATTAGTCATGAGAAAATGTGAAATCTCCCATATCAATGTGCTATACAGAAAATTATTGCAATCTACATAACACTATTACCCTTAACTTTCGTGTGCATTCGTATATCATTATAAAAGATTTGAAGTAAGATGAATCTCATAGACATGAATCTCTGTACAAAATCCTGTAGTGATATCTTTCCTTGTGGTAGAATCCAGACCAAAGAATAGACACATTGAACTAGTATATAAACAAAACATTGTTTACCAAACTACTAGTAACTATATATTTCCAATCATATAACCAAGCCAACAAAAACTTGTCAGTAGATGCACATGATTTCAAGATAGAAAATATTATCAACATCTGAATGAATCTTACAAAATAAGATAATCCAGACCAAAAAAATGGATTAAAAAACTTTTAGTACCAGATAAGCATAGATCAAACCTTTATTACCAAAGCAACTATTGATCTATACAAGTGATGTGAGGAAGGTATGTTGATGTTAATGTTAACATTAATAACAATCTTCCAATTTCCAACACTAATGTTAATGTTGACATCAATGACAATCTTCCAATTTCCAACAAAGAAGTCAATGATTATTAAATATAGCAATTAACATAAGAAGGTAGTGATTCATATAAAGAAAAATTGGCAAATTAATAAGTGTAAAGGAGCACTCATTTTAGTTAATGAAAAGATAATGATTATTTTTGTAAACAAAGGGTTATGTCCTTTCAAAAGGTCACATCCCAAAGAGATGTGTCCCATCATCTAATTATGATGATATACAAAATGGAAGAGATGTTGAATTAGAATATAGAATTCAATTATTTATTTCAGATTAAAAAATAGTAGATAAAAAGAGATAAAAAAAGGGAAAAAATGAATAGTATATCATATTCATATTAAAGAATATATGTAGCCTATATGTGAAGGATAATTACAAATATATATGTGTGTGTGTGTGCATGTATATGTATATATGTGTGTGTGTGTGTGTGTGTGTGTGTGTGTGTGTGTGTGTGTGTGTGTGTGTGTGTGTGTGTGTTGTTGGCATATGGCTTGAGGAGATTGTGTATGAATTCTAGTGTTGTCATTGATGGTAACCTAAGTCATCCATGAGGTCTGGAGTTTTGGATTTATTCAGTTTGGCAAAAAAAGTGAAGAACAATGCTTTACCGGATTAGCAGACAAGGAACAGGGTATTCGGTCAGTCTATTGATCTATTTGCTCCACCAGATGATCATTTTGCATTGTGGATCATGGAGAAAGTTCTTTGACATTATTATCATTGTGTTCAACAAATTTGATGATGTTGCACTACTGTATGTTCAAATTAGGTGATCCGACAGAGATTATTTTTCTATTTATTTTGTTCTTGAAGGCCGACTTGTGTGTACATCGAAATGCGGATATATGTGGATGTATGGAATATAATTATTTTGGTTTTAAGATCATGTTTGGGTCCCAACCAAGTATTAGCTAACTTTTGGGAGGTGCACATTTAATATTATATGTGCTTGAGCCGACTGTTAGAGAATATTTCATTTATTTTGTTCAAGCCGACATACTGATGAAATTTGTAAGTAGCAGATATATATATATATATATGTATGTATGTATCATTTGAAGTGTGAATAAATGGATAGGTGTCAAGGTATCATGGTAGTGGTATTTTTTGGTGTTTTATAAGATATAGAATAAAAGAAAAGACTTTTGATCGATTTGGCAAATCTAGTTGAAGATGTTTTTGAAGCAGAGCATAGCAGAGAAAAGCAGAACTGAAGAACAGTAGTATGTGTGAATCTATTAGGAGGTTAAAATATGTTCAAGAACATTAATGGAACTGTAATAAAGCTTTGAAGAAGCTATTTTCTTAGTTCATTTTTGTTGTAATCAAATCACTCTGTAAGGCAGTGAGCCTTCTTTTCTCTTGAGAAGTGAGCCTGAATGCATGTGCATTCCCTTTTGTTTCTCATTATACTTTTAATAGAGTATAATTTTGGACTAACATCCACCGTGGTTTTTCCCTTTAATAGAGTTTCCATGCAAAAATATTGGTGTTATGGTGCAATGTGTATTCTTCTTTATGGTTGCATGTTTATTTGTGTTTATGTGATATGAATGGTTTCAGATCTGATTTACAATTTTTCAGTTTTTATTGAACACTGAGTCACGCCCCCTCTCAGTGTTCCTTGAGTCCAACAATTGATATCAGAGCAGGTTCCTCCTTAAAAAATTTAACAGATTGAGGTGGATCTTGAAGCTATGGACTCCGGAAGTCTTAAACAAGAACTTGTGGTGGCACTTGATGACCTTGATCAGTCGAAAGTAGAAGTATCAGAGTTAAAAGAAAATCTTGTTGATGTTGAGAAATTTATTCAATCCTTAAAAGATAAAATCAGCGAGTCAAGAGAAAAGAGAAAGGATTTTAGTGATCAACTGAAATAGAAAGAAGATAGAAGCCTAGAAGATGTTCATCTAAATCAAACCCTAAAGGAGATAATTGAAGAATGTGAAAAGCTTGCCAAGGATAATGTTGCTCTAAAACTTGAGATGGAATCTATGGCAATGAAGCTAACCAAAGAAGCTGAATAAAGGAAGAAGAATGAAGAAAATCTGGTGTGGTCCCTAAAATAGAAATTTGAATAATGTAGTATCGCTAATAGAAGATTTATTCAACTAGAGATGGAATTACAAAATTCCAGATATCATGAACAAGAGCTTGAAAAACAATTAGTCATTCTCAAAGGAGAACTCTCCACTACTAATGAGTACAAAGAAAGGTTCAAGATGAGTTCTGCTAAACTTGATGAGTTGACTAAAGGGAAAAGAGATGCATATGATAGAAGTGGGCTTAGATGTGAAAAGGGAGAAAGCTCTAAATCAAAACAAAAGAATTTGAAGAAAAGAAATCAAGTGAATGAAGGTAGAAGACATCCGATAAGACAACTTAATACACAAAAATTCAATGGTCATTGCTTTATTTGCAATAAATTTGGTCATATGACTTCTCAGTGTAGAAGGAAAGAAAACTCACATGGTCCATCATTTCTTGGTCGATGTTTTAATTGCAAAAAGTTTGGTCATAAATCAACTAAGTGCAGAGGTATGTCAAACAATTTTATCAGAACAAAGAATGTTAAATGTTTTACTTGTGGAAGATTTGGACATGTTGCTAATCAATGTAGATCTAGAGGAAATCAGTGGAACAATTTTGTATGCTTCAATTGCAACAAAATTGGTCATATTGCTAAATTCTGTCAAAACAGAATTACTGATAGGAGAGAGGTTTAGGATACAAAATAAGAAACCCGCAGATGAATGACAAAGGAAAAAAAAAGTGTCAGCTGAAGAGATAAGGGATCAGATGAAGAAGACATGGGTGAAGAAAAGAAAATCTAAGGAAGTGAACAAGTTAGTACCAGAAGCTACTTCTAAAAATACATCTGGTAATTCCTCCGGGAACTGATCTCAGGCCATCGACCTAGGGGGAGTATTTCTTGAAAATCATTTATCCCCCCTATCAATTATTTGCACCAGAATGAAGGAAATAATTAGTGAGATGTGCAAGCAGTCTCTAAGTGTGCAAATAATCTTTGGAGCAATAATCTACAAAATAGGGAGATCTACAAATAGATCTTATTGTTGATGTCTAAGAAAACAGAGCTACCGGAACACCTGGGGAAAAATATTAAATGCAGTTAAAGAGAGTTAGGTGTGAAAAGTTATAAAAGGAAAAATTGGAAATCTCATTCATCACCGTGCATTGTTGAAGGATTGAAGGAGAGCTCTGTGGTGATTTGGTGAAAGTGTGAAGATTTTAGAAGTGAATCTATCAGGTATTTCTGAACTATTGTGAAAATATTTTTGGTATTCATTTAGTGCAAAAAGAAAATGGGGAAAATCAAGGGAACTGTAAATTTGGATGAATATAGCAGTAGAAAAATTAGAAATGTGAGGGAATCATTGACTGGAATTGAATTGAAGAGGCTTGAAGGAAAGAAGCATAAAAATCTTGATGTTTGGAGTGAATTCCCATACATTGCGAAAGCGGAAATTATCAAATTCATCCCGAACAAATTGTATTGTGATGTTTTAACTTTGGAAAAACCCTATTACATATCAAATGAGGTATTTAAGAACTTAATACGATTATGTGATTTTAGAGAGGTGCCGAAGAAAAAGTCGATTCAAAATACGAAAGTTCAAACCCTAGGCGGTGCAACGAGTGATCAATGTGCCTTGGTGATTTCAACAATTAATGATCCACTAACATGGTATGTTGCACATGGAATTTACTATAAAATTTTCTTCAGGAACAAAGAAGGATCCACTTCGGTAGGCGCATTCTACACCTCACACAAGATGATTATAGAAGATGAAGATTTCAATCTATGTGGATTACTAAAAGACTAGTTGATGGAGAATGTTCAACTAATAAAGGAAATAGGCTATGCGTTCAGATTTGGAATCCTAATTATATGCATTGTGATGTATTTCTTAAAATCCTTGCCCCAGATAAACAATGTAGTGTGGAAGGAAGATGAACCAGTATGTAAACAAATTTATAGTTGTTGTGATACTCTAAATGATTTTGATAGTGAATGTGAATTTTTTTTATGAGTTGCTAAAGATGTTTGGTGAAGGTGGCATTTCCCCTCTGGTAAAAACCATTGAGATTGGATCCTCTTCCGGAAAAGTAGAAAGGAAGAAAAAAAGAGCTAAAAAGTCTATTGAAGACTATCCTCCAGTACCAGTAGTGTCTAATGTTGAGAAGAAAGGAAAAGAAATGGTGGTGTTAGAAGTGTCCGATAAAGATTCTGAAGGATACACTCCTATGGATGAACCGGAATCAGTTAAACTGGTTGCAGCTATAAAGGACATGCTAGGATATTTGAGCAAAGGAATGATAGTGATGATGATTCAAGAAGATAATGGGATGAAGAAGATTGCAAACTTATGGTTAGAAAAACCTTATTTTGAGCAAGACCTGACCGAGAACACCTTGGGAGCATACTTTAGGTATAACAATGTTGATGTGGACAATCTACAAAATGTAATTCCTAATGAAATGATTCTGTGCATAAAGGAAACAATGGCTTCTAACTCTCAAGACATAGAAGAAGATGAGATAATTCTTCACTTGAAGGAACAGTTTAGATTATCTCTTGCCAAACTGAAGAAGAAGATGAATGAGCTAAGGCAGTACATTAATGAAGCAAACTCTATCTACAATTATTGTCTTAGGTGGCCCCACACAGTTGGGAAATACAAAGAAAAATTTGATCAGATTGAGATAGAGTTGAATCAAATCATCTAGAACTTCATTATGTAGCAGGACATGGATGGTGCAATAAGAAAAAGAGTTCAAGCCTTATAGTCTAAACACTCAAAAGTGTAATTCAATAAAGACAAACTTGTTGACACCTTTTGGAAGGTAAAATATCTGACAGAAGGAAGGTTGGAATAGATGATTGAAGTTTCAAAGAAAGGAGAAAAGATAACAAAAGAGATAACAATTCTTGAATCTTTGGTGAAGATTGTCAACCAGACATCAGCAAACAACAACATAATTATCATCAGTGGGATCATAATTCATGCTTGGAATAAATTCGTTTCGGTAATGAAAGAAAAATATAAGGTAATTTTTTGATTGTTTTGGTTAGTTTTTGAAATATTGAGTAAAAGTTTTGGAGGAATAAGTATTGAAAAATTTTGGGAGTTAGGAAATTTTTTCAAAGGGGGAGTTAAGTTGAAAATTTTGAGGAGATTGGAGGCATATATTTTTGTCATTGATGTCAAAGGGGGAGAGAATTTTGTGAAAAATGAATAAGGAAAGAATGCTATGACTTTAGTTTTGAAAATCTAAAAGGGAGAGAATCATGAGAAAACTGTATTTTGAAATATTTCTCATTTTTTGCTAAGTGTTGCCATCAATGCCAAAGGGTGAGATTGTTGGCATATGGCTTGAGGATATTGTGTATGACTTCTATTTTTGTCATTGATGGTAACCTAAGTCATCCATGAGGTCCGCGGTTTTGGATTTATTCAGTCCGGCAAGAAAAGTGAAGAACAGTGCTTTACCAGATTAGCAAACAAGGAACAGGGTATCCGGTCAGTCTATTGATCTATTTGCTTCACCGGATGATTTTTTTGCATTGTGGATCATGGAGAAAGTGATTTAACATTCTTATCATTGTGTTCAACAACTTTGATGATGTTGCACTACTCTATGTTCAAATCAGGTGATCCGACAGAGATTATTTTTTTGTTTATTTTATTCTCGAAGGCTGACTTGTGTGTACATCGAAATGCGGATATATGTGGATGTATGGAATATAATTATTTTAGTTTTAAGATCATGTTTGGGTACCAACCAAGTCTTAGCTGACTTTTGGGAGGTGCCCATTTAATATTATATGTGCTTGAGCCAATTGTTAGAGAATATTTCATTTATTCTTTTCAAGCCGACATACAAATGAAATTTGTAAGTAGCGGATATATATATATATGTATATATATGTATCATTTGAAGTGAGAATAAATGGATAGGTGTTAGGGTGCCATGGTAGTGGTATTTTTTGGTGTTTTATAAGATAGATAATAAAAGAAAAAGACTTGTGATCGATCTGGCACATCTAGTTGAAGATATTTTTGAAGCAGAGCAGAGAAAAGCAGAACTGAAGAAGAGCAGTATGTGCGAATCTAATAAGAGGTCAGAATATGTTCAAGAACATTAATGGAATTGTAATCAAGCTTTTAAGAAGCTATTTTCTTAGTTCATTTTTGTTGTAATCAAATCACTCTATAAGGCAGTGAGCCTTCTCTTCTCTTGAGCAGTGAGCTCTAGGCAGTGAGCCTGAATGCAAGTGCATTCCCTTTTGTTTCTTATTATACTTTGAACAGAGTATAATTGTGGACTAACATCCACCATGGTTTTTCCCCTAACAGGGTTTCCACGTAAAAATATTGGTGTTATGGTGCAATGTGTATTCTTCTTTATGGTTGCATGTTTATTTGTGTTTATGTGATATGAATGGTTTTAGATCCAATTTGCAATTTTTAGTTTTTGTTGAACACTAATTCACCCCCCCCTCTCAGTGTTCCTTGAGTCCAACATATATATGTATATATGTATATATATATGTATGTATATATATATATATATATATATATATATATATATATATATATATATATATATATATATATATATATATATATATGTATGTATATATATATATATATATGTATGTATATATATGTATGTATATATATATATATGTATGTATATATATGTATGTATATATATATATATATATGTATGTATATGTATATATATATGTATATATGTATGTATATATGTGTGTATGTATATACATATACATATATATATGTGTGTGTATAATGTATGTATATGTATGTATGCATATGTATATATGTATGTATATATATGTATATGTATATACATATAGATATATATATGTATATATATATATATGTATATATATATATATGTACATATATATATGTGCATATATACATACATATATATATATGTATATATGTATATATATTAATATGTATATATATATATGTGTGTGTGTGTGTATCAAACATATGTGAAAATAAGAGAAAATTGTAAAGAGAATTGGAGTAGATTGTAAGGTAGAAATGTATGTAAAGATAATGCCATGATTATGATTAGTTTTGTATTAAATGAATTATGAATGATTTGGATCAGACTTGAAGGGAAGTGTGTGATTAGAATTGAAAGGAATATTGTTATTTGATTGTGGATCATATTCAAGTGTGAAGTAGATTCATAGTTGGATCATATTTGTGTTGTTGGTGAAAGAGTTTATTATATCAATATTGAAGAATAACAAGGGTTGAAGCCTATCAAATAGAGGTTGGAGCCTCTTGTTGGGTTAGATCTCAATTTGTGTGGGGTTTGGAGGCTATCAAGTAGAGGTTGGAGCCTCTTGCTTAGTTGGAGCTCAATTTGTGTAGATACTGGAGACTTTTCCAGTAGGTTGGAGCCTAAAAATGAAGATGAGTCCATAATATATAAGTAATATTATGTCATGGTTTTCTCTTGAAATGGTTTTCATGTAAATTGTGTGTTCTCATTGTGTTATTAATTGCTAGATCTTACTTGAATGTTCTTATTATGATTGGTTATGTTTTGAAAAGTAAAATATTATTAGATATTGATTCACCCCCCGCTCTCAATATCACCATGTGCTCATTAATTGGTATCAGAGTCGATTCCTTCAAAATTATCCTAATAGCTAGAAGGTAGATTTGAGAGCATGAATGGCCAAAAAAGAAATGTATAAATTCTCATCAAATAGGGCACCATTGTTTGTTGGAACTAATCACACTTTCTAGAGCTTAAGAATGAAGAAATATCTTAGTGCTTTGGGATATGGCATTTGGAAATCTATGGAAGATGATATTACTATACCTACAACATGTCCTATGTCCATGGAGATGTTAAAAGAGAAAGTGAAAGAAAATCAAAAAATTGAATTCCATATTATGTGGATTGGAAAAATTTGAATTCATAAAGGCTATGCATTACAAAACCACAAATGAAATATCATAAAATCAAATTTAAAAAAAATATGAGAATGGCATGTGAGGTGGAAAACTAGGAGAAATTTTTTGTAGGACAAACATTCCCTAGCGATTTTCAGGAAGATCAAGAGGCGGCCAAGAAAGCACAAGAAGAGGCGATGTATAAAGGAGGTCAATAGATGAATTGGGCACATGAGATAGAAATGAAAGTATCCCAAGATCAACTAAGAAATCAAGTGAACAATGAGTCATGGAAGCAACAAAATGGGTGGAAAAATTCAATTTTTTTATGATGGCCCAATGGTTGGAACGGCAATTGGGGGTGGCAACCACAGAACAATCCCAAGAATCAGGGGCATTCCTGTGGTGATTTCATAAGATCCAATGCAAATATGGGCACAAGACCCTCCAATAAAAATCTTGGTGGGTATCGACACCATGAAATAGATGCTAGGCAATGGGGCAAACCAATAAATCATAATCCTTTAGCAAGGAGAATACAGTTGAAGGAATCCAGGAGTGACGGTGGCACTAGAAGTAGGAAAAATATAGGTCGCAGGTGTACCATGGTATTGAGCTCAATCAAACTTCAGGAGAAGAAGGATCATTTAGAGAGGTTGGGGATTTTAGTCAGGTGGTATGGAATGAGGCTCAATTGGGATAGCTTCATGAGGTGGTGGCATGAGAAATGAGGGGATGATTTGGAGTTTAAATCCCTGATGCGAGGCTATTTTGTGGTAATATTCCCTTCAAAAATCATTAGGAAGGAAATTGAAAGTAGAATACGGATCGTGGATGGTTGCAACTTCTACATATGCAAATGGAGGATAGGTTTTTATCCTTGTTTCCACAGATTGGATAGGATCCAGGATTAATATAAACTACCTAATCTTCCTTTGGAATTATGGGCCTCGGGTATCCTGGAGGATATTGGAAACCATTTGGGAAAATATGTGTGTGCAAAGGAAAGATTAGATCAAGATGAAATAAGCATCTATATTAGAATCTACGTGGAGAGAAAACCTAATAGTCAAACTTGGTAGGAAATCAAAATCTTCACAGTTTGGGGGAATTGGGTACAACCATTGACCCTGGATCCATACCCCAACAACACTCTGATAAAGACTTTAGGATGGCACAATTAGCCCCCAATAGGAAATCAGGAACATGCTCCCCATTCCCAAGATCAAGATGGCATGGTTGGTTCCTCAATGGGGATTACTTCTATAGGCTAGTGAAATCCAGTTCATGACGATGGTATAGTAGTGCCTATAAATGATGTTAGATCGGGTGAGGGCCTAGTGGTGTTGAAAGATAAAAAGAGGGAGGTTGAGTAGAAAGTGGTTGAAGTCATTGATTTTCTAGGAAATAAGGTAAGGGAAGAAGACCTTAACTCTCTTAGTGGAATTGGCCAACGCTACTAAGAGCGGACCACTCAAAATAGGTGATGAAGAATTGTTTGAGGATTGGACTATTGGGCTACCTCTTGATAATGTTGGTTTTGATCAGGAGGATGTGGTCTTAGTGTAGAAATTGTGTAAGAGGAAAAGAGTATCACTGTAGGGGTAGGGTGTGCCTAAGAAATTGGGCATTGGCTTGAAGGATAGCCTTAAAACTTCTCTAGACTGTGGGGATTGCAAGAGGTGGGGGAGAATTCCAAACTAAGAAAAGCTTAAATGGGATGGTGAAGCAAATGGGTAATTGAAGATTAATGAGATGTTGAAAGTAGGGAAGGGACATTCCCTTCCTAAATAGCCATGAAAATTGTGACTTGGAATGTTAGGGGCTTAAACGCCCCTAAAAAATGATGCTTACACTACTATATTTGACTCCACTTTCTGACAAAATTTTGTTGAAATATCGACAAACTATTGTCAGAAAACTGATGAATCACTGACATAATTTTCATCGCTAAAATTTTGTCGCTTTCCTGACAAGCTTTAATAGGTTGAAATCATGACTTAGTTTTGTCGGTTTCCACCACAAAAAGGGGATCTAGTTTTCATTGATATTCTAATGAAATTTTCGTTGATCAAACGATGAACAATAGCCAGAACACAAGTGGCATGCCTTTTCCAAGATGCCGGAACAACATCAGAAGTTTTTTGGAATTGCGACGAAGTTTTTTCAAAATTCCAACAACCATTCATCATTTTCTCGATGATCTGGAGTTCACATTAATAGGTCCCTGAGTCAGCCCAAGTGCATTTGTCTCACCGATGAAATATCATCAGTGAAACACTCATCTTGTCTTGCCGACAAAACAAAGAAACATACTATCGCCAAGACAAATGCTATTGGAATGAGTTCAAAATTTCCTCCCGACCCACTATGTCATGCCGATAAGATTACATCGGTAAGAGTTTTTACGACAAACTGGAGTTGACATTGCAACAAAAATTGCATCGGAGGTATAGCAACCTCGTCGCACTTTTTTTATTTCGTCAGACTAGTTCTTCGAAATTTTGATTAAACATTGCAGTTTTTAGGAAAAAAATGATCTATCTACCACTGTAGTGAAAAGTTAGAAATTTCATTTGGTTCGTTAAACATGGCCCCTGGTACAACTATTAGAGTTTAGGGTTAACTAGTTTTTTTTTGTTAGACTATGAACACCTTATGTATCAAAAAGGAAGGAGCCTACAAAAAGGAAGGCACCTACTTGAAAAACTAAACAAAATAAATTCATAGTTCAAAAACATGTTATCTATCCAAATTTCCATAAATCAAAGATTCACTTACATAATTGGCACATAATATTTTCTGAAAATTGTTCAAGCTCTTCACAATGCTTTTCCAGTGACCAATCAAAGTTTGTTGTGCTACTGCATTGGCATGAGACCTAGAAGACCCTTTGATCAAACATACTCTAGATGTTCTTGGTGCCTATATACAAAACAGAAGGTAATGAAATTTGCAACTGAGTGTAATATCTTTTCCATAAAAAATAGTCCACCTTCAAATAAACTCCATATTCTAGTATTTGTTAACATCCCCGACTCCATCCAATGCAAAATAACATAAAATAAATTAATAGAAGTTGATGGTCTCCCATTTCTAATAGTCTAAAGATATCAGGGGATTAAAATTTTAAATTAACAAGAGAAGTTCAAAGTCATTTTCATTCTAGACTCATCGCAAAGGTGTACTAGAGCAATCCATCAACAAACAATTAGACAATGGTAGTCAACTAGAATTTCTTAGATTAAGTGGGCATCTATTGTTGTAAGTATCCACATACTAGGGATGGAAATATACCTTGCATTAAACATGCTTATAGTAGAGCTCCACACAAGTTTATGAGGTAAAGTCCTTTCTTAGCATGTCATGGGTTTTAGCTTGTGACACCCTTGGGAATACCTACTACACACCACCTCATGTGGAATTTGCACAAATAAGAATAAGAAACAAATAATGCATAGATATTTCAACACATCCAAAGTGTTCACAAAGAAATACAATAGATACTCTCTCACCAAAAACAAAAGTACAAAAAGCACCATGACACTATGATATGGGCCTCACATCGTTTTGCACATAATTAGTGAGAAAATTTTTATTTTCAAACTTTTGTAGTACCTAGGACTTCACATAGTATTTAACGTGAAATTCCTCAAGACATACTTTCCTCTTCTTAAACTAGTGGAAACTTAACATCCTTCAAACTTCGATCCTAAGCACTTCTGCGCATTTACACAAGGTGAGATCATATAAATAACCATAACATACACATATAAAGATTCACATCATTTATTCAAAGTGTCTAAGGTTGGGTTGTATGCAAATCAAGAAAAGTTGTACAATGTTTAGTAGCTCTATGTTCAATTTTTATAGCTCACTAATGTCATGATAGGAGAAATCACTTCTCAAGAAATGGAACATATAACAGCAGGTCTTCATACCATACTTGGGTTATCATGAAAACAAGTTTGATGAATGCCTTGCATCATCCCCAAATATAAGAGAAAGTGAGCAAGAAGAATCATACACAAGGAAAGAAAAAGGATTACAATTGTGTGTTAAAATACAACCAAATATTCATACCTAATTCATGGCAGGAGGGGACAACAAGCATAAGTAACAAAATGAAAACAAACTTTCCCTGTGCTTATTAAAATAAGGAAAACATTATTGTAAACACAATATGTATAGAAGAATATGAATGTAAAGGAAAATGGATATTAGCAAAATATAAATGTAAATAAAAGTAGTGTGAGCAGAAAATGAATCTAAATTGGTCTTAAACAAATAAAATCATACCCAATTAACATTAAGTTATACTAAACTAGTACTCATTTCCATTGTCAATCTTGAAGGCTACTTTGATGCCTTCTGTAGAAAATTTGGCCACGAGGCAAGAGAAGGCGAGAAAACCAAGTGTATATTGATGACTTCCTGACAATCAAAAAGAAACAAGAAACCAGTCAACCCTATTAGAATAGAATAATCTTATGAATTGATTATCCTTGCTTGGTTTGATATTTTTGTATTCCACTCTTCATGGTATTGAATTAACAATGCAAAACACATTTGTGTGTGTAGGTTTGTATTACTTAAAATATCATTTCACTGCCTAAGGAAAAATACCAAAGTAATGTTTTAAATTTCAATCTTCACATAGGCTCCCTTATTGCTCCACATGCATATACAAGCATTATTCGAGCTCTAAACTCATCAAATATTAAGGATTTAATTAGCTATAAGTTGGAAAGTTGTTGTTTAGACATAATCCATCATCTTTTACATATTTTTAGTCACTCCTAGAGCTTCAGATAAATTTGCGTAAATAAGACAAAAATGTGAATCTTTTATGACAAAAATAATAATTAAAAGGAGGGGGGGGAGAGAAAAGGGTAGGGGGAAAGAGAATCCTTGAATGTATAGCAAAGTATAACATTTTGATCATTATAACAATGAAACAAATCTTAAGTTTGAAGCATTAATATAATTTAGAACATTTATGATCAAGAATGAATGTAAGTAGAGAAATTTTTGCATACCTCTAGATGGTACAAAATTTCATGGTTAAGTGGAAGCCTCCCATCAACAACAAGATCCAAATATCTGTGTATCTATCTCAATCGAGCCTCTAAACCCTTCAAAGCTATCAATTTTTCCACTAACCTGTTATGCACAAAAGTCAAATTTTAGAGTTATGTCACCACTAAAAAAAAAAGAAACAGAGCTTTGAAACCAAATCCACACACAACACAATGTGGTATTCATACAAAGCCATACAAAAAAACTAAACAGAACATTGGAATGGAAACAACTTCAAATTATGATGCGAGCATGGATTCACTTTACTCAACTAGAGGCACATTTCACAATACTGGGTTTTCATCTAAAACATTTGTACGAGGTTCAAATAGTAAAGAGACTGATGAAAGATAGAGGAATTAAAAGATACTTGGATGTAGTTGGATTGAAGGTTGTAAACTGGTACATGTTTTTTGTGTAGGAGTCATATCACATCCACAAACATGGCAGAGCTATGCAAAGCAGGAGAAATTGGCTTGGAAAATGAAGGCATCAGGGTATAAAGAATCATTTTTCTGCCACCATAGTGAAAAGTTAGCACTTTCTTTCATCTTTGCATATTGGTTTGATGCTTCAAACAATGCATTTCTTATATTGAAAAGTGCATTACCTTATTGAGCTTCTCTTTTTTTCGAGAATAGTTTAATATTATCTACTTAACATGGCCAACCACATGATGGTGGAAGTTCATTTGGCCCCTCCCCCCTCACATTACTCTCAATTCCCCATACCCAATCATATAACATTAATCATTCATTCATCCATTAATAACATATAAAATTCATTCATTCATCCATTACTAATATATAACATTCATTCATTAACATATTCACATCCATTAATTCATCCATTAATAACATATAACATTCATTCTTTTAGTTTTTACATATAATCAAAAATATGGTTGTCATAATATGATTACAATCACTTTTTTTTGTTTCTTTTTGAAGCTAAAAAAAGCTAAAGTGGAGTATCATTTTCTAAATCATTTGTCCCCCCTTCAATTGTTCTTCCCTCTACTCTTGATCTTAATGTACACCTAGTCATGTACTCATGACGTGGACGCCGCTGCAAGGGAGGGTCTGCTGCAATAACAAAGAAATGTTAAATTGATATGTTTTATTATTATTATTACAAGTATTTCATTAATTAAAAGAACATTAGAGTGGTTCTCTTTACCTGATGGGGCCACATCATGTTCCTGATCTTCTCTTATAGCCTCATGCTCAACATGCTGAACACCCTCTAAATCCTGATCTGGAGTTGAAACACGAAAGGTTACATTAATTAATACACCAATTGCAATTATATATGTTTAAAAGAACATTAGAGTGGTCCTCTTTACCTAATGGGGCCACATCATGTTCCTAATCTTCTCTAACCTGATCATGCTCAACATGTTGATCATGCTCTACATTCTCTAAAGTTGAAACATGAAAGGTTACATTAATTAATACACCAATTGCAATTAAAGATGTTTAATTGTATTAATCCATACTACATTTTTTATAGCACATGAATACATCCAGTATTGGGATGCACACCATGAACTTCATCTGCAAGTTGTGCTCCACCCTCACTAGGCTACATTCCAATGTCATGTGCAGTATTATCATTGCTTGTATGTTTAAAACAAATAGGCACATAATTACTTTATGGTGGAAATTAATATTGAATAGATTGCACAAGTATTCAATTTTAAATAAACTTTATTGAGTTTATTTACCTGCATGTCGGATGCAATGGAAGATTGTGTTTGCCCAATCAAGACTCTTAGGTGTTCAGCCATGACTCCATAGCCTTGCTGGAAGGAAATCTTTACGTCATCTTCTATGGCCACTCTGTTCAATTCAGAGCCCTGCATTTTTGCATAAGATCATGATTTTTTCTTCTATAGTGTGATAAAACCAAAATTGTTTACAATTTATTATTTGGATGCAATATTTCATTTATTGATACTTACAATTCGTGCGGTTGATTTCATATAACCACCAGAGCCAAGTTTTTGTTGCCCATGTTTTTCTAGCCTTGCCTTTGTTTCCTTCAATGTGTCGAGAAGCCTATGAAAAAATTGAAATACATTAGATTATGTAGAAAGAAAGATTAATCAGTATATAATTACATTGTTGATAGTATCACATACCTTCCTTGGCCTAGTGATGTCTTCCTTTTTTCTTTTTAGCCTTCTCCTTTCCATCTGACACCAGGTCCTTCCGCTCCCTCTCCAGAATCATGGGGGGACGCTCGTACTTTTTTTTCTTCTCTAAATGTGACCTATATTGGTTCCTCACATACTTTAGATAGGTACCAACTATCTTAAGGACCTTGGTTCAATTGATTTTTTTATCACCGAACAACACAACTAAACGGTTAATGAGCTCATCTTTTAAATCTTGATTTTGGGCATTCCACTGTGTACGTATGGTGGGCCCGAAGAGATCTAATGTAATATCACTTAGATGTTTATAAAAAACATCATTTCCCACAAAATGATCATGGGATCATTAGTCTAAAAAGAGTGATCAATAAGTAAATTTCAATTAGATTATATAAATAATAATTAAAACATTTTAAAGTACCTAGGACCTTCTCTATCTTTATGGGAAAAAAATCCTCGGTCACCACAAATGTGATCGACAATCTACCTGTACTAGTAATACGGGAAGATACAAGAAATGCTATTAAAACAT
Source organism: Sequoia sempervirens (assembly GCA_007258455.2). Classification (NCBI taxonomy): domain Eukaryota; kingdom Viridiplantae; phylum Streptophyta; class Pinopsida; order Cupressales; family Cupressaceae; genus Sequoia; species Sequoia sempervirens. The sequence goes on from VDFB02000017.1 coordinate 461,169,741, forward strand.
CACCAGTACTAGTGGCCTTTGCATCCCCAGGTACATGTCCTGACGCATGTTCTGGCATGTGTTTGTTGCTAGAGGGTGCACTACCGGATGCCTGCATGATATGTGTTGCTGACATTTCAGATGGCAATATAGGCACGGATGATGGGGTCGGATGATGTGGTGTATGTGAAAGAAGATCAAGATGGACACTTGTACCACCCACTACTCCTCGGGCAACACCTACAGTACCCTAATCATGGCCTGCAACATCATGAGGATGCAAAAAATCCTATAAAAAAAACACATATTTTAGTTCATGACATAAAAGAGTACAAAATATAAAACCATGAATGAACTTATGTTAAAATTAAAGACTTCATGACAGCTTACTTGCAAGTTTTGTGCTCTCTCAGTCAATATTTTAACCCTCTCTTATCTCATCTATTTGAGGCACTATGAATAACAACTTAAGTATTTCTTCATTGCATTTTTTTTGGGTCTTCATTATCATATCGAGAGGGTTTGTTAAATATGTGATGTCATCATCACATAATAGTGACTACACCTCCCTATGGATACTCTCCTCTACTGCTAGTTCCTTTCCCCAATCAGCTAATTGCAATAAGAATATTAAAAACATTATTGAAATTAACCCAATAAACTTATGAAAAAAACATAATAATAAAACATTTTGCTCGTATATAATTTTTACAATTACAATGAGGTAAACCTATCAGGTAGAAGCGCTTGAAGGTGCATCACAATCTATGCTTTGGGCCAGAGCCTTTCCCATATGATCAATGTCCTGCTGTGAAAAAAATTAAATATAAAAAAACATTACCGAAATGAAACCAATAGACTTACGAAAAAAAACATAAGAATAAAATGGTATATTGGAGTCATTAATTGGAGGTTGGGTAAAATGGTACATAGTACGTACCACTCCCATAGTAACTGTAGTTATAACTAAGCAATTCAAATTGTAATCGATTAGCAACTCTTCCCCTACAGTTATTGATTTTATCGCACATACGAATACATGGTTTCCCTCGCGCGCCTCAAATATGCAATTGGGTTGCTTATTTGTTGACCCGAGTCGTGTACTATTTATAAACCCTACAATATTCCCTGATGCTTTTGGCCTTCTATCAATGTATATAACCACTCCTTTATTTTGATCCTTATCCTTTAGTTGTATATAATTTCCTAATAGTGCATACCTACGCATACTTCGTGTATATCGAACCAGTTGCATCCAATATTTGTAATTGTAACAGGGTCTGACATACTCCATCAATTCAGTACCTTTTTCATAACATACCTTTATGTCATCCATCCAAAATAGGTCCAAACCATGTAATGATGATGGTGCTATGCGATATATCCTCTTGTTGACACAAAAATTAGTTTTTATTGGAGGAAGTTCCTTGGGTACCCATTGTTTTCATAGATGTTTGTACCTCAATGTCGCCTATGCTCTCATCATCATAAGAACATGACCCCCCTTCAGCAAGAAAAAATTCCATACGTTTATGGAATTTTCTTCTAATCTTTTGACCTCTAGTTGATCTCCCTCTTTTAGACCTACTACATGTCTCACTTTCCTCTTCTCTTCCTGAATTTCCCTTGCTCAAGGAAGACAAATTTGAAAAATACCTATTTGGTGGTACCTGCACTCATAAGGATGTTGGATGAAGTTCTTTCATGGTGATTTGATCCCAAGGTGACATTATGATTAATCTATCATTTTGTTGCTATAATTTGACAAGTTATAAGGTAATCAAGTCTTGATAGATTGCAAGTTATTGTTACTACCATCCAAATGTTTCCATCACAAATCAAATCTACTTAACATTTTAACTCCCAAACTTTGTAACAAGTGTTAAATGTGACTATGGTCCACTAGTTACACAACCAAGGCCTCAAATGTATTCTCTAATTGTAATCAAAGGACTTTTTCTCTTCATTCAAGTAAATAAACTTGAATGGAAACACCACCATGTGGTTTATTGGACACCTATATGACTAAAAATAGCAGCAAATTTACATTTAATTTCCATATGTCTAAGTGGTTAATGGGGAGGGAGTGCGTACTAGGCCTAGTTAAGTCATCATAAGTTTATGCTTTGGCAATAAAAATTGTTTAAGTCATCTTAAATCTTCCTATGTCTAATTGCTAGGAGACTTTTGGTATGTTTTAAGATAGGATGAGTGGTTGCATCAATGTTCTAGTTCTCTATGACAAGGTTTCAACATCTTCAAATAGTGAAAGTTAGTGATCATAGTCATTTGAAACAACAACATTTTGATTATGTATGATGGTAGGATTTGATAACTTAAAAGAATTGGCTACCCAACAAACTTAAAGTTAAAAGAAACGTTTTCAGTTTAAAGGGTTAGCACTTTCTTTCATCTTTGCATATTGGTTTGATGCTTCAAATGATGCATTTATTATCCCACTTCTATAATATTGTATTCCCATCCCATTGCAATTGTTGATACCAAAATTTCATATCAAATACCACATTCTTGAAGCAATTTTCTGTGTTTTTACTATTTTTTTGAAGTTCTTTTGTGTTGTATGGATCCGTACAAGCTTGAAATTCTCTGAGATCATTGGTGTAGATAAATATATGTGTTCCCTTTCATTTTCATTTGTTTTGAAGTGCTAAATCACGATTTTGTGGGAGAAAACAATCAAATATAGGGACTGCCCTATTTTTCCTATGTAAGGGTTTTAGGGCTAAATAGAAATGAAATCCACCAATCCACCCACTATCTTGGAACTGTAACTTGGTGGATTGGTGTGAAACATGGTATGATAGAGGTTCATTTCATTTAAGGGTCTGTTAAAGTAAGAAACTTGGCATTGAATTGATGCCCTAGGGATGACAGGGGAAATTTTCTTATGAATTTGTGGTTGTTAAGTCAAGGTTTATCAATTTGATGGGTATCTTGGTAGATTCATGGTGACACTATTTGATGGTACAATCTCTACTTTGAAACAAAAATATCTCTAACAACTCTAAGAGCTATAATGGGATGGCCACCATCCTAGGAAATATTCTTCATTCTCACTTTTAGGTGTTAAAATTTAACAATACCTTGATTGATGAAAGAGCCCAAAGAGCCTTTCTCCATGGTATCCAAGTACACATAGCAGTGGTCTTCTCTTATACGGTTGGACATGATTTAAAGAACTTAGCTAGGAATTATTCATTTAACCTAAGGTTTTCTCATAATGTCATCATTGGAAAAGTATGATCAAATTCTTCTATAATGAAGAATTGGTCTATGTGCCTCTAGTAATCACTATAAATATTTGTAAGGATAAAATGACTAATTGCATCAGGTAGGAGAGAATCAACTTTGAGTTCTTCAAAAATTATATTCCTCTATTCATAATTTTTCAGGGTTGTGTGTGGAGGAGATTATCACTACCAAGAAGGGAGGAGACCTTTCCTTGCATATGTTTGTGGTGTATTAAAGAAGAATTATATGCCTCTATTTCCATTCATTAGATCTAGCTTAGCCTAGCATATAATTGGGCTAAGTCTACAATTGCTTCAGACTCATGCGATGAAGGCTATGTGTGATGAAATCCTAGACCTCAACCAAGATGTGGGTAGATTATGGGAGTTTTTCCAAGACCTGAGGTTGGTCGATAAAAATGCGAAAGACTAAGCTAATTTTTTTTTTTTGTATTATCTTATACCATTTTACGAGAATGGGGGTGCCAATGTACGAGAAGATCTTTGGAAACTATGCATGAAAATTGCAGGTTAAAGAGAATGGGGTGCCAAACTTACAGTACTCATTGTCCCTTGGTTGTCGATTTTCCCTGAGTGCCCTCAACCTCATCCTCAGCGCTGGTATTGACCTTTTTTCACTCTTCCAAAGTCTTCCTCAGTGCTGGTATTGACCTTTTTTTCACTCCTCCAAACTCTTCCTCGGTGTTGGTATTGACCTTGTTTTCACTCCTCTAAACTCTTCGTCAGCACTGGTATTGACCTTGTTTTAACTCCAAACTCTTCCTCGATGCTGGTATTGACCTTTCACTTCTCCAATTTGACGAGCTACAACCTGGTTTCATTAGGTTTTAGAGTATGTTAATTAAATTGAAAATTATTGCGCCATTTAGCTAGGCTTTAATATTCTACAATATATTTAAGTATATATTAGCTATATTTTACATAATAAATAATATAATTCTTCAACTTATTATAATTATATATTATATTCTTTAACAAAATTATTAAATACATATAAAATTATTATAATTAATAATTAATAATAAGTATATTTTTATATAATACAAAATATAATTAATATAATATATATTTAATATAATAGTAATATTAGATTAAATTATATATAATATAATTATATTTATTATTATATAATAATATATATAGGCTTTTACCTGATATTTTAGAGGATTTTACCATTACACTATAGTTGGTTTACCATTAAATGGCAATTGAAACTTGTTTTCCAATGACACAATAGTGGTTTCCAGGCATTAGATTTGTTTCAAGCTCAAATTTCACAATATATGTAGCCTATTAGCTAATACAAAGAGAGATAGAAACTAAAAAGATAGAGAATGAGAGAAAGAGATGAACTTAGATAGAGAGAGAGAGAGAGAGAGAGAGAAATTTTATTGGTTGTTTCATGTCAACAATCAAGGGATGGCATGTGTCCTTGGGGAGTTATGCTCAAGGTAGGATGCCATTTGATTAAAGATATGATAATTCTCCTTTAAGACCTCTTCAATGTACCCATTGCACACTTAAGGAGACAGATAAATATAGGGAAGAAAATATAGAGAGAGAGGGAGATAATGAGAAACATACAAATAGAAAGGGAGACAAAGAGATAGACAGTAGAGATAAAGAGATAAGGATGAATAGACAAAGATATAGGGAGGGTGATTGATATATCTCTCCTGGCTCTCTATCTCTCTATATCTCCCACTATCTATGTCACTCCCTCTTCCCCCCTCTATCTATTGAGCTATCTCTCCCTCTCCCCCCTTTCTCTCTCATTCACTCCATCTCTCTCTCCATCTCTCTTACTCTATATCTCTATCTCTATTTCTATTTTTATCTCCCTCTCACTCCTCTCTCCATCTCTTTCTATCTCAGACTTTCTCTACCTCTATCATGATCCCTTTCTCTCCCTCCCCCTCTCTATCTCTCACCATCTCTCCCTCCCTATCCCCCCTATCCATCGACTCTCTATCTCCACCTCTCTTCCTTTATCTTCCCATATATCTCCATCTCTCTTTCCCTTCCCATATATCTCATTCTTTCTCTCTTTCTCTCCCCATCTATCTCTATCTCCCCATATATTAACTAAGAAGCCATTCAAGCATACAATAGTATATTTTGGTAAAACTATAATAGTGTTTTATTAAACTATAAGTAACACTTATCTTTCTAATGTCAAGCCTTCTTATAAAAATAGTGTTTTATTAAACTATAAGTAGATTATTATCACCACTCTTCATTCAACATGAAATGCCAAATGTAGCAATTGTTTTGTTGCTTTTTTTAAGTTTCATTAACCAAGCTATTTAGTGGGTTGAATAAAGTTGTGTTATGACCCTTGGTCTCTTTAAAATAATTAGACAATATTAGTGAGGTCAGAAGGGGAGAAAACTAAACTCCTTCAAAATAGGGGTAGTTGTGGGTTTGTTGGTTTTCTTTGTATACTATATACTTAGTTCCTCTATGATAAATAAGTCACTGTAGAAATGAAAGATGTTTGATTATCTACCTAATATTGTTTTGTGTTTTTGAAATGGAAGAGATCTACAACTCTATAGAAATTGCTATATGCTAATGGTCAAATTATTAGACTATTTAGATCATTTTCTTAGTTGTGTATCCTAACTAATATAGAGTAATCTTTTTCATTTTAATTGACTACTACATAATAGTTTATGTGTTGAAAGAATTGTTTCCATTCTTTGTAGTTTTTACATTGGAATACAAATCATATTTAATTTCATGCCAATATACTTCTTTCATAAATATATTTGTTTGAAATAAGTGTTTAATAGCCCATCTAATCAAATCATAACCTATCAAAAAGGCAATAGGAATTTTCTAGAGGAAAGGACCCTTGACCCAATCATAAGTGTATGGCCTTCACAGAAAGGAGTGATCCACCTTAGCAATAGCAACTACCTAATGTAGACCTGGGACGCTCAACTCAGCCAACTTATCAACCTACCTTTAAGAGGCTTCCAACAAGTTTAGAATGACCAATTTAAACAATCCAAACAACTCTCAAAGCCTGAAAAACAACAGAAGTCAAATTTCACACTTTGACTCCTTGAATCCTTGTAACAGTGCAAACCTAGTTTTTTCCCAATAACTCAAAACTTTTCCAAAACACTAGAGAAAACCTTGATGGTTTTAGACACCCATTTTGGAGTTATTAAACATAATTCAAGGGAAAGTACAAGTCCTTTGGACCAAATCACCAAAATCACACTTTCTAAGTTGTGTTGATTAGCCTAATTAGGCCTATTTAACAAAGCAACTAGCCTTTAAACTTGCCATATGCCCATGAAACCTTGGGGCAGCAAATTTTATGCCTCTGTTGGAACCATAAAATTTTGAAAATTTTACAGTGATTTTGCACTCGTTGATTCCCTAAAGAAAACCTTATCTTGAGTATAATCCATCATAGTCACATGTGATCACACCATTCTTGACCATTTGATATCATGAAAAACCTCCAAAATCTAGTATTCAAATAACCCATATCAGCAAGAATTTGTATAGGTCTCTTTGATTCATAAATCATTATATTCTGATTTTTAGCATATCGGCGAAAGAACAAAAATGTCACACCGATTGGATTACATAAGAAGATACACATCGGGATGACACGGTCCATGGTCTCACCGATAAAGAGATTTGTCGGCAAGACAAGTTCCATAGAGGTGAAATGAAAAGGTCATACCGAGCATATAGGTCTCACCGATGAAGTTCCATCAGCAAGAAACTTGTCTTTTCTCACTGATCAAAGCACAAGGAGTTGTATCAGCCAGACCAACACCATCAGAGTAAGATCCCTAAGTCATCCCAAGTGCACTTGTCTCACTGATGAAATATCATTGGCAAAACACTCATCTTGTCTTACCGACAAAACAAAGAAACATACTATCACCAAGACAAACGCTATCAAAATGAGTTCAAAATGTCCTCCTGACCCACTATGTCATGCCAATAAGATTACATTGACAGGAATCTTGGTGACATACTTGAGATCAAAGGAATAATCATCAGGGAGACAAAACACATCGATATGAAATATATAAGTTGGCCCGAGCATATAAGTCTCACCGATGAGGTTTCATTAGCAAGATACTCATTTTTTCCCATCAACAAAGCATGAGGAAGTATATCGGAAAGACTTATACCATCGGGGTAAGTTCTGAATGTTTACTCGACCCACTATGTCATGCTGACAAAATGGCATTGGTAGGAGTCTCAATGACATATTCAAGATCAAAAGAAAAGTCATCGGGGAGACTTGTAACATTAGAGAAACTTCAGGATATGCTAGTGATACATGATCTCTTGTCGATAAAGATACAAGTAGATGAAAATAGTCATCGAGGTGACTCTTGGCGATACATGTGATCAGATGGATAATATCGGTTAAGAGTATTTAATGTTATGTTGATTGACAAGGTGATCAATGAACGTTGGTTAGTCTCAAATGTATGAATCATTCAGAGTTTGAAAATGTCTTGCCAATCTAATCATGTGATGTGACAATAAGAAATTTGAAAATATGCTACACTCGTGCTTGAGCTAAAACATTAATGGCACCACGAAGCTTATGTAATCTCATGAATTGAAGGGTAGTAATTGAAGACATCATTGTGGAATTGGTAGCAGAAGAAATAGAAGGGCAACAAAGCACCAAAAAATGCAAGCAGAACCTATAAGTTCTGTGTACTTCAATTTCTTTTTCAATTCTACGATTTTAAAGGGATAGAATGGAAGGTGTCAGCTTAGGAAAACTAAAAGTTAGAAAATAAGGGGAAAGTAGTTGTCCCAAAGGAAAGAAGCAGAAAACTGAATCTAAAATTGAGCCAGAGGGTAAAGAGAGATGATTAAATCGGGATCTTATTGATCAATTAGTTGGCTCTGGACCCAAAGCTAGATGTTTTTCACAGCTTAGGGTAGAAGTAGACAAGCTGGATGATAAATGTAAACATATAGGAGATATTTGGACCCCAATAAGAGGTTATGATTTTTTTAGTTTTCATTATCACCGAAGGAGTCGTTTTGAGCCAGTATGTAATCCATGGAAGCTCAACTTAGGGAAGTTGGCTTGCCCTAATGTTCGTCAATGTAGAATTGGTAAAATTGTTGGCTACCCACTATAATTCAAAGCTTAAGGCCATCTATGATCCATCCAGGAAACCATTTATACATATATCAGAGGCTTCAATAAGTGAGGTTTTCAAACTAGAAGGTTTGTGTAATGAAAATATTGTGTATGAAGACTTGGAAAAGGAATTCTGGAGAATGGACATAATTTACAAGGGTTGGAGGCTGCCCCTACATAGAATTAAGCAAGATGGTAAACCAGTTCCACTAGAGGATAATGATGGACCTCCATTCCATGTGGACTTGTTTGAGCCTTATATGAGATACACTTATTTCTTAGCAGGTCAAGTGTTGGGAACGGAAGACCCTGAGTATATGTCTATTGTTCCCATGATAATTGAAGGGGATATTCAATGTCATAATTCTAGGATTTTTTACTATGCTTCATATGTTTTCAAGCAACTTGATTTAGCACTGATGGCAATCAAAAATAGATCCCCTGTCCTGCACCTTAAGCACTATTCACTTTTAATGCATATAGTATTGTACTTCAGACATGAGTTAGGGATGTGGCTCGAGGAGTTAAGGGTTTAATAGTTTGATAAAGAGGGAAATTCATTACCTATTTAGTTATGGACCGCCATCTAGGACAATAGGTTTGCTAATTCCATTTTTGTGCATTTAAAAGAATATTTTATGAAACTAGTGTATAAATTCTACAGTCACCCTTGTGCATACTCATTGTCTGATGAAATAAATCATTTTCTCATACCTAAAGATTTTAATGGTCCAATTGATCACAATTGGGGAGACTGGTATTGTTTGGAAGATGCTACTATGATAAGGGTGTATGGTTTTGAAGATTCCCCATTCATTCTACCCAAGACAATCCTGGACAGAATTGCCTATTTGGAAATTGTAAGGCAGATGAATTTCTCTAGTTTCATGAGTTTTGGTTCATTTGGGAAACAAGCATTTATGCCTAGTACCCTATGCTTTGGTCACTTTACTGTGTTGGAAAAGGAAGGACATGATCTGATCCTTGACAAATTAATGCACTATAATATGAATAAAGGTCCACCAAGAAAGAACTTTGATCCAGAAGGGTACATTAATTCTGCCAAACAAAAGATAAACTTTGGAGGGTATAATCATGTGCCTTATCAGTTTGATGATATGATCAGGAACTTAGGAGCAGAAGAAGTAGAAAGAGTGGTTGAAGAATACAACCAAGGACTGCAGGATATGGAGTTGCTTTCTTCTGGAGAGGAGGAATCTAGAGATGATATGCCTCAAAGCCCACCCAATAAGGTTTCTAGATTAAAAACTCAAGACTACAGATGCCTTCCTAGAGAACCAAATGTTGAAGAAATCAAAAATACAAACACAAGATAGATGGCATATAGGTCATTTGTAGCAGATAATGAATTTGTGAATTCTTCAGATTCCAGGGCTTTCTTGTATAAGAAAAAGGGCAAGGAAATAAGAGAAACAATTGATAATATTAGACCAGGTAATGAGGAGAAACTACTAATGATTTGAAATTGAGTGTGGAAACGGAGATGGCAAATATGACCCTTGACAAAGGAAGGAAAATGTTAGAGGATGTTGGAGTTATGATCTTTCTAGGGCTAGATCTAAATTTTGCATTGGTCTTTGATAGTTTCTTAAAGGACAACAATGCCACACACAAGCTCAATCCAGAGGGGGTGACAAAAATATACGCAGGGTCTAAATATAACCTAGATGAAGGATCACTTATGATTTGGGCCTTGTATCCACCTCATAGAAATTCAGTTGTCATTGATACTGAGAAGGTATTTAGACATGTTATGACTTTGAAATTTGGAGAAGTAGATCTTGTGGCAAAAACAAAAATTAGGATTAATGTAGCAAAGTTAAATAAGGCCCAAATAAAAATGTTGATCAAGGAGAAAGAAATGTATGAAATGAGAAATCAAAGGATCATGAGAGAAAATTATCACTTGAAAGAAATGCTAGGAGTTGCAATGGGACCTGCTAAACTGATAACTCATGGTGAAATTTCATAGAAAAAGGATCATTGGGATGGAACAAGTGCATACTCTCAAGGGAAAAATGATGCACTTGTAGCAATGATTAAAAAGAGACAAGCTAGTCTCATGATTTGGATGAGAAAACTCTAGGTGATACACTCGGATAATTTTTCTGCAATACAAGAACATAAGAGGGTAGATGGTAGGATCCAAGAGAAGCTCCAGGAAATAATCCAGAGGGATTTTCTTGATAACACAACAATTGAAATTGAAAATCATTTCATAAGAAAACACGGGGACTTCCAAGAAGAATTGCAGGGTGATGGCCATGGGTTAATTGATGCTACCAAACAAGGATTAATTGAATTCTTTGATGATGAAGGGAAATTGAAAGATAAGACTAGATGGAATAGTGAATGTGAATCAGTGTTGTAGGAAATCCTGAAGATAACCATGAGGAAGGATGCAACATTGGATGAGGCTTGCGAACAAAATGAAAAGATGGTGAAGATGGAGATCGCAATCTCGAACACACTGGGCGATGCAGATACACATGATCAACAAGATTACTTGGAGCACTTGTCAAAGATCCATTTGTGGCTTAGCCGAGCCTAATTACTTGTTTTAATCTTCTTGTTGTTAAACAAAAAGACAATACTGAAAGGTTGTCTCCTTTCATATATTTATGTATAAATATTTTTTTTGTAGTATCAAAAGGATATAGGCGAGTAGGGAGATATACAATAGATAGTTTTTAGTAAAAAAAGTTTTCATATATGAAGACTTAGATGCATGTATGAATTTTGATGGATTTAATGAAGATATCTAAATTTGTGGATTGAGATCTTGGTATCAGTTTTTTGTTAAATTTATGCAATTATTTGATTATCTCCATTTTGATGCTTTTTTGTTGTTTAAATTGATATAACAAGTGTATATTTAGTTTATCATTACACATTTGTTGTATACGTGTGGTCTGGTTATTTGGTTCTCTCAAGTAGGGATTAAATCCTTCTAATCAATCACATCAACTTGGAAGCATTAATTGGATTAATAAGAAGAATCACATAACTAGGATTGTCATTATGTCTCAAGTAGAGTTTGTCAATCATTTATTTGCATGTTTATACAATTTATAAATCATGTGTGTGCCAAACAGTTTGATTCATTACCATCACTAAAATTCACACTTCTAGATATCCATTAGACTCCATACACCCAACAAGGCATTGGTCTCACTTAGTTCATATTTTAGAACATCCATTTTATTTATACATCTGTTAACTGAACATATTTTTTCATACAATTAATTAGGATTACATCTATCCACTATAAAATTTCCATTGCGATAGATTACTATAATAGAATCATATTAATTAAGTATGCTCAGTCTTTATAGGTAGACCCACTTAGGTTCAGCAGCACCTAAAGAGAAGAAGGCTCAAGTTATTTGGCCTTGTATGTTACCCTAAAGCGTATCAAGATATTGGCAACCTCTTGTGGTTTTCAACCAGCATTTTTGAGTGCTAACATGATGTTGTACATGTATTATATTGAACTTTTTTAATTATGTGATGTTGTACATACATTATATCCATTTGAAAATATTAAGATGTTTAACTTGTTTAATTATGTGATATTGTACATGTATTATTTCAAATGTCTTTAATTTTTATTCGTTACTACCCTTGGTTGTAAAATTTTTCTTGTAGGAACAAAAGAATAAGGAGAGGTAGTGCAACAATGTTCATGGCGGGCAATTCAATCAATGTGTTTATTAACACACCACATAATTTGGGATATTTTGTTGATATGGATATAACTTTCAATTTAATAGTGTACTAGTTCCTTCAATAACTAATATTCCATTTTAGTTATTTCATTAATGATTGTTCATGTATGTTTGTTCAATTATATGTTTTTGTTGTGCAAAGCATCTGAAATGGCTGGGAGGTTTGTAGAGTAGGTCAATTTGTAAGCTAACATTTCAGGTAAAGTCTTTCAGGACTTTACTTTGGAAATGACTTGGTAGACATTGTATTCTTTTATAATTTTAATTATTCTTATTTATTTTACACTTACATTTACAAATACACATACATATGCATTTACTGTTTTCATTTATTTCTCATGTAGTTTAATAGTTTGATCAATTTCATATTATATGTGTTGAAGAATTTAGAATTTCAATTACATTAATTTATGGATATGTTGCATCTATAACACTACAAAACCATATGTGCTTTGCATTTACACTTGCATTTAGAAATACACATTTATATACATACATATAGATTTCTTTAATGATATGTTGCATTTACTATTCTAGGAGAGCATCCAATAATTGCATTTACATTTACATTTTCAAATACATATACATACATATATATGTATATGTGTGTGTGTGTGTGTATCATTTATATTCAGTCTTCAGACACAACCCATTAGGTCTACACATGGATAAAAATTCATAAAATCATATCTCCCATACATATTTTGTTGAAACCTAGGCTTCAACCTCTCATTTCACATGCTTTTCTTCACAAAACTCTTGAGGACAGCAGCTATACCTTCTTTATTTCTCATCCTACACCCTATTCATGAATCCTATAGTTACAACAGTATCCATGGGGCCTCTTACACAAGCTACAGTAATCACAAAAACTGTAAGAGCCCCTTTATATCATATTTGGACTACAAAACCCTCAAAAATAGGGTAATCGGGTTGTATGCAAAGAAATGAAGCTTTCTAACTCAAATCAATGCCTTAAGCCCTCAAATCAAAGCTAACACATATCTTCACAACATGGAATTTATTTCACATCAAAATATGGCTGTATGTGACCATACAGTGCTGCAAAATAGGAAAAATATAAAAAAATTGAAGAAAAGCATTCATTTTTGAATGTCAAGAGCTTGTATTTTAAATCCTCAACCATCAACAACCTTTACAATGATCAGTTTATTCCTTTTAAATGCCTTTACACCTCAACCACTAAACAACCACCTCTACAATTGACTTTTTAATATTTTATGATCACATGAAACATAAAACACACTAATTTCAAGGTTGTTAACATCACTATTGAAATGTTTTTATTTTTTGACCTTTCAAATGTATTGAAACTCCTAGGACACCTCTAAGACCATGCTAGTGGCTTGATAATAGCCTTATTATTGACATTACACTAACCTTGCACCCTTTTACATGTAAATTCTCCAATTTTCCTTAAAAAGGCTACAAAACTCTTTAGTGCAAGACTCAAACTCATAACTCAAAACTTCACCTAGAACATGACTAATGTTCTTGAGTGACCTTATTCACAATAAAACATTCTTGAAATTCCTAAACCAACCTATTAACCTCCCTAATTATCATCTCATCATTAAGTATAGAAGATGAGGTGTAGGTGCTCTTGCACCACTACCCCATCAAAAATTTGATCACATTACACAAAGCCACAATGTTCCTCCAAGATAAGCCAATCAAATCATACCTTATGTGTCCTAAAAATGACATTGCGAAGGGTGATTGGTCTAAAAAATATAAATGACTTTGCAATTATTTCACTACTACGATCAATGTGTCATCTTTCATGAAATTTCCCAAAAAACTATTCATTATGATCATATGGAAATTTCTAGGAGAGCTACAATTTTTGTATCATGAATTAAAATTAAACATTAAAAATTACATCATGAATTAATTATGTAATGGCATAAAAATTAAAAACATCACGAATTAATTATGTAACCACATAAGTCAAATATAATTCTATCAAGAAATTAATATCAAATAGATAATATAATCACATAAGTCATACATTTCAATGTCATTGATCTTCTTCTTCATCCAACTCTTTGTCTATATCATCCAATCCATATTCGACATTGTAAGGATTGGTCATATCATCATCATCATCATTGATATCAGTTTCGATAATGTCATCATCCACACAGATATAATCTTCATGAACATTAACTCCTACATCATCATGATCTAGTTCCTCCTTTTCAACATCTTTGTTAGGCACATCATCAACTATCTATTGATCCTGATCATCTACATCATCTTCTAGTTCTTCAGTATCTTCTTCTTCCACCACATTATACTTTACCGGCCTTCCTCTTGGATCATGTCTAAAAAAAAATGACCAATCCGGTTTACTTGGAACCTCTGAGTAAAATACCTGCACACATTGGCTTGGAAGAACATAGGGCTCATTTCCAGCTCTGTCGATCGACCTTGTATTAACCATGGTAAATCCATTGTCATGTTCAATAACAATTCTCTCGGGATCATTTTCATTCAATCATAGCATGTACCATAGGATGATGAACAAAACTAATTGGAAGGACTTAAAGTCACACTCAAGTATATCATCCAAAATCCCATAGTATCGATTTTCTGAGACTTTTGGATGTATGCCACTTCTAGATGAAACATTACGTCACCTGAAAGACTGCAGTTATCCCAAAATCACAAGTTTTCTTCGTGCCATCCAACTTTTTTATTCAAAATTTATGACCATTGCACCACATAGCCTTATGGTGTTTCACCTGCAATATGTCAAACATGTAAAAATTATTGCAATATCGCTAGTTGATAAACATATTTATTCTTGGCCGAATGTATGCAAAGAAAAAATTTCAACATATATATACATCAATATAATTGAAAATAATTAAATAATATGGGTGATTAATATATTTTTACGTACATGTTTATCTCTTAAACCATTTGCTAATTCAATTTCCCTTTGTGTAACATTGGAATCTCCATTACGATGAGCTTCTCTAACCAATGAAGCCACACCTTCCCATGTTAATGTGCGACTAGATTGTTGACATCGTTCAATCTATACCATCATCCAATCAAGATTGTTTGCGACATACAAATGTAGTGCATCCCACTCTCGACCAACTGTATAAAAAAAAATTGAAATTCACAAATGACATATAATTAGTTAATTACCATCCAGTATACGACCTTAATTTATAATTGATGTATATTGAAGATTAATAATTAAATAAGTACAATATACATAAAAACCAAATGTAAAATGTATTCTAATTAATCTCCATGACCATCTTATAATTAATAGTTTGATACTTATGATTTATGTGGAGGAAGTGCCTATACTCATCAAACACCTGCTTTCCTAAACTTGTTGAACAACAAGATTTCATCTTTGGACCACAAATTGGACATGCAAATTTTCCCTTTGTTTGAAGACCTGCAAGATCATATATAATTGGATTAAATATTTCAATTTTTATAATTATATATAATGAATAGATTATTTAAAAAACATGCATGATATCTACTTCATAAAATTAAATATCCTTAAAGTACAGTCGAACGTTATAACATACCACAAAAATTTGTTAGCCCTGGGGCATCATGAATTGTCCATACATGCATTGCATGGAATTGAAATTGTCTTTGTCCTATTGGTCTAGAGATGTCATACATAGTGACGCCATTCCATAACTTTAGTAACTCATCAATAAGAGACTCGATATATACATTCATATCTTTAACTTGGTACTTACCTAGTCGAATGAACATAAACATTACATAATTATTATAACCATTTTACTGCAGTATGTTGTACCCAAAACCAAAATTTTTGCTTCACTAAGGCATTTTGCTTAATTGAGTCTTAATCTTGTTAAAGTGATATCAGAAGGTCATTTTTGGGGTTTTTAAATATGGAGTTGGTGTCAGTATCATGTCAGTCTGTTACTGAAGAGATTTAAGAAAAATGAAAATCTGAACGAAAACATCAAAATTTTCTCTGAAGAAGGGAGCACTTTTTCAAATAGGCGCCCTATCTTTTAGGGGCCCAGATCCTGTTTTTAGGTTTTGTCACCTCCAGCAGACATTTTTTCGGCATCACGTCAGCTTCGCAGTGAGCTATCAAGCCTGTCAAACGGACCTGTTTCGAGCAAGTTGTGGAAGATACAGTGCAAAACGAGGAAAAGACGAGAATTGGCTAACACTAGAGAAAAGCGCAGCTTTTGAAAAAGGCGCCCATCTTTTTGAGGTGCCAGATGAAGGTTTTTGGCTAAATGCCACCCAAGATGTTTATCTCACATTTGTTCAAGCTTCGTGACGCATCCGTCAGTGGGTGAATCTGAGTTGCTGAAGTGCCTGAACCTGAGGTCAAACGTAGGGTCAAATCTTAGTCAAAATATTAGAGGAAAAGGAAAAAGAGCACATTTTGAGAAAGGCGCCTGAGCTTTTCAAGCCTTTAATGCTTTCTTTCTGATGATATCAGATATTCAATGTGTCTGTGTTACTTTTAGCCTTCTGTTGCCTGTCTTCATCAGATCAAAGGATGTCTCAGCAGCTTGCAGTTGAAGTTTTTATGTTATTTTAGTCAGTTCCAGAAATGGCTAAGTCTGGAGGCAAAAGATAAACTTTTCAAAAGGGTGCCCTTGTTTTTCACCCTTCAGATGATATTTTCTTGGGAAATGTGCCTTTGCAGCTATTATGCAGAATGAGGTCAGCTCTGCAGTGAACCTAAGATCCAGTCCTGAAAGTTGATAAATCAGAAGTTATGAAGGATTTATTTTTCCCTTCGTATGAGATGCAGAAGTCGAAATTTGACTAAGTCTGGAATGAAAAGAGTAGCTTTTGAAAAAGGCACTTGGATTTTTGAGCTTTCAGATATCAGTTTTATGGTTTCCAGTCTCAAGGAACCTTTTGATTAGTTTTTGCTAAGCTCTGCGATGCACCTGTCAGCCAGCCAATCAGAGAAATCAGTCAACCAGGGTCAGAGGATGAACATAGGTCCCGGCAGAGGTTTAAACCTAAATTTTCATGAAATTTGGCTAAGTTTGGAATTCTCCTTAAGAGCTCAAAGTTGGATTTTCGAAAGAGAGTTGAATGTGCGCCTTAACTAGAGTTCTAACTATAGTTAGACTAAACATTTTTTGGGTTGTCATCTTCAGTTCATATATTGGCACGTTGAGTGATCTTTCAGTTCGCATGTTGAGTTAACTAGTTTGCATGTTCAGTTAACTACCTTGCATGTTGAGTTAACTTGATTGCATGTTCACTTAACTAAAGATTGTTCTTGAAAATCAACTAGAGTTCACATGCATGGCGAATTTGGTTGCAATTGTGAAGTTTTTGTGAAGATGGCGCTTCATTGAGTGTTAACTGAAGTTCAAGAAGGGACGGCATGATTGATGAAGCATAAATTAGTGAAGTATGGCGCATTTAAATGTTAACTTCACTTTTCAAAAGGGTTGACATATTTAGAATTTTAATGATGAAGCATAGTTTTGTGAAGTTGGCACATTCTGTCTAAGAATGACAACTTAAGTTTCAAAAGGGTTGCTATTTTGTGAAGTAGGCGCATTCACTTCTTGAAGGCTAACTGAAGTCATGAAAAGGGTCGCTATATTTAGAATTGATTTATTACATGAAATTGGCGAATTTCTTATTGCCAACTTTAGTTATCAAAAGGGACGCTTTAGTGAATCTAAAGTAAGTTTGAGGATGGCGAACTTAATATAGATTGCTAACTGAAGTCAAATCACATGAAGTTGTGAACTGAAGATTGAAAATGGAAACCCTAATGCATGGCATTTTATTTAGCTTATTTGAGTTTCAGTTAATTGGAATGAGGTCCAATCACAAGCCAAGCGCACTTTTCATGGAATTCATGCCTTATGCGAATTTCATAGATGAAAATCTATTTAACCAAGCAATGGCGTCCATTATTTCATCATCTTTAGCTTCGAAGTTCATATTCTTCTTGAGCGACCAGCAAGCTAAAGGTGCTACAGGTGTCTGAATTCAGCATTCTTCATAGCAACGAGTTCAGATTGTTCAGAGGAAGGTGATTCTAGACTTTATTTTCACTTTGCATGCAGGTTTCATCAAGTTTCAAGGAAGAGGTTGGCGGATTTTTCAGAAGCAGACAAGCAAAACTTTCTATCTTCTGTCTTATTTCTTCTATTTCTCACCTTAGGTACTTTCTTCGCATGTCAAAGAAATTCAACACACATTCAGAATCTGATCATCTGGGTTCGCATATTTCAGCATTTGCAGCAAAACCCACGTCTTAGATTTTTTCGAGAAAATCGCCCCGTAGCCTTCATTCTGAAGCTCTGTGCTTTTTTTCCGAGAATCTCTTTGCATGTGGGCTTGAAACACATTTTTTTGAGAATTTAGCTATCTGGGTTTGTTCAGAATTCTGTTGTGCACAAAACCCATATTCCAGAAAAAATTTGAAAATTTCTTTCGTAAGAGGCTATTTTTAGCCTTGTCCAGAGGTTTTCAGAAAGTTCTTCAAGTATATTCGACTTTATAGTCAAAAGTTATCATTTTCAAAATGCAGTTCAATCTCATTGATTACAAGGTGAAATTGGCTCTTGCACATAATTTCATCAAGACTTAAGATACAGACCTGAATCATGTTTATCCAGTGGTTAATCTGAGCAGTCTGGAAGGTGTTAGCAACAATTCGTTGAAGAATCTTGAACGTTCAGGATTGCTAGCGGCGACATCCATTCCTGTTACTACTTTCGATCTTGAGTTTGTTCTTGCTTGCATCAAGCATTATGACTCATCTTCATGACAAATCAGATCAGTTGACGGGAGGGTTGTTTGCAGTATCAAACCAAAGGACATAGAGAAATGTTTTGCTATTTATCCTCATTCAGATAACTTTACTATGGTTCTTAAGGCCTATGAGAAGATATGGGATGCTGATCAACAACGTTCGTAGAGGAAGGTGGCTCAGAAGTGGCTGAAAGTGCAGAAGACTAACATGTCTAAAAAGGTTGGTCGTGGTGAATTCAAGGAGGAAGTTGTTGTTTTGATAACTTTACTCAATCGAGTTACAGGTTAACAGGATGCTAGCACTTTTCGTTCATGGATGTTTTACCTAATTACCAGAATTCTTGATGGCACAGAGCACTTTGACTGGGCTATGTTGATTAGTGATTGCTTACATCAGCAAATTACTAACTTTCTCAAGTATCATGAGTTTCATATGATATCCTACTTGGTTTACTTGGTTGCATTTCAAGGTAGCTACAGACTTCTAAAAACTAATGGCACTCTCGGTGTTCAGCTTGTTCATGAGTATTATCCTCAGTTGGATTTTTCTCAATCTGAGCAGGACTTCCGAGCAGTGAATGATCACTTTTCCATGAGAACCGTTAGAGATCTTGACAACGAGATGCACATTTTTATTTCTGCCAAGGCCAAATCAACAATGGAGACTTGGGCGGATTGGTTTATCTAGTTCCCTACTTTCACATACATCCGGGTTTACGGATATGTTGGAGAGCCCCTGATGTTGCCAAGGTATTCGTCAGAAAAGATTATCTTTATGGAGTTCCTCAGGCAGTTGTAGCATGTCCATTTCTTTCTTCGTAGTCGTCATAAGACTGCGGCTAATTTTCCATTTTCATTGGGAATTTTCACATGCAATGCAGCAACAGATGCCAGGTTTATGTCTACCGAGATAGAAAGGTTCAAACTCAAGACTTATACTGAGAGGCATTCCTATGATCCTCTCGGTCATTATGCAGATCGGTTAGAGCGAGGGATTGCACATAAGCCAGCACTTGAAGATTTTTGGGCTAATTGTGAAGATGAATTTGAGGTTCATCGTCATCACTATTGTAGACTCACTATTGGTCAACTCTCTGATTACCTATCAGAAGATGTTGATGGTCTATCGGATGACGATGGAGAAGTTCTTCTCAATTCATATGTCAAGGATCAAGTTGCTTGGTAGCCACTTCGCTCACCTGATTAGTATGCTAAGGAGAATACTTCTATTGAAGAGGTTTCCAGATCAGTTATCAAGACTAGCAAGTTGTTCTTGGAGAGCAAACGGAAGTGAAAGTCAGTTCCTGTAGCAGAGCCGCCAAAGGATTTCTCTTCGTTGCCTTCTACTTCTAGGGAAAGACCTCAAGTCAAGGCCATTATAATACCTCCTGAAGGGGTTAGACTCAGTGGAAACACGAGGAAAAGAGCTACTAGTAAGAGGAAGCAGAAACAAGTTGAGAATGTTCCTGAGGTTCCAGTAGAGACAGTTATTCAGGCTGAGCCTCACATTTCACTTCCTAGTTCGCCTCACATACAACCTATTGACATAGATTCTGAGCCTGAGACACCAATTCAAGCTGGATCAGAGACACCTGAACCACCACAGGTTGATACATCAGGAACAGTCTCTCCTCGAATTGAAAATATTGTTCAGTCTTGTTGGCTCGAGAAGTCTTTGGGAAGACAGAAGCATGAACCTTCATACAACCTTGATTTATCTGAATTTGGTGAACCTTATCAGAGAAGGTCGAACAAGAAGATAAAGAAACAGGTACATATCGAAAAGACTCCAGAATCAGAGATTGTTATCGAAGTTGTCGTTCCTCCAGAGGGTAAAAGCTTAGATGAAGTCGAAGTTGGTGACTTTACATTTACTAAGGCAAATCTTGGCAGGACCACTCGAGAGACAGGTGACTCTTCTTAAGATCGTCACTAATAATCTTGAAGAGCTAATCACGAAGGATGGAGAAGATAAGGCCTTACTCAAGGCTGAAAATAGTCAACTTCGTCAGTACATTTCTGATCTTGTTCATGGAAATTCAAATAGAGCACCTGTTCTTCCTCAGCATACACTTGTGGAACAACGAAAACTGGATCAGTTAGTTGGTCATGGCAGACTTTTGGATAACTAGATTGAAAGTTTAGTTGCTACAGGTCGGCGTCTTCTTGCAGATTTATATCAGTTAAGGAGTGATGCACATAAACTCCATCAGGGTATTCAGTTGCTTGAGATTGCGGTTGCAGAGAGTTTGGCAAAAGATCGTGTTCTAGTGTCTCAGTTGTCAGTTGCATATGATGCTTTGGAGATGGTCAAGGATCAAGACAAAGTTTTTACTTGGAGAGAGCAGCACCTTCTCAAGATGGAAATATGTGAGAAGATTTTTGCCAAGTTGTTTTCACTCAGGGATGATGTGGTTGGAGTACTTGCACTTGTCAGTGGTTTCGTTGTTCAGATTCCATGTCATTATCTTCTTCAAGATGGCACGTATGTTGAGTTGGACAAAGTGCAAGCAGAGTTCAAGAAGTTGATTCGTGACAGCCTTGAAGGTGAGCCTATGGCGCCTAAGTTAGAGAATATTTCAGTTATTGCAGCCAGTCTCAGGAAAGTGACTGAAGATTGTAAAGATGGGATGCACACAATCACAGAAAGTGGTAGAGAACTGAAGAGACAGACTGTTGTTTTGAGTAGCATCAAAGTGCCAAATGACAAAGAGATCGATGAGTTCTTGGTCAAAGTGTTAGACCGAGTTGACATGGAGTGATCTACCGGTTGGAACCTGCAGTTAATTTCGAGGATTGAGTCATGAGCAGCAGTTAACTCGACTTTCAGTCTTGAGTTTACTTGCTGACTTAACACATGCTTATCTCGTCCTTGGAATTATCATCACAGGAGTTAGGGTTAGGGTTTCTAGTTAACTGAAGGTAGGGTCCAGTTAACTTTGCTTTAAATAAGGACATGCATGCTTGCACATTGTCCATTTAGTTTAAATGTACCGGTTAACTAATGGTAGCTTTCTAGTTAACTGTATAGTTTACTTCATTAGGGTTTGGCAGCAAATCTTGCATGCATTGCAAGACTGTAGATGACTCAAGGTGATTTTAGGGTTACCTACACCTTGATGTATATAAATAAGAGCTTTTTCTCATTGTTAATTAACTTTTGCTTGAGAGAGAAATATATGTTGCGCCTACCTTGCCCCCAATATTGCTCTTTTGGTATTTGTTCATGCGTCTTTGCTATTACAGTTGATTGTTATGCCACATAGGGTTTCATGCGATTGTGATAGTGAATTCTTTCCATAGTTTAGATAAATCTGTTTTGTGCATCTTTATCATTACGATCAATTGTTATGCCACATAGGGTTTCATGCAATTGTGATGATAAATCTATTTTGTGAACTTTTACCGTTATGATCAAGTGTTATGCCACATAGGGTTTCATAAGATTGTGATGATAAATCTGTTTTGTGAGTCTTTACTGTTATAATCAAGTGTTATGCCACATAGGGCTTCATAAGATTGTCATGGTAAATTCTTAAATCTGTTTTGTGCCTAATAAACTTATTCAGATTGAGATAATAGTTGTGCCACCTTGCCTTCAAGTAGAGAATTTGAATCCGTTTATCATCTGATAGTCAAAACCTTGCTCCATTTCCTCATGCTCTGTTTTCTTGAGGAAACTAGATAAAATTTAAGTTATTAAGTTTAGTTGTAGTTAGTAGATCTGCAAAACCAGAAAAACTCAGCTGCAACGTATTAGTTTTCGAGAAAGCCTTGTACCTCTACAGCTGAAACAAAAAGACAGGATTTAGTTTAGTTTATTTCCATTTGCAAGTACTTTTGTCAAGCACAACGAGGGAGCTTCCCCTCCTAATTTGAAGAGCACTCATTGCGTAGTGTGCATAGTTGTCCGCACCAACTCTTACTCCGCAGGTGCTAGTTGTTACCAACACGATATATAAATTAATGTACATGACTATTAAATGAAAAAATATAAGTCATTATGCAACAAATAAGACAAATGAGATGCTACTACGCTAAAAAAAATTGATGTAAACATATACCTGGAACAATCATTGACAACATTATGTGCTCCCTCTTTATTGACATCCATGGAGGAATGTTATTGTTGATAACAAAATAGGCCACACCGAGTAAATAGATCTCAACTCTCCAAATGGATTGACACCGCCAATGAAAGCCTGAGATTACGAGGTTCTTCTTTAAAGTGTGGCCATTTTTCCTCCATGTCCCTAAATGCAGAACCATCTGCAGGCATTCGAAGAATGTCATCTCCACTTCTATTCCATACATGGTAATCCATAAGTTGTGCTAAGCTTTTGCACCTAAATAATCGTTGCATACATGGAATAATGGGAATATAATGAAGAACCTTGTGAGACACCTTTTTTGTTAGTTGATTTGTTTGATATCTACTGATATGACATTCTGGGCATTCTGTTGCAAATTCATGTTGTTTATGATATATAATATGATCATTGGGACATGCATCTATTGCTTGATACTCCATTCCAATATCTTTCATAATTCCAAATAAATCTCAGTATGAGCGAGGTAAAATATTTGATGGTGGTAACAAAAATTTACCAATCAATCTACAACAAAAGGTAATTTGTTAATATAAAGAATATTAATGGTACATATTTCATCCTTTATTTACTAGTGATGAACTAACAACAATTAAAATAGATGAAAAAAGATGCCATATATGGCATACCTTAACATCCGTGAGATTGCTATGTTGGATAACCCATTCATAGTTCACCAGCAACAATACAACAAAGAGAAGAGTTGTTTGGGACCCTTCATAAAGGGGCTCGTATGCCTTCTCAAGTATAGGTAAATCATGAACATCATCAAATTCATCTTGATCATCATGATCAGCTGTGCCACTAAATGTGTCATGGATCAATGTACTTGTACCATCATCTTCAACTTTGTTTTTTGGCGCATGATCATCTTCTTCCATAGGATCATTAACTTCATCTTCAATATTCATAGCTCCATGTTCCTTCGCTTGCAAAACGACATTCTCCAGGCCGTGATAATCCATATCATGTGCCCTAGGGTGCCCCACCTTTATAATAATGATAGACACAAATAAACCATGATCATGATCAAGTGATTATATATATATATATAATTTTAAAAAAGATATAAACATTTACAAATTCAATCAATATAAACACATATAATGAACAACTTAAAAATGGACGATAATCATTCCCCCCTTCAACATGACCATGCTTCCTACAATGTTTCTTAGTTGTTGTCATTAAAAGTTGTCTCATCTTTAATCCCTTGCAATTATTGCAAGCACAATAACATTTTCCATCACCCTTTCTTTTCAATCTAGCCCACAATCTATCAAGTGTCTCTTAATTTTGTTCTAGACTAATATTATCTGACATGATTTTTCTTTACCAAGCTTGAATATTTAGATCTTCAAAAAATATCAAACTCACACTCCAATAATTTTTAATCATAGACAGGTAACAAAATCTAATAATTCTGATATTTTACACCAAAAAAATTCAGCACGCAACCACCCCTGCAAAAGAGAAGATAGTTTGAAGTTAATGACCCCAAAAAACACTTTAAAATGCTAATTCCAAAACTTGTTAAATTCTGATTTTACTATGGTTTCCAACCATTAGACTCTTAAAATCAGAATATTAAACTTGCACAACAAAATATGGAAATGAAATTCTGAAAATGCACAAGTCTAAAAATGAAATCTAATGAGATGTTGCTTTAAAATATGATTTTCAAACCAAGAAGTACAAATCTGACTTCACAAATGAATTATGGAAAAAGAAAATGACTACCCTCAACCTAGCAATAATAGAAAAACATTGTCGCAATAAAAATTCAAACTCACTTTTATTTATGTCGGCCACAATTTGATTTTGCATGTTCGTCAAAATTGCGACGAAAAATTTTCGTCGAAAGTTCGACGAAAACTCAGGTTCGTCAAAATTTCAACAAACGTCGGGGATAAAAAATTTTAAAAATGAAAATTACACATTAAATATCACAACTACCCGACAATACATCTAATTATACATCTTTCATCAGATTTTGCAGTCAAATGATTAGTGTTGATTAGGCATCAAGTCGAATTTATGTTGGTGGATATTTGTCTGTTGCAAGAAACCAAGCTTGGTGATTAGGAAAGGAACAACTTTGGCAAGAAAATGAAATAATGGAATTCAATAGGGGTCAATTCTGAAGGGCGTTCAGGAAGGCTCTTGATCCTTTGGAAGCCACAAAATGTCCTTATGGAGGAGGTGATTGCTAGCAAATCCTGGATCGCTTGCAAGGTAAGAAGTATCGCCTTTGATCTAAGTTTTCTATTAATCAATGTATATGGGCCTAATAATTGCATTCAAAAAAGGAAGGTATGGAATTTATTGGATAATATTTGTGGAAATCCAACCTTTGATTTATGTGTGTTGGGTGGGGACTTCAATGCAATCCTAAAATTATCTGACAAAAAAGGTGTTGTGGCAAGAAAGTTATAGTCTCAGTTAGATTTTGAAAGCTTTTTAGAGAGAAATATATTGATAGATGTGCAAATGGGAAATGGCCAATATACTAGGACAAACAAGAGGAGTTGGTTTTGTAGTATCACAGAAAAATTGGATAGATTCATATTCCAAGGTGACTTAAGCCTCTTCCCTTACACCCTAGAGAGAAAGATTATTCTGGGTTCGGGATCGAATCACTTCCCCATGACCTTGAAGATTGTGGGGGAAAGGGGATCGACAAGATGTCCTTTCAAATTTGAAAATATGTGGTATAAAGATCCAATTTTTTTTATCTCATCAAGTGTTGGTGGGAATATTGCAAACTTGGGGGCTCAAAGATGTTCAACATTGCCACCAAACTAAAAGTAAGAAACATTTTTGAAGAAAAAATAAAGGCGAAGGAGGCTTTAGTGGAATTGTCAAAAAATGTAATAAAGAATGGGATGGACAATCACCACTTCATGGAAGAAAAAGAGTTGTTAAATAAAATGAATGACATCTTGGAAAAAGAAGAAATATTTTGGCGACAGAAATCTAGAGAGATATGGCTCACTGTAGGAGACAAGAATACAAATTTTTTTCATAATTCAACCAAGATTCATAGGGAGATCAATAGAATAACAAGATTCAAAACAAGTCATGGTAGGGTTCTTGACAAGATAGAAGATGTGAAGTATGCTATGGTGGATTTATTCAAGGACCTTTTGAATGATTGGTTAGGGTCTAACCTACGTGCACAACAAGAATTCCTGGATTGCATCCCTAAAATGGTCACGCAAGCGTAAAACAACATGTTGAATAGTAAATTTATGGAGCAAGAAGTCAAAGATGCACTTTTTCAGCTCCATCCTGATAAGGCTCCAAGTCCGAATGGTTTTCCCGTAGGCTTTTTTCAGAAGTGTTGGGATATAATGGGAAAGGATTAACCAAGGAAATTGAAGATTCTAGAAGTTCAAGTAGGGTGCTCAAAGAGATTAACAACACATTCATTTCCTTAATTCCTAAAAAGGAAAAACATGAGTCCCTTGAAGAGTACATGTTGATCGCCCTATGCAACACCATTTACAAGGTCCTTTCCAAAGCAGTGGCAAATAGGATAAAGAAAATATTACTAGACATCATTTTGGAAGAACAAACTGATTTCATGCCTAGCAAATTGATCCTTGATGATGTTATAATTGCTCAGGAGGTAATTCATTCCATTCAAACAATGAAAAAGCAAGCCATGTTGATCAAGCTCGACATTTGAAAGGCATACAATAAGGTCAATTGCAATTTTCTATTCAAAATTTTGGATGCCTTTGGTTTTAATAGGGAATGGTTGAACTGACTCTTTGGTTGGATAGCAAGCCCAAAATTCTATGTATTATCGAATGGCTCCCCGGAGGGATTCTTCAATGTCTCTCGTGTGTTATGCCAGGGGGACCCCATCTCCCCATTTTTTTCATTATAATGGTGGAGGCTCTTGGTAGATCTATCTCAAGATCTTGGAATTTTGGAAGGGTGGAGTGGGTGAAAATCATAAGTGGGATGCCTACTATCACACACCAACCATTTGTTGACGATACTATGTTGTGTTGGTAATGCTCGGGAGAGGGATGCAATGCGCTTCAAGGAAATTTTGGATAAATACTCCTTAGCCTCAAGCCAGGAGGTAAGCTTAGCAAAATAAGAGGTTTTTTTCTTTAATACTCATGCTCAAAGGGAGAACTAGGTCCTAAGAATATTGAAATTCAAGAGAGGGAAGCTCCCTTGTAAATACCTTGGGCTCCCACTTGCTAAGGGGATGCAATCAAAAAACTTTGGGATACTATCATGGAGAAGTTAGATGTCAAGATCACCTCCTAGAAACACAAATTGTTGTCATGGGTTAGGCACCTTATAAAACTTAAATCAGTGATCTATGCTTTTTTTTCGTACTTTTCATCTTATGTCCCTTTGTTGGCTAGGGTGAGCAAAATACTAAACAAGAAAATGAAGATTTTTTTCTGGCAGGGTAACTCAAATCAACTCAAATATTTGTTGATTAAATGGGAGAAGGTTTGTGAAAGAAAAGAGAGGGATGAGGCTAGTCTGAAGAATCTTCTCCACCAGAATAAAGCGTTGGGAGCTAAGTTGGTTTGGGCTCTCCACACCAAAAATATTTCAAATGGGAAAAGATCCTAAGGGAAAAATATCTAGATGCGGATGAGTATAGCATTTTTACCTCCAAGTTTCTTCCTCATGGGTCTAGAATCTACAACTTCATATGCAGCTGTAGAGATGTGGTGACAAATTCTTTAACCTAGGAAATCAGGGATGGTATTGGCACCTCCTTCTAGGAAGACTCCTAGGAAGGATTTCCTAAATTGGCTAATAATGTTGAGCTTGGGAACACGAGAATAGTTACTAAGTAGGTATGGGGGGATAAGGTAAGAGACTATATGGTAGTCAAAGTTGAGGAGGGTTTCCCAAAGTATGAGTGGAAGAGTGTAGGGGGTTAGGACTTGAGCCTGGTGAAGTTGAAACTTATGAAGGTTTGTTGGCAATTTGTAGTATTTGTTATAGAGTAGGTTCAGATATCTTAAGGTGGAGTGTCTCTCCAAATGGAGAGTATAATGTGAAAGAAGGATATAATAGACTCTCAACACATCACTTTGGGGAGGCAAAGCTTCCTTGCAACCTTTGTGTAAGGAAAGCAGAAGTATGGAAACAACTTTCCTAACGTCAAAACCACAGGGGAGTAAGCAGACAATACTTTTAATTTTCAAATTACAATCTAATTGAGACACATATGAAAGATTTACAGAAACAAAGCAAATACACAAAGACAAATCAAACAACAGATTTTACGTGGGAAACCCTTACAGGAAAAAACCCACCACACCAAGCTGACTCTCTTTGTATTTCAGTAACAAAATATTACATACAATCAGAAAGACAACTTTCTGGTGTTCAGTTCTCAGTAGCTTATTCTCATTGTTCTAACTCTCTCAGAAAAGCTCTCATTGCCATTCGATAAACTCATCACTTTTGTTCATAACAGAATCGATTTGCTTTAAACAATCTCATTCTGATTTTCCAGCTGTGCATTCTTACCCGCCATTGCCAACCAAAGACAGTTTCCATTCAAGTCCTGATATTTCCCTGCATGCAGTTTTTCTAGCAATGCAACTGATGCATAAAATCTACTGTCGTCATGTTTTAAAACTGCTTCCTGTGATTGGCCCACGATGCTCCACATAGGACGATCAAACTAGTCAAGAGCATTCAACTTTGTTGGCATATCGGTGAGACACTCACAGTGTCTCCCTGATGTCACAAAGTTTCTCTATCAGCATCGCTATTGCTTCCACGAGTCGGCAAGATGCTATAATGACTGTAACAAGTTATACTGAAACCAACGATGTCCAATACGATCCTATCGGCAAGGATTTCCCTTATCGGTGAGACACATAGCGAATTCACCAGTCTCAGCGAGCAAACAGTCTATCGGAAAGACACTACGTCTTCGCCAAGACCTTCTATCGAAAACTTCAAGTCATGCCAGCATGAGCCATTCAGCATGACTAACGCTCTTCGGTGAGACTCACATCGAAGCAGAACTTCCACCGAACGTCACACTGTCGCCAAGACTTGTGCCTATCGCCGTGACGTTTCACCGAGCTCCATCATGTCTTACCGAGTCTGCAAGACATAAGCCCTTCACCAAGACATTTCTCTGAGTGCCCAAAGATAACCCGAAGACTTCTATCGGCGTGACTTATGACATTCGCTAAGACATCCCAGCGAAACCTTTTGTCACCATGAAACAATGTGACCTCTCCCGTCAACATGACTTATGACTTTCGCTAAGACTTCTCAGCGAAGTCTTCCAGTTACCGCGAAGTCACCACGAGGATACACTCTTTCAGTAAGACATGAGACTTTTGCTGTGACGTTTCATCGAGCTTCCAAAATTGGCTTGAAGACATCTGTCGGCAAGACTCAAGACTTTTTCTGAGACATCTCCCTGCGACCCGAGAGTTACACCGATGAGATCAACTATCGCCCAGAGTTCTTCCGATCGCCAAAAGGTCATGCCAAACTCAGAAAGTCACAGCAATAGACTTCATTCGGCAAGACATCAACTCTGTCACAGTGATAGGATTATTTCAAGAGCTTCAGAACTATTAGTCGTCCAAACATGAACACTGTCACAGCGAATTTTCCCTTCAGGAGTTCCATGTCAGTAAGGATTGAGGCACATATTCCAACAAGCTCCCACTTGACGAAGATCTTACTGACACCTCTAGAGCAAAACAAAACTACTGAGATTCATGGGCCAAGAGGCCCATCGAACTGGCACACTAACTGAACTTTTTTGTGCTCACAGGCTTCGTCAATGCATCTGCAACATTCTCCAGAGTATCCACTTTCTCCAAAGAGACCTTCCCATCCTCCACCATATCTCGTACAAAATGATACTATACATCTATATGTTTCATTCTAGCATGGAAAGTAGGATTCTTTGCCAAACATATAGCACTTTGGCTATCACAGTAGATAGAAGTCTTTTCTGCATCAAAGCCAATGTTAGAGAAAAAATGTTTTAACCAGATTGCTTCTTTACAGGAATGAGTGGCTGGTATGTATTCTTCTTCTGTAGTAGACAAAGTGACTACGGCCTGCCGCTTGCTCATCCAACTCACTGCACCACCATTCATCGTGAAAATATATCCACTAGTGGATCTTCTGTTGTCAATGTCCCCTTCCCAATCAGAATCCACATAGCCACGAATACTGAGAGTTCTCTGTGATTCAATCAAGTTACCATGGTAACACAAAGCATAGTCTAAAGTTCCCTTCAGATATCTAAACACTCTCTTCACAGCATCCCAATGTGTTCTTCCTGGATTAGCCATAAAACGACTAAGAACTCCCACTACTTGAGCAATGTTTGTCCTTGTACAGACCATAGCATACATGAGAGTGCCAACTGCACTTGCATAAGGCACACTGGTCATGTCCTCCATCTCAGAAGAAGATTTTGGACAATCCTCAATAGATAGCTTCATTCCCTGTGTAACTGGAACAACTAGTTGTTTGCATTCATTCATACAAAATCTCTCTAGAACAGTCATGACATATTTACTCTGACTGAGCCAAAGCTTCCTGTTCTTTCTATCCCTGGTTATTTCCATTCCCAGAATGTACCCTACTGCACCAAGATCTTTCATCTCAAACTTTGCAGACAACTGAGACTTAAGATCAGAAATCATTAGCTTACTATTGCCTATAAACAACATATCATCAACATACAGAGCAATAATAAGAATTTGATCACTTTTAGCTTTGTAATACACATAGTGATCACATTTTGATCTTACAAATCCCAAAGACAAGAAAAACGTGTCAAACTTTGGGTGCCACATTCTAGGAGACTATTTTAAACCATACATAGATATCTTCAACTTGCAAACCAACCTTTCCTTACCTTTTACCACAAAGTGCTCTGGCTGGGACATATAAATTTCTTCTTCAAGATCACCATGAAGAAATGTTGTTTTCACATCCATCTGTTCAATCTCTAAATCATATGCTGATGCAGGTGACAAAAGGAATCTAATGGATGTCAACTTAGCTACAGGAGAAAAAATTTCTCCATAGTCAATTCCCTCTACCTGGGAATAACCTTTTGCAACCAGCCTTGCTTTATATTTTTCTACACTGCCATTCAGACCAATTTTCTTTTTGAATATCCATTTGTAGTCTAAAGATTTTCTGCCTTTAGGCAATGAAACCAAACTCCAGGTGTCATTCTTTTCTAATGATGTCATTTCTTCATTCATGGCTTCCAACCAAGAGTTTGAATCAGACATTTTAAATGCCTCTTTTACAGTCCTAGGTTCATCAGTGCTAGAAATTAAAGCATAGGCACAAGTAGACTCAATTAAAGAAAACCCATACCTTTCAGGTTGCTTTCTTTCATGAGTTGACCTCCTCACAAGCTGAGGCTGAGGTGGTTCTTCATCATTTTCAAAAATTTCAGAACTGCTTGAGCTCTCCTCAATATTAGGTACATTTTGATTTTTCAATTCCTCCTTATATGGTGTCTGAGGAATTGCTGCTACATCCTTTTCATTTTTTGATTTCTTCTCTGATTGCAGATCCAAAGTAGAAGGTTTCAACTCACGAAAGATAACGCTTCTGCCGTGCAAAACCTTCTCAATATCAGGGTTCCAAAGCTTGTATCCTTTTATTCCAACGCTATAGCCAATAAAGATACACTTCAAAGCTTTGTTTTCCAACTTAGATCTTTTTTCAAATGGCACATATGCATATGCCTCACAGCCAAAAACACAAATATGTCTCAGAGAGGGCTTCTTTCCAGACCATGCTTCCAAAGGCGTCTTCTCAACAAGAGAAGAGTTCGGAGAGCGATTTACCAAGTAACATGTTGTAGAGACTGCTTCAGCCCAGAACTTCTCCTCCAGGCCAACACTGCTTAGCATACTTTGTGCTCTTTCCATTATCATTTTGTTGAACCTTTTAGCAACTCCATTTTGCTGTGGAGTATAAGGTGTAGTCTTATGTCTTTTGATCCCATGATCTTTACAGTACCTTTCGAATTCATCTAAACAGAACTCACCACCATTGTCAATCCTTAAACACTTTATTTTTCTACCAGTCTGATTTTCTACAAAGTTTTTAAAATCCTTAAACCGACTGTACACTTATGATTTACTTTTCAAAAAATATACAAATGCTCTTCTTGAGAAATCATCAATAAACGACACGTAGTATCTTGATTTAGACAAAGAAGGAACATTCACTGGACCAAACACATCAGAATGTATATAATCAAGCAAACTAGAAGTTTTGTGAGGATTGGAATAAAATGAAACACGGTGTTGCTTTCCATATATGCAATGTTCACAAAAATCAAATTCAAGGTTACAATCTTCAAGCCCTTCTACCAGATTTTTATTTTTCATGGTTTTTAAACCTTTTTCACCAATGTGGCCAAGCCTATGATGCCAGAGCATAGTCTTCTCTACTGGAAGTTTAATCTCCATGGATTTTATACCATCAGGAACATTTTCCTTCTTTTCTTCATGAGCAGCCTTAAGTGACTTTGCAGAGACACTATTGCATTGAATAGCTTGTGCATCCAACTTGTACAGAGTACCAATTCGAGCACCCCTAGCCAGCACCATAGAGCCTCTAGTCATCTTGCAGCCATTTCCATAGAACGTGACCTGCACTCCAATATCATTCAACTTACTTACAGAAAGTAGGTTTCGAGCCAGACCTGGTATATGCATCACATCATTGATTCCCTTCACTCTTCCATCAGGGAATTGAATTTTGACTCTTCCACGACCAACAATTTCCAAAGATGAATCACTTGCCAAGTACACCTTTCCACCATTGTATTCTTCATACTTCGTGAACCATTCTCTATGAGATGTCATGTGGAAAGATGCTCCATAATCAATTAGCTAGACATCATCTGATGCCCATGTAGCCAAAGCTGTAATGAAGGCGTCTGCATCACTATGAGAAGAATCATTTCTAGAAGAGTTCTTCTTCTTTTTCTCCTCCTTGCAGTCCTTTTGGACATGACCAGGTTGCCCACAATTCCAGCACTTCACCTTTGACTTCTTGCCAGGAGACTTTGATCTCCCTTCTGATTTTGATCTGGACTTCTTGTCCTTCTTCTTGCCTTTCTCCTTTGGTCTACCTCAGATAGCCAAAGCCTCCTTTTCCATCTTAGAAGATTTCCTTCTCATTTCTTCTGATAACAGAGAAGCAACAACATCTTGCATCTTGAATGAGGATGTTGAATTCCCAATAGCCATCACCAGTTGATCCCATGAATCAGGAAAAGAACATAATAGTAGCATGCAGCGATCTTCTTCTTCTATCTTCACACCAATAGATGCTAACTGAGCAATCAGCATGTTGAAAGCATTCAAGTGATCAGCAACACCAACTCCATCCTACATCTTCAAGTTGTATAGCTTCTTCCTCAAGAACAACTTGTTCACCAAGGACTTTCCTTGATAAATAGTAGCTAGTCTTGTCCACAGAGAGGCTGCAGTCTTTTCTTCATGCACATTCAGAAGAACAGAGTCAACTAAACAAAGTCTTATCAACCCTTTTTATTTTCTATCAGACAGGTCCCAATCCTCTTGCTTCATTCCTTGAGGCATTGTTCCAGACACAGTCGTCCAAAGATCTCGATCAACTAGCATATCTTCCATTTTGAGTTACCATAGCTCAAAATTGCTACCATTGAATTTCTCTATTTCCATCCTACTGGACGTGCTTTCCATCTCAATTTTCAATTAAACTAACAGACCTCTACCACACTCCCATTGAAAAGGATTTAACACAAAAAACCCAACCCACTCACAAGGACAACACAACTGGCCAAGCTCTGATACCACTTGTAAGGAAAGCAGAGGTGTGGAAACAACTTTCCTAATGTCAAAACCATAGGGGAGTAAGCAGACAGTACTTTTAATTTTCAAATTAAAATCTAATTGAGACACATATGAAAGATTTACAGAAACAGAGCAAATACACAAAGACAAATCAAACAACAGATTTTACGTGGGAAACCCTTACGGGAAAAAACCCACCACACCAAGCTGACTCTCTTTGTATTTCAGTAACAAAATATTACATACAATCAGAAAGACAACTTTCTGGTGTTCAGTTCTCAGTAGCTTATTCTCACTGTTCCGACTCTCTCAGAAAAGCTCTCATTGCCATTCGATAAACTCATCACTTTTGTTCATAACAAAATTGATCTGCTTTAAACAATCTCATTCTGATTTTCTAGCTGTGCATTCTTACCTGCCATTGCCAACTAAAGACAGTTTCCATTCGAGTCCTAATTTTTCCTTGCATGCAGTTTTTCCAGCAATGCAACTGATGCATAAAATCTACTGTCGTCATGTTTTAAAACTGCTTTCTGTGATTGGCCCATGATGCTCCACATAGGATGATCATACTAGTCAACAGTGTTCAACTTTGTTGGCATATCGGTGAGACACTCACAGTATCTCCCTGATGCCACAAAGTTTCTCTATCGGCATCGCTATAGCTTCCACGAGTCGGCAAGATGCTATAACGACTGTAATAGGTTATACCAAAACCAACGATGTCCAATACGATCCTATCGACAAGGATTTCCCTTATCGGCGAGACACATAGCGAATTCACCAGTCTCAGCAAGCAAACTGTTTATTGGCAAGACACTACGTCTTCGCCAAGACCTTCTATCAAAAACTTCAAGTCATGCCTGCATGAGCCATTCGGCATGACTAACGCTCTTCGGTGAGACTCACATCGAAGCAGAACTTCCACCAAACGTCACACTGTCACCAAGACTCGTGCCTATTGCCATGACGTTTCACCGAGCTCCATCATGTCTTACCGAGTCGGCAAGACATAAGCCCTTCGCCAAGACGTTTCTCCGAGTGCCCAAAGATAACCCGAAGACTTCTGTCAGTGTGACTTATGACATTCGCTAAGACATCCCAGCAAAACCTTTTGTCACCACGAAGACAATGTGACATCTCCCGTCAGCGTGACTTATGACTTTTGCTAAGACTTCTCAGCGAAGTCTTTCAGTTACCGTGAAGTCACCACGAGGATACACTCTATCGGTAAGACATGAGACTTTCATTGTGACATTTCATCGAGCTTCCAAAATTGGCCTAAAGATATCTATCGGCAAGACTCAAGACTTTCGTCAAGACATCTCCCCATGACCTGAGAGTTACACCGATGAGATCAACTGTTGCCCAGAGTTCTTCTGATCACCAAAAGGTCATGCCGAACTCAGAAAGTCACAGCGATAGACTTCATTCTGCAAGACATCAACTCTGTCACAATGATAGGATTATTTCAAGAGCTTCAAAACTATTAGTCGCCCAAACATGAACACTGTCACAGCGAATTTTCCCTTCAGGAGTTCCATGTCAGTAAGGATTGAGGCACATATTCCAACACTTTGTTGGCACAAGGTGTGTTTTCCAAAGGCTAGAACTTTCACTTGGGTGACATCCCAAGGGTGGGTACTCAGTGTAGATAGATTTGCTAAGATGGTGTTTTATGGCCCTTCCAGATGTAGCCTATGTAAGAAAAACAAGGAAACTGGAAATCACGTATTTTTGAACTTCCCCTACACTCAAATGTGTTGGCAACAATTGATAGCTAAATTGCAATGGCAGACTACATTGCTAAATAAACTCTTGGATGTACTACTGGGTTGGCCAAGTTTGCACAAACAAGCACTGTATAGTAGCTTATGGATTGCTAGTCCCTCAATGCTTATTTAGGAATTTTGGAAAGAAAGGAATAGGCACATTTTTTAGAATAAATAGATGTCCTCTCAATTGCTACTAAACAAGATCGAAGCCAATTTAGTGGAGCAGTTAATGCTAGAGTTGGGAATGTTGATTCTAGGAAGAGCATATTTTTTGAATGGGATGCAAGGATTTGGTGCAGTCTACATGGTTTTCTGGTACCTTTTTTCATCGAGGAAGGTGGCTCAAAAAATTAAGAAATGAGGAAAAGCATTCAATGGTCCCCCCCCCCCGAAAGTTGGGCTGGTATAAGCTTAACTTCAATGGGGCCTCTCGTGGAAATATGGGTGTCTCGGAGGTAGGGTGTATTGTCAAAGATTGGAGTGGGAGGGTCATTGGAAAATTGGTTGAGCCTCTTTGGGAGGGGTCAAATAATATGGTGGAAATGCAAGCTATGATACTTGGTTTGAAGTTGTGTCAGGATTTGAAGCTAAAAAATCTAGTCATCAAAGGTGATTCCTCATTGGTTATCAATGCATTCAAAATGTGGAAAATGAAAAATTTGAAGTTGGTTGCCAGATTGGAAGTGGCACTGGGTCTAATGGATAGTTTTGAATTGGAATTAGTAACCCATATCCTTCTCAAAGGTAATTCTGAGGAAAATTTGTTATCCAATATGGGGGTTGATGGTAAAACACTAAAAGAGATGGTGATATAAATCTCATATAAAGAACTTGTGGGTGGATGGGTGGGCACCTTTCCACAAAATTTTTTTTGGAAAGGTTGAGGTTCCTTCAAATTGGTTGGCAGTTACAATTGGCATTATTACCTGGCATATCTCACTTGCTAGCTTGGTGATGGTGATTCCTAGGGGACTTCCAACTTGTTCAAGCGGTGTGGGGTTGTCTTTGAAGATGTGACATACATCGGCAGTTGCTAAATAAGGTCATAATATCTTTGCAATGATGAAAATGTCAGGTGATTTACAAAGCTCGCATCTAGGAGTTTGGGCTATCATGTCATAGCCTCCATTTGGATCTAATAATTTTCTCCATATGTGCAAACTAGAACTCCAGTTGTGGCGATGAGTTGGCTCCATGCACGACATGGTTAATACATGCCATTTCCATAATGGTGTGAAAAGATGAAAAATAACTTCACATTATTTATGGCTTGTGAGGGTCCTCATTTCTTTTCATCATTGTGACTATCATTACATTTTTTTGTGGTGAAGGTCTGGTGTAGGATCTTTTTGTTTTGTTGGGTAACCATGGAGGAGAGATCAAAATTTGTGGTCAAAATGTCTTTGAAAACTCTTATTGTTGAACAAGACAATTGAGAAGGGGGGTGAATCAGTTGTAGCAAATTTTTAATCCTTAAAACATCCATTGGAACTTAGATCAATCACAAATCCTTTACTCTACTAAATGATTAAACATTAAGTGCAAAGGTAGAAACTAAAAAGCAACACACATACATAAGAACACCAAATTTATGTGGAAAACCCAATAAGGGAAAAACCACAGTGAGGATTAGCACACAATATAAAGAATATCAAAACTAATTACAAAGGCTCACTACCAGAGAAGGCTCATTTCCAAAATAGGACTAACTGTTTGGATCAAGACTCACTATCCAACAAGGGTTAACCACCTAGAGGGCTCACTACCACATAGATACAAAGAAGATAGAAGAGATATGTTACAAAGAAAAGACAATCTCAATGCAACAGATATTTCCACCATAATTCGCTCAAACACTTGTAGACATGCATGAATGATAGAGTACACCTTTAGCTCACTGCATCCGAAAACTCAACATTTAGAATTTGCATTGATTTGTCACACTCGAATCACATACACATTGTTTTGTATCTATTTTGCATCTAGTTTCTCTATTTATTTACACTTATCTCTTTGTACATCTTTCACCACTAACTCATCCTGTATTTATACCATCTTCAACTTTGAAACATATCTAAATTCGGCCATCCATCATTAAATTCAATTTAGGTCAGTGCCAAAACATCTTAGGGTGGAATTAGAATGAGGGCGATCCAAACACATGCTTGATGAGGACCCAAATAGGTCCGAACACACTTCATGAACTTCGAAAGTAGTGTTCAACACAAGGTCAGCCAAACCATTGTAAAACACATAGAACAATTAAGCACACACAACCCTTAGCACGATCCAATCCTTCCAGACACAAAAATTATCTTCAACATGATCATAATAGCTTGACTCTAGAACCGCAAGCCATAAGACTCAACCAAAAAGAAATTTGTAGAAACAACATTTCTCCTGAACCTCGGCCAAATACACAAAAAACCATAGTTCACAACTGGTGAATATAACTCTCACTGCACAATGAATAAGAAGCCAAAATTTTGGATATAATAGCTTCCAACAACCATGATCAACATATCTTAACCACACAAACATAAGAGCAAATCTCAGAGCAAAACTTGAAGCAACCATTGAACAGCTGCAACCTTTCTTTATTACAATTTTCTCAATATCCTCGACATATATAGCCAATAACCTGCACCCATGACATCAATGACAATAACAACCAATTGATAAAAAATGACTAGTTGACACCAATGACAAAACCTTCATTCTTGCAACACTTATGAGTATAGGAGCTACCACTCCAATTCATTTGATGAGATCTGGTAGATAGATGGATTTTTGTGGGTCGATCATGGACCAACACCTCAAGAGAATCCTCAAAAATTATGGCACTATCATTATGGTCATGGTGAAGATAATATTGGGGAAGAGCTTTCTAGAGGATGATGAGTCATACAGGGTCGACACTAACATAACTTGACGGTTCTTGGCATCAATTTTAGAAATAAGGTTGCGAAAAAGAGAGGCTGAGCCATTGTTAAAAAAATATCTTCTATGTGGACTTGCTAGTGGGGTTGGAGGCTACATTGTACACGGTGTTCCCTGGAATGGGCATTCCCAAGCCGTAGGATTTTTGTTTGCTCTACGTGCCAAGAGAGGTAATAAAATACTATCATTTCCTATTGGACTTGAAAGGGATGGCACCGGTCACACACAGGGAATTGCTGGTAGTTGGTTTGTACTATATGTTGTGGGTGCTAAAGCCACCCCCTTCACAACATGGTCATTGGGTCCCAAATTTCAAAGCCTTTTCCTACGTGAATGGCTTCTTGGAGGTGAACAGGGTTGGTGTGGGGTCTGGTTAAGGGTTTCATTTGGCTCAAAAATATTTTTTAGTCTGTCTCAGTTGATAGGAGTGTCTCTAGCTACTATTGTTATAGTATTTAGTATTTGATAGAGAAATGGTTTGGTAGTCTCCAATTCACAAAAGGAAAAGGTGTATCCCTACATGGGCGTTTTGGTTACTATGTTGATTAAGGGTGGTCTTTCTGTTAGTTTTGGTAGTGTTGGTTGGGCTTCTCATCGGTATGGTTAGGGAAGCATGGTAATTTTTTCCCAGAGGGATATCTATGTAAAACTTTCTTTTAACAAATTAATATAAATCCTTACTTACACATCAAAAAAAACCACAAATGAAATATCATATAAGCTAAATAGCATTTATGAAGGGGATGTAAAAGTGAAAAAGGATAAGATTCAAACTCACAAGGAAATATTTTAAATCCTTACAATGAAATAAGAAGAGAACATAGATGAATATTTTCTTCGAGTCAACAAAATTGCTAACACCATGGTAGGACTTGGAGAGAAGATCGATGAGGAAAATATTGCACAAAAGACTCTGAGATCTCTACCTATGATGTTTGATTCTAAAATATCTACAATTGAAGAAATGAGAGATTTGGATAAATTAACCAAGGATGATTTTCATGGCATCCTAACTACCTACAAAATGACGATTGGAGATAAACCATCAAAGAGAGAGGTATCTAGTGCAAGGTCACCAAGACCTTATTTTGCATATTTTATGTAATTTTGGTTTTAGGTTGTGTGGTGTGTTTTAGAGTTCCCTAAGGTCATGTATGACCATTTTTTATCGTTTAATCCACCTTGGAGAGCTTAGAGGATCATAGGTGTCAAGTTGCAAAAAGTTGCCAAATGTGCACAAAAAGATGTGATGCAACTTTTAGAAAGTTTCAAAAAAAACAAGTAACTGTTACATGCATTCAAGTAAACATTTTTCTAATGATTGTAATTAGTTTTAATGAAAGGAAAAAGACTCCTCCAAGTTGAAAAAGTGGTGGAGAAACTGATTTTTCAATATGGTGAAGAAAAGAAGTTGACTTTATGGGGTTTTCTATTATTTTCAGTCATTTTTGGTTGTTTAGT
Source organism: Sequoia sempervirens (assembly GCA_007258455.2). Taxonomy (NCBI): domain Eukaryota; kingdom Viridiplantae; phylum Streptophyta; class Pinopsida; order Cupressales; family Cupressaceae; genus Sequoia; species Sequoia sempervirens. The sequence continues at coordinate 461,209,814 of VDFB02000017.1, forward strand.
ACAGCCTGCATGACCCATGTAATGGTCTGAAAGCTATTGGAGTTTTTCAAGATATGAATCTACTTTATTTTTATTTTTTTGGCATCGAGTTTCATTGAGTTTTAAGAAATTTAGAGCCATTTTTCTAAAAATGGGTTAAGTTTTTTGTGGTTTTCTGAGTTGTAGCAACTTTTTTCCTCTTGTATGAGTAGTATAGACCATGGGATGATTTGAAATTAATTTTATTTGATATCCCTATGAATCTACTACATTTTTTTTTGGTTTCATCAAATTTTATTAAGTTTTGTTAAAGTTATTGAATTTTTACTAAAAGTTGTTAAAACCCTAGCTAGGGTAGACCATGGGCACTAAAAATGTGATAATTTTTGTTTCCACTGCTCAAAAGTGCTATAAAATTGTCCAAAATTATATATTTGCATGTTCTTCAAGATTTAAAAGGTTAGAAGTCCAAATATGCTCACATTTGGGAGAAATCTTCACCAGTTTGCTTCAAGAAAGCACAAAAAATAGTGAAAAAACATCCACTTTGTGCTTGTAGCTAAAATCCTTGCATGGTTCTTCAAATTTTGGAAGTGGATAACATTTATTAGTGCCTTAGAAGTATGTGCAGGCATAGAATCAAGAGGTTTGAGTGTTTTAAAGGTTTGGTTTAAGTCTTTGTAGGATTGTCCCAAAAGACAGAATAAACAACCAAGGAAATTGATGATGCCCAAGCGAGTTTGGGTCCATGCATGAGTCTAGACTTTGTGTGCATGGTGGAACCACCTTTTTATTGTTGGGAAAGGGATATCTAGGTATGAGTTGAGGGATTTAACATGTCTTATGGGTCTTTCTTTGCTCATAGAATTACATCTTAGTGGGGCAGCAAAAGTTGCAAATCCTAGCGAATGGAGGTTTGTGTCTTCACCATTTTTGTTTTGAATTAATTCATAATCTTAGAGTCCTATTCAAGCTATCCAATGCAAGTGTATTGTCACAAAAATTTTGTTCACCAAGTCCTTTTTATATAATTTCTCGTTAATGGTATTAAAGATGCATTTAGGAGCATCCATGGAGTTGAAGCAAGCTACACCCTGCCCCTTGGGTCTATTTTGAGTTGGTTCATCCTTCCTCTACATCAATATCTTTCAAGGTAGCTCAAAGAGGAAAGTACAAGGTACATAAACCTATTGATAAGTTTGGTGAGAAAATAAGAAGAAGCTCACTTCATGAGGAGGCCAAAGAAGGGAACATGTAAGTATTTAAGTATTCTATTGTATGCATTAATTGTGGCAGACTAGCACATTTTACTTCTAAGTGTTCATAGGGGAAGATGGAGACTAATGATTATGAAGAAAATTACAATATGAACAAAGGAAGAGGATATCAACAACCAAGGAAGAGCTATAAACAAAACTAGTTTGAGAGGAACAATAACATTTGGAGGAAAAAGAAGAACCTTTATTCCAATGAATATGATGATGAATAAGAAGAAAACGGTGATGAATTTTACGGAGATCAAGATGAGGTACTATTCATGGTGATAGAGGATAAAAGGGATGTAGAAGATGAGAAGAATGAGGACGATGAAGAAGTGGATATTGAGGAAGAAATTAACTTAGCATATGATGAGATTCATTCACTTAAAAGAAGAAATGTGTGTCTAAAATCAAAAATTCAAGAAGAAAGTGAATCGAAAGCAAAGATATCACAAGCCCTTATAGATGCCAAGAAGACAATCATGGACATAAAAGCACAATATGAAGAAGAAAAAAGGAATGAGGAAGAAGCCAAGAAAATAATCCTAGATTTGAAATTTGAGTATGAAGAGGCAAATAGAATTGATAAAGGAATGAAAAGAAAGTTAAAGGAAAAGGAAGAAAATTGTGGAAAGTTAGAATCTGAGACTATATCACTAAGGAAAGAGTTGGAAATGACTATGGCACTATCTAATCAAGAAATGAAGAATATGGGATGCTCAAATTTTTTAGATAAAATCACAAATGGCCAAAATCCTACATGTGACAAGTGTCATGGCACGTGGGTTTGGAGGTTTGCAATAGTTAGTTGTAGGGTGAAGGTTAGAGCGTGGGCTAGATGGTGGTAGAGATCATCAACAGGCGAATATTGAAGGTATATGGCATTCAGATAGATGGGATAAGAAGTGCACTAACATCTGTCCATTTCCTAGAGAGGCGGGAAGAGCTTTTAATGGTTGTGGGTAGCAACGAGGGGCAGCTAGATTTAGGGGTTGTCATGGGAGAGGATCATACAGAAATGAAGAGTTTCATAGGTCACGACAACAAGATAGAGGCCAGGAAATGGTGATTTTGCAAGTTTGGAAGACTAGGATGGTTGGGGTAGAAACCCTAATCACAGACCAAGCAACACTAAGGTAGTATGGCAATGGAAGAAGCCACACACGGAATGGGAGGAGGCGAGGGAAGATTTTGAGTCAGGGAAGACTCAAGTTATGCCTTCAATGGGTGGAAGAATGATTCCAGGGGGACGAGCTTCTTTGGTGGTTAGTTCAGTTAACCTTCAAGAAGAGGTTATGTGCCTGGAAAATTTAGTGCTAATAGAAAAATGGTATGGTGCATCCCTAAACTGGGATTACTTAGTCAAATGGTGGAAGGAGCATTTGTGGACCTTCAGTTCAAAACCCTCCAAAATGGGTTTTTTCTAGTTGTGTGTTCTACCAGAAAATTGAGGGATGATATCATTGATGGAGTTTTGGTTCTCAATGGCTATGGATTCTATCTTCACTAGTGGGTAGTGGGTTTTAACCCTTCAAATCATAAAATGGAGATAGTGCAGGATAGGTATGGTCTCCATAATCTTCCATCATAATATTGGGAACCAAGCATCTTAGAAGAGATTGTGAACCTTTGTTTGTACAAAAGAATAGAAAGATGCAAAGGAGGCCTCTACCTATGTGGCAATCTCTATAGAGAACAACCCAGTGTGGCACATATGGGAAGAAGTTGAATTAATATTTGATTATGGGAGTTGGGTTCAAAAGCTTAGGGTAGATTCTTACACTAGAAATTCTTTGGTGCGTCCCTTGATTTGCAGATCTCAACTTAAAAAATTCGATAAAGCTAGGGAAGAGGGAGATTCTTCGAAATACCTTAAGAAGGAGACTGAAGCCCAAGTCATGTCCAAGCCAAGGGAAACAAAGGAGGATAGAGAGGTAAGGCCAGTGGTGATCAGAAGACCTCTCTCATTGAAACATGGTGGCGATCAAGACCTATTAGTCCCCCCATCAGAGCCTATGGCTCAGGAAAATACTCTCAATATGGCAGAACCAATGTTAGAAGAAGTTACGCAGTAGAACTTTGATCAGAACATGGCTTTGGATGACAAGATTTCAAAGGTCTTGGAAATCTTGGGGGAAGACTGCCAAAATGTGGAGTTGAATTCTTTGATTGTGGTTAGCAAAGAACTGGTAGAACTGGTTGAAGTGGCTAAGAATAACGCCTTGGATTTAGAAGATAGGGATATGATGGAAGACACATGCACCCCCCATGAGCTTGAAGTTGAGGTTGATTGAACATAAGGTAAATGCACACAACCGGGGAAGAAAAGGAAACCATCCCTAGGTCTGGAATCATCTCGGACCAAGCTGGGTATTTATCAAAAGGATTTGTTTAAAACTACCCCAAATTGTCACGAGAATAGGAAGCATGGCAGAATTCCTAATCAAGAGAAACTCAAATGGGATGGTGAAACTAATGGCCAAAAGAAAATTGATTCCATGATGAAAGTAGGGAAGAGGGAGACTCTTCCTGAACAGCAATGAGGTTCCTTACTTGGAATCTTAGGGGCCTCAATGCCCCTAACAAATGGAGCCTAATTAGGAACCATATCGAAGTTTGTCAAGCAAAAATAGTGCTTCATCAAGAAACAAAACTTGGGGGTCATGATTTGGTCAAATTTAGCAAAAATTTGAAGTATTGGGAATGGTTAGGGGTTGATGTTGATGGGGCATAAGGTGGTCTGTTAACTATCTGGAAGCCACAAATGATTTTAGTGGAAGAATTTGACTCTAATCGGAACTAGCTGACGTGTCGAGTAAGGAGTTTAATTTCTAATCTCCACTTTTTTCTTATTAATGTTTATGCCCCATATTCATGTTTGCAAAAAATGAAAGTGTGGCAAGAGCTAGATCGTATTCTCTATTGCCTAGGGTTAGACTTTTTCTTTTTTGGGGGAGATTTCAATGCCATTTTAAGGCCTACAGATAAAAAAGGGAGGGTGGGTAGAGTTCTTCAATCCCAAATAGATTTTCAACACTTTGTGGAGAGAAATTCATTGGTAGAGCTGAAAATTGGGAACGGAAGATTCACGTGGACTAACAGAAGGAAGGATTTTTGTATCATGGCAGAAAATCTTGATAGATTCTTTTTTAAAGGAAACTTGGGAACCTTCCCTTTCACCATGGATAGAAGAATCAGTATGAGGGTGGGCTCTAATCATTTTCCAGTTCAGTTGCAAATAGAAGGGGAGAAGGGACCAATTCATTGTCCTTTCAAGTTTAAATTGATGTGGTTTAAGGATTAGACTATTATGGGTCTGATTAAGCAATGGTGGTTCGAATGTAATCCCAGTGGAATGAAGATGTTCACTTTAGTTTCAAAGCTAAAATATGTCAAGCAGTAATTAAGACAGTGGAATAAGGACCACTTCAAAAATATCTTTGAGGAAAGGATTAAGATTGAGGATGAATTGGAAGCTTTGGCTAAGGAAGTAATAAGCCAAGGGATGGACAACGTAAGGTTCGAATAGGAGGACTTGACCTTGAAATTGAATGATCTTTTGGATAAGGAGGAATTATTTTGGAGGAAAAAATCAAGGGAGATCTGGCTCAAGGCGGGAGATAGGAACACTAAACTTTTTCATAACTCAACAAAGGTTTGTCGAGAATTCAATAGGATTGCAAGCATTAAATCAGTTGATGGTCATTTTTTGGAAGACCCTCAAGAGATTAAACATTCAGCAATTGAGTACTTTTGTAATCTTCTAAATGATTGGGAAGGTTCCAATCTGGGAGCTCATAACTCAATATTAGCAAACATTCCTGCATTGGTTTCTGGGTCACAAATGGAGGCACTTAATGCTAAATTCTTAGAAGAATAAGTTAAAGTTGTTGTGTTTGGTCTACATCATGACAAGGCTCCCAGGCTAGATGGTTTCCCGATGGTTTTTTTCCAAAAGTGTTGGGACTTCGTGGGATCAGAAATTATTGAGGCAATTGAGGACTCAAGAAGCTCTCGGAAAATCCTTAGGGAGGTAGATAACTATTTCATTGTTCTCATTCCAAAGAAAGAAAATCCGAAGTCTTGGGATGAATTTTGTCCCATTTCCCTTTGCAATACTTTATACAAGATTCTTGCTAAGGCTGTGGCCAACTGCCTCAAGAAAATTCTTCCCTTTATTATTTTTGGAGAGAAAACAGGGTTTGTGCCTAGGAGGTTGATTCTTGATGGGGTAATCATCGCTCAAGAAGTAATTCATTATGTTCAGAAGATAAAGAAACTAGACATGTTAAAACTGGCTATAGAGAAAGCGCAGGACATGGTGAACTGGTGTTTCTTGTTTGAAGTTTTAAAGGCTTTTGGATTTCAAAAAGATTGGCTTGATTGGCTTTTTGGTTAGGTGGCTACCCCGCGGTACTCAATTCTAGTAAATGGATCGCCTAAAGGTTTTATCCCTACTTCAAGGGGTTTAAGGCAAGGAGATCCATTATCCCCTTTCTTTTTTATAGTCATGGCGGAAGCTTTGGGTCGTTGGATAGATAAGGAAAGATGCAATGGTTGGGTGGAAGGCCTCCAGGTTGCAAGTAGCCTTCCTTCTATCACTCATCAATAATTCATAGATGATACTATGTTATTCAGGGTGGCTCCACTTAGAGAAGCTCGAAGGTTAAAGGGTATTTTACATAGGTACACTTTGGCTTCAGGCCAGGAGTTAAATTTGGTCAAGTCAAAAGCTTTCTTCTTCAACACAAGCAGTGCTTTGGAAGTTCAGATTTTGAGGTGTCTCAGTTTCAGAAAGGGGAAATTTCCATGTAAATGCTTGGGTCTTTCGATAGCTAAAGGCATTCAACATGGAGGCACTTGGAATGCTTTGTTAGAAAAGGTAAAAGAAAAACTTTCTTCATGGAAGAGTCGATGGCTTTCCTAGGTGGAAAGATTGACAATAATAAAGTCTGTTATTGTTGCTCTTCCCATTTACATGATTTCTTGTTTTCCAATGTCAATGGGAGAAAGTAAATCCTTAAATAGATCAATGAAGGATTTCTTATGGAAAGGGAGTGTGGATTAGAAGAATTTTCCACTAATTAAGTGGCAGAAGGTGTGCGAAAGAAAGGAAGAAGATGGTGCGAGGCTGAAAATTTTGCTATTGCAAAACAAGGCTCTTGGGGAAAAATTGGCTTGGTCTATTCATTCCCATCCGGAGCTAAAGTGGGTTAAAATCGTGAGGGATAAATACTTGGATAATGAAGAGCGTTGTTTTTTAAAATCCAGATCTCTTCCATGTGGCTCTTGGATTTGGAACTTCATTAAAAGCTCTAGAGATCTCATCCTAGACTATTTAACCTGGGAGGTCAAAGATGTTAGAGAGGCACTCTTTTGCGATAATTCTTGGGAAGGATTTCCCATCCTGGTTGAGGATCCTTTCCTCAATCGGGTTATGGAAAAAACTAAACAGGCTTGGGGAGATAAGGTAAGAGACTACTTTGATGTTCCCTCTGGTCTTAAGGATGGTTGTTACAGTTGGAAATCTTCTAGATAGTTGGGGCTAGAAGATCAAGAAGTTGAAGCCTTTGAGAAGGTCTTGAAGGGGAGGTGTGTGTTGGGGAGGCAAGGAAAGAATAAAATTAGGTGGAATGCATTAGACAAAGGAGAATACTCTGCAAAGGTTGGGTATGCTATCCTTGCCTCTTCAGGTGCTGGTGAGCCAAGCCTACCAATTCAACTATGTTGGAATAAGGCTTGCCTCCCCAAGGCTGGTATATTCACATGGGCAGTGGCTCAATGCAGGGTGTTGACTGGGGATAGGTTTGCTAAGATAGGTTTTCAAGGCCCTTCTAGGTGTCCTCTATGTAAAAGTGCAGAGGAAACAATGGATCATTTATTTTCAAACTGTCAATTCTCATAGGAAGTTTGGGAGTGGTTGCGCTTGAAATTACAATGGAATACAACCTTCCCTAATAATTTGTTAGAATTGTTTTATGGAAAATTTGGAAGGAGCGGAATAGGAGAATTTTTCAGCATAAGGAAATGACAATTCCAAGGCTACAAAGTAAAATTGAGGCTAGTATAGTGGAATTTTTCAATGCAAGGTTGGAAGAGATGAATGCTAAATGACGCAACTTCTTGTTTTGGGATTCTCTTATGTTGAAGAACTAGTTTGGTCTGAAGGCAACTGCTTTTGTGGGTTTCGGGGGTGTGGCGACAGAAAAAGAGTGCAGTAAGATGGTCTGGTTTCCCCCAGATCTGGGTTGGGTTAAATTGAATTTTGATGGCGCTTCAAAGGGAAATACTGGTCTTCCTGGTGTGAGTTGCATTGTGAGGGATAGCAATGGGGCTGTCTTGGGGTCCTTAGTGACAACCCTTCCTGAGGGGACAAATAATGCAGTCAAATTTCAAGCTTTACTTCTTGGTTTGAATTTATGCAAACAATTGAATGTGAGAAAGGTAGTAATTGAGGGTGATTCCACTTTAGTCATCAATGCTTTGAGGAAAAAACATATTTTGAATTGGAAGCTAGGAGAGAAGTTAGAGGTTGCTCTTGGTTTGTTGGAAGGCTTTGAACAAGTAATGATCAATCATACTCTGAGGGAAGGAAACATTGAAGTTGATCTCCTTTCTAATATGGGTGTTGTTGGGCCCGATAGAAAAGTGATTAGCGATCCTATGGTGTGAAGCTTGTGGGAGGGTGGGGGGTGGCCCTCCAAGCTAGTGGAGGGACTCTTTCAGTATGAGTTGTGTGGCATCTACGCAAGGGTGACTAGAGCTTCTTAAACAGGTGCAAGACAACTGAGAGGGGGGGTGAAACAGTTGTCACACAAATTAAAACTTAAAACTTTATCAAGTATCAATTCTTCAACCACACTATTCTGTTATTAAATATGAGCATGAAACATAAATAACAGAAAGTAAATCCACACAATGAACACCATATTTTTACGTGGAAAACCTAATAAAGGAAAAACCACGATGAGGGTTAACTCACACTATATAGTATTTTCAAATAGGCTCACTACCTACCAAAGGGACTCACTATCCAACAGGGAGGTTCACTACCTACACAAGATTATACAAAATAGAATGAGGCTTTAGAGCCAAAATGAACTGGAAAGATGCACCTATCATTTGTTGATATAGTTCTGGAGATGCTCAGTATTCAGACTTTACACCCTTCATTCTTCGCTCACTTTCACATCAACTACTGCCTTACTGATCACCCCTCCACATTCATTACTCACTCACTATTTCTTCTATCTCTCCTCTACTACTGTCTCACATCCATTGCTTTTCAAAAACTGTTTGTCATATATTTATATCTGATCTCCATCGTAAGTATCAATTAGGTCGGCCTAATTAGATGCAATTCTCATTTATAAAAGATATCAACTATCAGCTCCAATATATCACAAAATATTTTCAAAAAGCAATTTAACCTTTAGCATGTTACATTATTTCGGCTTTAACCAAGAACTAGATCACACATAAGTTTTCATATCATATCAAAATTAACTTAACAAGTCGTCCATGATTAGTCTTCATGCAACCAAAAGAATAATGTCACTTCATCGTACAAGCACCAGAACACAAAATGACCTAATCATGCATGCCTTTAACATTCATAAGCAATTTCTCAAAACCACAATCATGAACTATCAACTATAGAGAAATGTAGACTAGAATACCAGAGAGGCGCCAAAAATACTAGATCCACCACTAGAGAAGATAAGTCAATTATACACACCGGTTTAGAGTACCGGACCAAGCTACCAACATGGTGACATCAATGACAACATATAGATAAACTTCTCATTCTTCTAGCAATCTCCCCATTTGTCATTGATGGCAACATGTAAACAAAATTCTCTCTCCTTCTCCTATCATTTCAACTTTTTGCAACTCTCTCCCATTATCTCCAACTCTCTCCCCCTTTGACATCAATGGTACTAGAAAGGGCACCAAAAACAAGTGTAAACATGGTGACATCAAAATTTCAAAATATTTCCAAAATCTTCAAAAACTTCCAACAATCCAGAACTTTTAAGCATACAAAAATTAAGTGAAGATGACATTCTTCACCTGAAATACCTTCTTATACCTTTCCTTGAGAACTGGAAACAACTTCTTCTAGTTGAAAACAATAGACTCCATTCTTGTGCATGTACTTTCAAATAGACCCAATAGAGTAAAAGAAGATGACCAACCTGTAATGGAACATTGTTTCTCAACATCTTCTGCTTCAATAAGAATTCTGGAAAGATGCTCTAACTGGACTTCAGCAATTTCTTTAAGAAACCAAAAGGTCTTTGTCACATCATCTCTCAGTCTTTGTGTAATGATTAGTTCATCCTGTAATTCACCAACTCTTATTCTTTGCTTCCCTTCTTTATCTTCAAACATATCAAAATTATTCCTAATGTTGTTCACTTCAGCTTCAATAACTTCAAATTTGCTTCTAAAATTATCTACAGTTGTAGGCCACTAAAGACAATACTTGTAAATATCTAAAATTTCTTTAATACACTTCTTTGTTTCCACAATCAATTCAGACAGTCTCTGCTTATCTTTTTCATATCTCCTTTCAACCAAGATTACCATCTTACATCCTTCTAGGCCTTCAAGCAACATCCTTTCTTCAATAATCTCAATTAGATTTTCTAGCAAGCAATCAGAAACAACAGATACTTCAATACCTTTTCGAAGTAGATAATCTACCAGAGCATCATCAATTTTTAGTTTGTCAATAGGCGAGGTAGCATTCCATAGTTCACCAATCTTCTTCATTTTTCCTTCAACTATCATAGACTGGATGTCATTAGGATCAAGGGATTAAGTTCCAGTCAGAGATTATTTCTCCTTCTCATCTGAAATGTCAATGATATCTTTAGTTATCTCTTTTCTCTTTTTCAATTCCAGAGGGCAATCACTGATAACAACCTCCAATTCTCTTTTTCCATAGGAAGAGCCCACTTTGAATCAACTTGATGCAGATATACCAGAGCAAGGGTTTTCATTCAAATATTAGAAATATGATCTGCACATGTTTACATTATCTTCCAAAGACTCTAGATATCTATAAATTTTCTTTCTAATAGGCATACTAGATTCCCACATCACATTATCTTTTCCTAGTAAAGAATGCAGAAAGTAAAACACCAGACACACCAGTAAGGATCTGAAATGAAAGGGATAATTCTCAACCAATTAAATTTGAAGATTTTCAAGAAAATTATCAAGTAATAAGCTACATAAATCAAACTGTTTGTTCTCCTTAACCATCATGTGAGCAATGTGTAATAGCCGAAGTTGAACTTTCACGGTTTCTGAAATAAATCTTGTATGAAATATTGTGCGCAACATACCTAACGACCAAATCAAAAAGTGTATCAATCAACAGTACTCTAATATCTCTACTGATGCCATTCAACTCCTCCACATCTTTATACTTCACAGTTTTCTTTCCAGGGAGCTCTCCAATGTTGCATAATCTAGTGATTGCTTTGATTACTTCTTTCAAGATCAAATAGGGTTTATCCAAAATAATGTTTCCATCCTTGAAACAATTTAACAAGAACAAGATAACCTCTTTGTCTATAATCCACAAAAATTCACTTCATAAATCCATCCATAGGGTTTTTATGTTTTGTAATTCGACTTCGCTCAACCCTAGTTCAATTCCTTTCATTTTCCTATGATCGTATTCTTCTAATTTGACGCTTTTCAACTTTAGAGGGGTAACACCACATGATCCACTATCCATAGCTATTCCTTCTTGAAATTCAATGAAACTTCTTTGATTTTCTTCTTTCCTTTTGCAATCAAAGAAGAAAAGGTTTCTAGATTACCTGATATAATCTCTTCAATTTCCTTTCAGAAATGCTTCAAGCTCACTCCAAGATCACTCCAAACTTCTATTCAAGCTCTTCAAAAACATGATTTAACCAAAAGACTTACAAACTTCATCTTATATACCATCGAACTTACCATAAAACACATTAAATGCAGCAGACACAAAAAATTTGTCAAAAGCAATCTTCTTAACTTAAAAATCCCTTATTTGGTCCACAAATCCTTATGCCAACATATTTTTCTCCAGTTATTTTTCCAAAACCTTTGAATAATCATTCTTCACATTCCAACCACATGTCAGCCTCTAACACGCCATTATTCCAGGGGGTTCTTATATTCTTCTGATAATGCTCCCCCTAAGACCATGCTAGGTCTAAATTCTAAATAAGTCATCTGTACCAAATGAGGGCACAGACACATCAGGAATCTCAGGTTTTTCTTCTTCTTTATTTTTCCATATCTTATCCATTTCTTGTTTCATTTCTTCTTTTTCAATCTTCTTTACTGGTTCATTCTTCTCTTTCGAAGCAAACTTCTTTCCTTTCTTACTCTTGCAAACTTTTGATATATGTCCAAGTTTGTTGCAATTATAACAAACCACACTTTTCTAATTAATTTTTACTCCATTATTCCTTGATCTAAACTAATTTGCTCGGTGTCCAAATTTATTACAAGTATAGCAGTAGCCATTAAAGAATTGATTCATTCTTCCTTCATTAAACCTGTTCCTCATTACCCGACTGATCATTCTCACTTGAGATCTACATTTTTTAGCCTTATGTGCAATCTTCCTACTGTTACTAATTTTTTGCTACAACTCAATTGGTGGAGCTGATTAAATACTATTATATCTAAAAGTGAAAAATATAGTTATTTCTACATATACTCAATTGTTGTTTGCAGCGTATTTATTCTTTGACAAGTAACAATTATGCAAATACAATGAGGAAGCTAAGTTTCAAGAAGTATGGCTTGGATATTTCACGATCAAATGGAGTATACGACTGAATATACAACAATAAAGCATTTCAACTGATTTCATTTATTTCATGATGCTTTTCATATTAACAACATTTCATTTGATTGCAAGAATTCAAATGATGATACATTCAAATGACGATACAAGTTTGCATTGAGATGCATTTTCTTTTCAAAATGAAAATTAGAAAGAATGAAATTGAATATCCACACAAGTTGTGGATGTAACTGTTACAATGCATCATAAGTAGCATTCTACACTATGGAAGATGCAGAAAAGGAAAAATCACATAAGTATGGACATAATCATCATTGCTTGTTGTTGATGACCAATGCAGAGGAGGTGCACTATCTGTCTTCTTCGAGCTCCGATTGACCTGTATGGAGGAAAAGAGGGATTTTAGAGCTTTGACTATGAACATACCTACATGAACCATCAACGATAATGTAGTATGCTACTAATCATACACTGAAACAATTAAGGAAGAAACAAAAACATGAGCTAAAAACACCATCATCATACATTGTTTTTTATGCTAACATTGTTTGTTTCCTTGTGCAGGTATAGGGAAAATCATGAAGTTGGTTATCTTTTAAAGACCAAGCATGTGGGGAAAAATAGGCTCCCATAAGGGTGGAGCTCGACATGCTGCCCTGCATACATTATGGGTGGGGCTAAGTAGAGAAATGCTATACAACTGAAAGAGTAAGGAGTATTCATTCATTAAACCATCAAACCTACTGTTCACTCATAACAATCAAGTAAATACTTCTTGAAAGCTACAGGTGAACAGTTGGTTTAAATCAGTTCATTAATTCAACTGATTATATTCATCTCAAACATTGTTGTATGGCTTATATTCTTCTACCATAGTATTATTGGTTCATCATCTTCATGATATTTTGCAAAGTTCAACAGTGTGTGTGCTCATGACAGTGATAATGAATAGGCATACATAATGCCTCATTATGAGAACACTGTTTGATACAAAGTATGTATGAGTTTCAGATTTTCATTCAAGAAAGGGACTATGCATAAAACAATTTTTACATGATGAAGGCATAGTGAAAGGTGACAAGACCAATACAGTGACTGGTAGCCAACTATTTAATAAAGTGAAGCCAAATGATTCCACAAGTAGCTAGTTTCGATTTGGCTGAGAATGCAAATGTAGCATTAGGTAAGTTTAATGCATCACTGTTTGAGAAGAAAGCAACCAAATACACTATTTAGAGACTTATTCTGACATTCAATTGTTCTGTCATTCAAAGAATAATTGACAATTGTCAAACAGACAAACATAGATAGATTATGACATAGCATGAAGGAGGTGCTTCTAAAAGTGTTAGTTGGCTGCAAGAGAGAATGCAGTCTATGGAGCTACAATAATTTAGTGTAAATGTTGCATTAAATGAAATGGATGCATTAATTTTAAATAATATCAAGAGAACAAATACATTGTACAGAAAGGAGGTTTGTTGCAGATTTAAATACATGGGTTTTCATAAAATGCAATTTTCCTCATTACTTTCAGCATTCCCCATTTGGCTTTTCAAACAAATATATAGATTTTCACCAAATACAGTTTACCCACATGGGTATTTTAATGGAGCAGCAAGATGAATGTTTTATCATATTTATAGAATAGCCATGTGAGGGTTTTCAACAAGAAAGGGCAGTAGAATATGTGTTCTTCAGAATATCGTGTACCCAGGTGGAGTTTTGCTAGGAAAAGGATTTATTCAGTGCTCTCATGGTCGAGCTTAAATACAATAGAAAATTCATCCAGAAATACATTTTCTTCACAACCAATAAATACCCATATGGAGAAAATTGATAAAATAGAAAACCATGTTGGGTCGAGTCCAGTTTTTGCATGAATAATCAAATATACAAATTCTTGCTCATTTTTCTTAAATACCCACATTGGTGTTTCAAATTTAAAGACAAGATATTCCAATTTTTTGAGATACCCATGTGAGGGTTCTTATAAAAAACAACAGAAAGTAAGAGAAATCCTGATGGGTTGAGCTTCAGAGGAGGAGATAACAAAGATAAGTGAGATTTCTTCAAATCAACGAATGCCCACATCTAGTTTTGTTTTTGAAAGTGCAAAAGAAATAGAAAACCATGTTGGGTCGAGCCCAAAGGTACTCAGAAAGCTTTTGAAAAATATGCTCATGGCACGACTTGAAGGGAGCCGTTGGCTCATAAATCATTATAAATTCACAGAATGATTAACTCCTGTTAATTTTCTTTGAATGAAAACAATATGGAAAGAAAATCTAACAAAGGGATTACCATTGTTTTCCCATTGAGGATAAGGAGGTCGCGGCCAGAGCTCCACAGAGCTTTTAAAAATCAGAGTTGAAGCTCATAAATGGTAGCTAGAGATAACAAAACAAGCACATGAAATCACCAAAATACATCAACAACTTGCTACAACCATGGCTAGTGAGGCCTTAATTCTCAAGAAAAGCTCAAAGAACAAGCATGAATAAGTCAGTCATACTTACCCATAGCGTTGGAAAGGAACCCTCATTCAAGTTTTACATAATCTAGAGGATAACCCCAGGTCGAGCTTGTGTATGGTGGCCAAATGACATGGCATTAGAAAATAGACACAAAAATACAAAGAATTTATTAGATGATCATCACATGTCACGGCCTCAAGGCCAGAAAATAGCTTAGAAATGAAGCAAAGGAGCTCAAAAGAACTTGAAAATGAGTTACCCATGGTTTGCAGAGGAAGAATCAACCAATTTGAAGGAAAGAATCATGAGTTCCAAGCATTCTCAGCTGAAACCCTAAGCATGGTGGTGGTGGCGCATTTTCCTCTTAGCAGAGCTTTCTTCCAAAATCCCAAATTCAAAATGAAGTGAAGATTAGGTTTTTCCCCTGTTTTGCTTTGTTGCCCTAATTCAAAATAGGGACTTATCATTTTTATCAAACTTTATGCAAAGTTTTGAATGGTCGATTTCCCTAATGATAGGTCGAACCATGTAGAGATTTGAGTGATTGAATTTTTTACCTAAGTCTTGTTGATTTAATGAATTATTTGAAGACTTTAGGCCTTTAGTTGTTGCCTTAGTCAAAAGGGGCATATGATTTGAAGCCTTAGACTATTTTCAAAGGTTTGTGAGAAAGTCAATTAGATTTTGGAGGGAATTGTTGTAAGCACAAGGATAAGCCTTAGTTTTTTTTATTGATTTTAAAGAAATAAATTCAATATCCATGCTTCTATTATTTGTTTTGATTGATTTTTGAGAAATCAATTATAGATTGGGGAATTATTTTCAAGGAAAGGAGATATGAATAAAAGATATTCATATATTTTATGATTTTTCTATGAAAATCAAGCATTGTAATTGGAGAGATAAGGATTATTTTTTGCAAAAGATTTTGAAATCTTTAGTTGCAAAAAATTAGTCAAATTATGAAAATCTGCATATCATGTAAAGCAAGATTAAAGCGGTGTTTTTATAAATCACTTAATTCTTTGCTATTTCTAGCAGATTTCTTGTTTTCTTCCTTGGTCAGATTTGAGATGCCTACTGGATAGATAAGGTTTTTTATTTGCTTTTAAAGCAAATTTAGTCTATTTTTAGAGGTTGGACAGTGTGAGCATGAAAAAAGTGAGTTTTTACTGCTTTTGTGCAAGCTTATTGGGAAGTTTTGATACCTTTTCTTGAGCTTTTCTTCTTGAGCTCGGATTAGGGTTTTGAGGGATATATCTTGAAGAAGACTTAGTTTTTCTTCCTCTTCTCAATTCATATTCTAGTTTCTTGCTCTTACACATTTTTGAGCTTGTAAACTCATTTTGTACTCAGTTCAAACAGATTTTGGCATACTCCTTCAGTTGAATAAAGCAGCATTCCTATTTCTCAATTTTGTGTCTATTTAGCAGTTTTAAGTTTGATGTAATATTGTGATTTATGTTTACAAAATCCTTGTTATGTCCTAAAATTGTAATCCTTGATGCATAAAGTTCAAAGATATAGGTTGCATGTTGTATTTAAATTTGAATCTTCATGTAAATCATTTATGTGTTAAGTGTTCATGAGGAATTGTGAAGCATTGTTGTTTTCTGAAAGCTATTTGTGGGAAAAACCAGAGTCATCATTAAGTTATCATCAAATTCTGAAAATCATTTTTAGTCATAGGTTTTAATTTCAGTTATCCTTCTATCCCTTTTCTCAAAAGAGTCATTTAGAATAGGATCCATCTTTTGGAGAACCAACTCACTCTGGAGATTCGTTCTCACAATGAGTTACCCACAACTCAAGAACGTTTCCATGTGTCAATAGATTGTTGAACTTTCAATTTCAGCAAGGTGCAAATCTAATTGATAACACCTACATTTAAAACATTTTCTGGAAAGAGAACTAGAAAATTGGTTCATCCTGCTCCTATATTCAATTGCTCTATGACCATATTTGTTACAGGAAAAACAAACACCATTGAAAGAGGGTTACCTCTATGCATTAGGCTATCTCATAGCTAGTCTTCTTGCAAAATTCCTTCTCTGCTTCCTCTTTCCTTAATTCATCTTCACCTCTTTAGAACTTTCACTGGTATCAACTCCTAAGCCACCTTTTTCTTTACATGATTTTTTTCTTGCAAGCAATTTTTCAAGTTTACTGGAGCTAGATCTAAAATTATTTTCACAGAGTTTATCATTCTCTAGTTCCACTCAAGTTTACTATCTCCTGCTCGAGTCTAGAATATTCATCAAACTTGTTCTGCACCATTGTATTTAGACATTCTTCAATCATCTTCTTTTCTTCTACTATCACTTTCAGTCCAATTATCTCTTGTTTCAACTATTCACTTACTTCTCTGTGTCTTTCCTTAAATTTCTTTAACTATTCCTTCAGATTTCGAACACATGCATTTGCTTCATCAAGATTCTCTTTTAGATCTTTTTTTTCTCTTTCCACTTTATCAAGATCTTCAAGAGCAATTTGGAGGTCTCCTATATCATCCATTCAACTGGCCTTCAGGATCCTCCTCAAGTGGTTAAGCTCTTCACCAAGGAACCAAAGCTTAGATACCAATTATTAAACAAGCGCATGACAACTGAGAGAGGGAGTGAATCAGTTATCACACAAATTCAAACTTAAAACTTTATCACTTATCAATTCTTCAACCACACTATTATGCTATTAAATATGAGCATGAAACATAAATAACAAAAAGTAAATCAACACAATGAATAATAGATTTTTACGTGGAAAACCCAATAAGGGTCAAACCATAGTGAGGGTTAACTCACACTATATAGCATTTTCAAATAGGCTCATTTCCAAAAAGAAGGACTCACTATCCAAATACAAAGGCTCACTGCCTACAAAAGGGAATCACTGTCCAATAGGGAGGCTCAGTACCTACACAAGATTATACAAAATAGAATGAGGCTTCACAACCAAAATGAACTAGAAAGATGTACCTATCATGTGTCAATACAATTCTGGTGATGCTCAGTATTCAGACTTTGTACACCCTTCATTCTTCGCTCACTTTCACATCAACTATTGCCTTATTGATCACCCCTTCACATTCATTACTCGCTCACTATTTCTTCTATCTCTCCTCTACTATTGTTTCACATCCACTACTTTTCAAAAATTGATCGTCATATATTTATATCTGATCTCCATCACAAGTATCAATTAGGTCAACCTAATTAGATGCAATTCTCGTTTATAAAAGATATCAACTGTTGGCTACAATAGATCAAAAAATATTTTCAAAAATCAATTTAACCTTTAGCACGTTACATTATGTCGGCTCAAACCAAGAAATAGATCGCACATAAGTTTTCATATCATATCAAAATTAACTTAACAAGTCAACCGGGATTAGTCTTCAATACAACCAACAAAATAATGTCACTTCATCGTACGAGCACTAGAACATGAAATACCTGATCATGCATGCCTTTAACATTCATAAGCAATTTCTCAAAACCGCAATCAAAAACTATCAATTGCAGAGAAATGCGGACTAGAATACCAGAGAGGCACCAAAAATACTGGATCCACCACCGAAGAAGATAAATCAGTTATACACACCAGTTTAGAGTACCAGACCAAGCGTTTAGAGTACTAGACCAAGCTATCAACATGATGACATCAATGACAACATATAGATAACCTTTTCATTCTTCCAATAGAGCTGAGGTGGACGATGAAGGGAAGGGCTCATGATGTCATCTAAAGTGAGTATGAGTATTAATGGAGGATAGTATGAGCTCATTTTTTAATGATGGCTTTGCATACGAAGCCGGGTATGCAAGACGACATCATTGGCGCAAGGACAACCTACCTTGCATAGAAATTATTCTTGCTCATGTGTCGATGGAACTACTTGGTGTATGTGGGTTTATTTAATGAGTGGTGGTGACGGTTTGTGCAACATAGTAAAGGTTTTGGGGTTGGTGTTAGTTTATGTTGGTGTGTTGGTTGGCAGCCTATGCTTGGCTTTTGGTGTTGTCTATGGATGAAAATGGTCAGGTGCTTGATGTTGATTATTGCAATTTTGGTGGAGAGGTTGTCATGGTTTGGAGTGGACACCCCAATTTCCCTACGGCCGACGTCAAGGCAGGCTGCATTCAAAGAGATTACAGATCAAAGGTTGAAGCGAATTTTTCTCAACATTGATCCTCTCACAGTTGTGGTGGTAAAGATGATTTTGGGTTATGGCCATCTCAAATGCAAGGAGTATGCGAGGGACAATGCTCATATTTCTTCGCAGTTCTTTGCCTCTTTTCTTGATAGTAGAGTGCCCAAAACAGAGGCGAAGGAGTTGTTGGTGAGAATTTTTAGGAAGGATTTGGTTGAAGGGTTGGAGGAGGTTATGAAGGTGGAAATTCTGGGTACTAGGATCCCGTAGCTTGATGATTTGGAGCTCCTACAAAGTACCGACGAGGCTATAAGGTTCTATCCCTTCCTTTTGGACCTGAGCAGGGCAGCCCTCATGCGTCACTGAATGATAATGGTTGTTGCAGTGGAATATTTGAAGAAATTGTTTGGGATAATGGTGGTCGGTGGCTTCGATTGGGTCAAGGAATTTGAGTCATTTGTGCAGCTCAATGGTTTTCAATAATGTGGTTGGTTTAAGCTTTTAGTCAGTAATTGCTCTAGTATGGTAGTAGTAGTTTTTGGATGGGGTTTTTTGGGCTAGACTGTGGCTCTGCCATTTTTTCTATCTATTTTATGGCTATATTCTCTATGTTGGGTGAAGGTTTTTTTGGTAGCTTTTGGTTTTGGTCCGAACAGTTGAAAATTCCTACGTAGCAGACAATCTGTATGTTCTATTTATAAAATTAATAAAAAAATCTTACGTATCAAAAAAAATCCCACATGTGATAAGAATGGGGTTGGATTTGAAGATGGGCAAAGTTAAAAAATGGACCAACTTTCAAATGATCCACCAAAGAAAGAAAATGAGGAAAATCCAAAAGGCTATACAAATGTTCTCAAGAGTTATATCAATAATGAGAACAATAAGAGGAAATAAAACATTTTCCCACATATTCCTCGTAAAGACAATAAGGAGAAATTCACAAGATCATTTCCTTCAAAGCAACTACAAATGAACAAATCTCAACATTCATTTTATGGTTATTGCTATTCATGCAATAACTTTGGTCACAAAGCAATATATTGTTGGACATGCAAGAAACAACAATTAGATCAAGAATAAAAGTTCTTCTGGGTTTCCAAATAGAAAGGACTACATCATATGTTATAAATAGAACCATTTTTTTCACAAGGTAAGAAATTATAAAATGCAAGCAGGAAATGATGGTTGGAACCAAAATAGAAGTGCTTATGAGTCTTCAAGAAGAAACTATAATTCCTTTGGTCATTTGGTGGATTACATTGTTGTGTGCTACAAGTGCAACAACTATGGGCATATGGCACAATTTTGTAGAAGTAATTTTATGGAATACCCTAAGAAGAAGAAGAAAGTGGAAGCCATGAAAAAGAAAAAGGAAGAATTTACAAAGGTATGGAGAAGGAAATAAGAGCAAGATAATGAGAACAAAGAAGAATCTATGCTTGTGCCTCATGCACAAGGGATATCACTATCCTTAAAGAGATGTATGAGTTCAGGGGGAGCTAACCATTGCATTATTTCAGCTCCATGAAGAATACAATTCAAGAAAAATCAGCTAAGGCATATTCTATACAAGCATTCTATTGTCATTGATCAAAAGAGAAGATATGATTGAAAAACTAAAAATTTACTAGGCATACAACAAGATCATTGAGTTATGTTATTGGTATGATGCAGGTTAAAAACATGAGATGTAAAAATCATAAAACACTCCAACAAAGTATAGTTCAAAGAACATATAAAAAATCGGTTGACAAATGATGTACATGGTGGAATTTTGAAAGATAAGGTACAATGGGAATGATGATAATTTAGGCATAAAAGGCATAAGAAGTATGAAACATTAAAAATGATGATTGTCTTCAAGTTAGAATCATGAGGTAATGAACTTTTCATAGAAGAGGAAGGTTATAACATGGTGATGTTTCAATGTGCAAGAGTAGAAATAAAATAAGAAATATCATGTATAAAATGTTACAAAGCATTTGACGACAATGAAAAGAATGGAAAGAGATTATAGAAAGATGAAAAAAAATCTTGCATAAAATACTTGAGACAATGAGATGGATAGTAGTAAGTTATGATGGTTATACTTATTCTCAAATTCCTATTGATTTAATGATGCCATAGAAGATAGAAGATAGAGATATAATGAATATCCCTTTATCATTAATGAAAAATAGGGAGAATTGTAGAAAGATGGAGAGCTATAGCAAGAGAGAGTTAAAAAGAGAATAAATTTCAAGATGAAGAGTTATAGAAAGAGGAATATTAGAGCAATGGGTCATTAGAAAATATTTGGAAGGGGGATATTTTGTGAATAATTCAAAAAAAAATCCATCTTTTAATATGCATAGTAAATGATGGATAAGAAAAAAAGCTCTTGATGTGTCAAACCTCTAAAAATTATCAAAATGTCAGACAGTTATAGAGAAAGCATATCAACCCAAGTGACAAAGAGACAGAGGGGGAATTAGAGCAAAGGGAAGCCCAAGAAAGGGGGAGTCTTATAAATAGGGGGAGCATCACATAAAAGAGGAAGAATCATATCATGAAGGAGAGAAGTATACTAAGTGTCCATTTTCCATTGATTTCAAATGGGGAGAGATAGAGTAAGGAGGATCAATACAAAAGAAGAGAATTATGTTAGTGTTACCATCAATGACAAAGGTGAAGATTGTTGGAAATATTGTCCTTGATGTCAAAGGTGTTAAGTCGAGATCGTTTATTGTTGTCATTGATTTCAAATCATAATTCATTAATATTAAAGAAAGATGAAAATCATTATGGCCAAAGGCCACTATATCACTATTGATGGTTGACTTCATGGCATCAATAAAAGATGATTTATTTGGTGAATTCATAAAGACTTATATATAGAGAGATATAATGGTGTTCAAGTAAGAATAATTTTTGACTAAAATTGATATATCTTATTGAGAACAACAATTACTTAATGAAGGGTGTGATGAATTTTAAGGAAAGACAAATGTAATAATTACCATATAAAGGAAGCAATATGTTTAAAGCATTAATAACTTTCATAAGGAAAAGATAAAGTCACATAAGAAAAAATTAAGAAAAAGACAAAAGTCATATATGAAAAAAGAAGATAGAAAATATAAAAAGGAGTAGGCATCGATTAATGGCTCAGAGCATGGGCATAAATTACACATCTGTTTAAGTAGAAACCCCATGCATAGATTAAAGAGTGACACTTTTATTAAACACTTGTGTTTATTAAATAAACTAAGAAAAATAAAAAGCCAGTGAAAGAGATTAAAAGAGTATTAATAAGTACAAAGAGGATCAAACAAAGAAGCAACGATTAACACAAGAAGTTAGTGGTTATTAAATGTAGCAATTAACATAAGAAAACAATTCATATAAACAAAAATTGGCAATGATTAATAAGTGTAAAGGATCACTCATTTTAGTTAATTAAAAGACAGTGATTAGTTTGGTAAACAAAGGGTTATGTCCTTTTAAAAGGATGTCACCTCCCAAAGAGATGTGTCCCATCATTTAAATATGATGATATAAAGAATGGAAGAGATGTGGAATTAGAATATAGAATTCAATGGTTTATTTATGATTAAAAAATAGTAGATTAAAAGAGATAAAAAGGGAAGAAATGAAGAGTATATCATATTCATAGTAAAGAATATAAGTAGTCTATGTGTGAAGGACAATTGAATATATGTGTGTGTGTGTGTGTGTGTGTGTGTGTGTGTGTGTGTGTGTGTGTGTGTGTGTGTGTGTGTGTGTGTGTGTGTGTGTGTGTGTGAAAATAAGAGAAAATTGTAAAGAGAATTGGAGTTGATTGTAGGGCCGAAATATATGTAAAGATAATGCCATGATTATGATCAGTTTTGTATAAATGAATTATGCATGATTTGGATCAAACTTGAAGGGAAGTTTGTGATTAGAATTGAAAGGAAGATTGTTATGTGATTGTGGATTAGATTTGAGTGTGAACCTAATTTATAGTTGGATCAAATTTGTGTGGATTAGATTTGGTTTTTTAGTGAAGGAGTTTATTATATCAACATTGAAGAATCAAAAGGGTTGAAGCCTATCAAATAGAGGTTGGAGCCTCTTGGTAGGTTGGAGCTCAATTTGTGTGGGGGTTGGAGCCTAAATAAGTTGGAGCCTATCAAGTAGAGGTTGGATCCTCTTGTTGAGTTGGAGCTTAGTTTGTGTAGAGATTGGAGAATTTTCTAGTAGGTTGGAGCCTACAAGAAGAAAAAGATTAATCCATAATATATAAGCAATATTGTGTCGTGGTTTTCTCCTGAAAGGGTTTCCACATAAATTGTGTGTTCTCACTATGTTCATAATTGCTAGATCTTACTTGAATGTTCTTATTGTGACTAGTTAAGTTTTGAACAGTAAAAGATTGTTGGATACTAATTTACTTCCCCTCTTAGTATCACCATGTGCTCATAAAAAATATTAGCACAAACTTATGGAGATTCTTATGAAACACTCGATTCGTACAAGATTGGAAAGTACCAGGAGTGTTGGTTAAGCCAAAAGACGTAATCATGAACTTGAAGTGTCCAAATAACATATAAAAGTTGTTTTCTCTATGACCTCTTCTCTAACCTATATCTGATGGTAACCAAATCTCAAATATATCTTAGAGAAATATACAACTCTATGTAGCTCATTAATAATCTCATATATTCATGGAATGGGGTACCTATTTTTTATGGTATTTTCATTTAAGGCCCTATAGTCAATACACATGATCATGATTCCATCCTTCTTCTTAACCAAAACCATTGAAGAAGCAAACAAACTCTTACTTAGCCTAATATGTCCTATCTCTAATAACTCCTTAATAGCCTTTTCAATCTCATCCTTGTGCCATTTAGGATTCCCATAAGGAGTAGAGATAACTAGTTGGACACCCTCCTCCATCTCAATTACATGCTCAATGCCTCTATCAGGAGGTTGATTCATAGAGGTATATTGTTGAATAATTTACTTCGCTTGGATAGCAAGGCTTGAACATCTACATGCTAACTCATCCTTTCCTCTTTTATAATTGTAGGCATAATCACACACTCTACTACCCACTCAACTAAGTGATTGTGTCTAAATAACCTCTCCATGCATTTGAAAGACACAACTCAAGGTCCACCATTGGAAATTCCCATTAAGACCACATTTTTCCTTTCTGATTTAAATTTCAGCTCCATGCTATGAAAACTAAGGGTGATCTCGCCTTAAGATCATAGTCACTATATACCCAACATTGCATCTGTATCACCAATTCTAACTACATAGAAGTCATCCTTGACTTCGTAGTTTCCCAACTGAAGGTTTATATGGGGAATCATCCTAGTGCATGTGATAGTGAATCCATCCACATCCTTTATCTTAATCCCTATGTGTTTCATAACTCCCTGATCAATAAAATTGTGTGTAGCACTTATATCAATCAAAGCCACAACATAGTGCCCACTAAAAAATCCATAAACACTGAAAGACTCATTATTTTGAAAGAGAAATTTGGGCAAGTGTGCCCCAACCTTCCTTCTACTCTTTTGACTATTTTGATGAGTTCTCTTTCTCTTTTTCCTCTAAATTAGGTTATTGTTTTGAGTTTTCTATCATTGATTCATCTACTAAATAGTATTCTATTTGATGTGCTTTAACCTTAATTGCACACTTGTGACCTGCAGCCCATGGTTGCTTATAAGTAAAACATAGTTTCTTTCTCCTTAGGTCATGCAAGGCCTCATCATCAAATCTAGATGATTTCTTCTTGGTCTAATTTCCATTCCCATGGAGATATTTTTTATCCTTCTTTCTTTCAAAGTTCCTTGACTAATTTTTTTTCTAGGGGTAACCAACTCCATGCTTCTTGCCTTCTTCATTGCCTCATGTAATGAAGGTGTGTCAAATTCCTTAACCCATTCTCTAATGGGATCCATTATTCCTTCACTAAGATGTACTATTAGTCTCATCTTTGTGATATTGGGAACCATAATTGAGAGCCTAGATAGAACTCTAAAATGTATGTATCAAGTGAGCCATATTGTTTTAGTTGTGCAAGCTCTCTAAAGTCTAATTTAGGATCCTTCTTATCAAACCTATCAATGAGTTTATTAGTGAACTCATCTTATGTAGTAATCAATTTGTGGCCAAGTGTGACAAGGCCATGATACTACAACTCATGAGTTGCTCCATCAAGGTGCAAAGTGGAAAATTTGATTGCCTCATCCTCTACCATGGGTCTAAGTGATAGGTAATTATCTAACTTTTGAACCCAAGCTCTAACTGTACACTTGTCACTAGCTTCAAAGTGTGTCAATTTCACCTTCCCCTAAGCACTCTGGAAATCTCTCTGCATTGGTGGCCCTATTTGACCCCTTTTCTTCTTTTGGTTTAGGTACTAATCCAAGGTCAAGAAGTCACAAATCTTTGTTGGTAGAGATACATACTCGATATATGTTACTCTAACTTCATCTACTAAGGGTACCTAAACCTCTGGAACAACCTATGGCTCCTCCCTTTATGTGAATGTGGGATTGAATGGTCTAGAAATAGACCCAAAGACTAATATAGAGGTATGTCCTCTAGTGTTTGACTAATTTGTAGAGCTAGTTTCACAATATAGCACTTGGTTAACATATGGAATCCCCTAGTTCAACTTACCCAACATATGTGATATCATATCAAGCATGGAATCAAATTTTATCTCTATTCTTGTGTTGGGACTAATTGAACCAACACATCCTTTATATCTTTCAATCATGACTCTAGGTGAACTATTGTTTGTAGATTCAATAGATTTATCATTGTGAATAACCAAACCCCATTTTACTACCTATTCTTTTGTTAAAGGATCAATATTTAGGGTCCATGGGTTATTGCCAAACTAATCTCATTTCCTTTTTTAATCTCTATTATAATATATATGATCTCTCTCACTCATAAATGACATTGAAAATCAAGAAATGGTTCAGAAACAAATGCTAGCAAGAAGATACCAACACTAATACCACTATAACACCCCCTATAATTATTATTTTTTGAGAATTTTTGTCCAATTTGAGATTTACAATATAAACCAAATAGAGGAAATTTCATTAACTGTAATCAAGCCACTATTATAGATATGATTAACAATTCAAGATTAGCTATCATATAATCTTATGTAGTGGCATATTGATAAAAAAATTACACTTCAAGTTTCATGTTTTGGGAAACACTTATCAATGAGTCTTTATTGCATAGGTAAGAATAAGTATGCTCTTGCTAATAAGTACATCATTACAATTGACAAGGGATTAGCAAGCTTGTTGCAACTTAACAATGGATGTTATTGATTCAAATTACCCAAAATTCATTGAATCTAACATTGATTCCTTCTTTTTGGCTATGGAAAGTTTTGGATCACCTTCATAACAACCCAAATCAAGGAAAATCCCAAGAAAACTATTGCTACAAATCTATAGATGGTGACTAAGTGAATTTAAGATAACAATGAGACATTTTCCAAATACCAACAACACTAAAAACTATACCAAGAGTCTTTTACCAACAAGGAAAACCTCCAAACAATAAGCTCACTCTTTCAACTCTCCAACAAACCCCCTTCTTTTATAGAAATCATGAAAATAATCAGATTACAATCATGTCCATAAACTACCATCCACTCCAAAGTTTGGCCCAACTCCTAGCTAGGTGAATTTCTTAAAAAATTCATAATAAATTCCTTGGGACTATTAGTGCCAAAAAAAAGTTTACTAACTCATCTGTACAGGTCTAGATGCACATGTATACTAGGAATTTTTAGTCTTCAACTTCCCAAACTTGGCACAAGACCCCAAACACCCATCACTTTCTTATAAATTTTGCAACTGAACAATCCAAAAAACCTTTAAAAAATAATATTGACACACTAAAATAAGAAATTCAAAAAAACCTCATTTATTTTTATTTTTTGAAACCTTGGAAAAAGCAAACTCCATGAAAATCAATGTGTTTCCTTAGTGAAAATACCAAACCAACTGGGATGGATCTTACACCATCAAAATTAGTGAAGATTGACGAGGGTTTTCACTCAATCAAATCCTAGAAAAATCAATAATCGCTCTAACAACATCCTATTATTTGTGCAAACTTGAATGAATGAAATGAGAACCAAACCCCCATTATATAGAGTTGGAGAGAAAAATGACCATGTTTTAAAAATTTAAATATTTTATTTTCCCTTGAAAAGGCCCCTTCATGATTTTAAAACATCTCAAGTCCCCATACACTTTTCCCCTAGGTGTCCAACTTGGGAAAATATAATTTTCTTTATAACATTTAACACTAAAGTAAATATTAAAACATTGCTTTATAACTTTGGTGTAAATATTAAAATAATCTCATCCACCTTATGGAAAACACTGTCAAGACACCTGAAATGGAAACTGAATTCACCAAGAAGCTACTAATGTTGAGTAAATATGCTAGATGCCAAAATGGGCACTTACTAAAAATAGTTGTGTTCTCCTAGAAATGTGGAGAACAACCCAATTGGCCAAAAACACAATGAAGAATACCACTACCAACCTAAGTTCCATCTGAATACTAGACAATTGTTGGATTCCAATAAAGCCTGATATTGAGCTCTCCAAAAATATTGGAGTCCCCTAACCATCTCTAATTAGCATACATGAACTCTAGTATAGGCTAACTAATACAACAATTGACTAGGCTTGAAAAGGGGACATTACATTGAAAGAAAGAGAGGGTAGGGAGGGAGGGAGGGAGAGAGTGTGTGTGTGTAGGAGGTAGAGAGGGGAGGGAGGTAGAGAGAGATAGAAGGTGAGGGTCATTTTTCCTTTAACATAATGTGAACGTGTTATGACACTCTCATGTTATTTGAAGCTAGTGTAGTAAATAATGTGAGTGCATTATAGCACACTTGCATTATTGTCAGCTTTGGTAATTTTCAACCCTTAGGTTGGGATTTGTCTTGGGATTGCAAGCTAAAGGGTTGGGAACATATTTCAACATCCAAAGGCATGTTTTTGTAAAATATAATTTAAATTTGACACAATCTCAAGCATGCTCCCCCTCAAGTTTGCACTTGTTTAATATCAAGTCAAAAAAATGATATAGTAACGTTGAGTTCTTTGTTTGCTTTCTAACCATGTATATTTTTCATGTTTTATATATATTTTAGGGTTTTAATCTTTAATTTATTTTGCTAGTGTCTCCATTTTTTTGTCAAAAACCTATGTAAGGTATTTTTGGTCTTATTTGTTACCCGTTTGTCAAAATTTGAAACAAAATACATTTTTACAAACTAGACTCTATTTTTTACACATTCGAAAAGAATAATTTAGATTAGTTTCCAAAACAATTAGGGGGGGTTCACTCAATTTTCTACTTTTCAGGGTGTGTCCACTTTGAAAATTTATAAAAATCATATATCAATTAAAAAATTAGTAGAAAAATTGGGCATAAAATACATCATGTTAGTTAGTTTCTCATCGAAGCGATTTTTAAAATACTAAAACAATTAACATTTTAGGGGGATCACACCAAATGCTATGCTATGTTTTTTGAAAAAAACAAGAGAACATAGTGTGCTCCTCCTTTTGAACCTATTAATCTCCACCATTTTCAAAAAAATAGTAGTTTAGAAAGTAGATTCAAAACATTACAACTCTTTTTCTTGTTGCATCATCAAATTTTGAGTGTAACTATATTCATTTTTTCATCCAAGATCAATATTTCCTAATTTCAAAAAAATAAAAGAGAAGTGGTCACATAAGACCCCTTTTTGATCCCCCATCCCCTTGCACATACCTAGGAAAATCGACAAACATTTTTTTTCCATAGCTATTAATCTTATTTAAGAATAAATGTGTGAAAATAAAACAAAATAAATTTTTAAGTCAATTCACAAATTCCTACTATTTTGAGAGAGTATCTAATTGAAAAGATTTTATCTGGGGCTTATAACACTGAGTAAAGTTATTTTCTCCACACAAAATGAGCAATTTTTTTTTATAGTCTATAGTTAGATTTAAAAAATATTAACTAAAGTGTAAAGAAAATATTTTGTTTTAAAAAAAAAAAGTGAAAAGAAGGGCTTACATTTTTCTTCGAATAGTTCATTCTACCAACCCTACTTAAAATCAATAACTTAGAGGCACACAAAATCTTTGTCTTTTAGATTCTTATATACATGTATTATTGTCAAGTACTCTTTTATAAATTTATGTTTGGATTCGTATGATTAGTGCAATACAAAATTTCCCAACACTAACTACTACAATACATAACTTGATACCTACATTTACCTTTGTATTTTTTTAATTTTTGGGAAACAAATGTAGTCAATTTACTTTATTTTGTCATAATTTGTATGAATTCTTCATATATACTTCATTTCCTTACCATGCAATCAAGGAGATTTTGGGAGCAATGATTGTGAGCTTATTAAGAAAAGGTTATTATTTGAATTATGACTTAAGGAACAACTATTCTCCCTCCTAGTTAAAGGTTTTCTTATATTTGGTTTGGTCTTCCATTTTCTAGTATACATATTTTTGAAAATCCAAGGTAGGTGAGGAGTCTCACTATCGTGTCCAAATTCCCATAATTTAGGGATTTTCTTTGAGGCATTTATTTCACTTTCCTTGGGTACATATGAGATTTGAGGTCTTGGGCATGAATTAAATAATGTTTTAAGGTAAGAGTATCTTTGAGTTATTATGTATGTAATTCCATTTAAGGGTTCCATGTTTTCTACTTGTCTTGTAAAGTTTATTAAATAGGGTTTGTGTGCAATTATATTATCTAAATATTAAGCATGGGTCATTTCATTTGAATAAAATTTGTGCTTTATTCTACCTAAGTTATATAAAGTGTATAAAACCATCTTAAAATGCTTAGAAAAAATCTCATTTATTCCATTTCAATTATAAGCATATTAGTCTTAGAGAAATCTTATCACAATTAAGACCATTCACTAACATATTGAAGATTGAAACCATATGTACTCTTAAGAAAAATACTATATAAGGTAGGTACCTAATAGAGTAGGCTAACCCCTAAGGATGGTTTGGAATTATTTGTATCCATCTCTACCAGATATAGATACCATGTTAGTTAGGACAATAAATTTTGAATAACCTTAATATATAAGGATTACATGTTAATCTAATACATATCATGAATACCATTTCTTTAAGATTATTTTATATTTTTTTGTGCAAAATAAAAACTTTGTGTAGCATAACATCTTTGAAAGATTTAAGTATTTATGTCCATCTATTTATAAACCATTTTATATGTAATTTTTCAACTAATTACTTATTTTATATAATGCCTAAGTTGCTCCCTATTAATCCTCTTTTAGTTGAGTACTATAAACTACAAAAAATAAGTAATATATGATCAATAAATTTATAACCAAGATACACATTTTCATACTTTATAGTAAACATTTATAAATCTAATAATAGTGACCTAATGGATATATTAAATACTAAGGGTCAATTGCATATCATTTTCAAGAATTTTCTAATTACTTACAAAATATTATGTTATAAAATTATGAGATACAAGCTACATTAAAATCGTACATTGAAAAATAATTTGTATTCTTCATTGAAAATATATGAATTTTATTACAAACTTGACACACTTCCTTCACTAGATTCTCTATAGTTATAAACTAATTTACATTCTTCTAAATTTCTCGTCCTACAAATAATCAACTATTGGGCAATTATTACAAAGTTTATAAATGACTAAAAAGAACAAGAATAAAGTAGCTGATTAAGCAACTTTCATTTAGTTTTTCAACTAGATGATTAAAGATATATATTTAAAATAAACATTCAAAACTAGTCAATTAACCTCTTATAAATAACTACTAAAAATATTATAAAACATCTCATAAAAACAACTATTAACTCTATCTAAAATAAGTTACTAGTTTATAAATAAAAGCCTATAAAATATCTTCCTAAAAATAATTGTCCAAATCTCCAATGGCTTTAGTAGTATATGACTTCATCAATAATTATCCATTAAATTTGGATAATTTTAGTAGTGATTTGATATTTAGCAACAAAAGTTCAACTCCATCAACATTAGTAACTTGAATTCATCAATAATTATCCATTATTTTCATCATAAATTTGGATAATTTTAGTAGCAACTTGTTCTTTAGCAACAAAAGTTCAACTTCATCAACATTGGTAGTTTGACTTCATCAATAATTATCTATTATTTTCGTCATAAATTTGAATAATTTTAATAGCAACTTGATCTTTAGCCACGAAAGTTCAACTCCATCCACATTAGCAGTTTGACTTCATTAACATCACTTAACTTCATCAATATTCTATAATTTGATATTATATATTTTTTCAATTTGATGTGGTGGGACAATCTTCTAAGGTTTGTAAAAGCAACTATTAACTATGTTTCATTTTCTTTAGAATGCTAAGAAGATGTGAAGAGTTAGAATTTTGCATTCTAAAGAAAATGTATTGTGTTGAGGTGATGAATTTGATATTCAAATACCTTCTTTGTCAATGGGAACAAATCTTAATTGAGCCTTAAAAGATAAGTAAAAAGGGTCAAACTACGAAATAAGCCAAATTAACAATTCACCAATTATTTATGCTCAACATACAATTATAGAATACATAAATAATAAAGTTATGATTAATAAAAAAAGGGGTGTTCATTATTAATGAAATGAAACATGGAACAATCTTTAAATAGAAAAACAAATAAAATATAGACATAGAAACCACTCTTAATTATTTTTTATCAATTAAACAAATATATATAATTATCATTTAATAATCATTAAAAAATTAAAAATAAAGAATAGATCTTATCGATGAATCACAATTCAAATAAATTTTAACTTATTTATTAATTAAAAACGAAAGTTAGGGTAATATTTAATTAAAAAAAACTTTCTTTTCAATTGATTAAAGGATGCCATCATTAATAACAAACCAAAACTTTAAAGCTTTCATTTCATAATGATGAGGTACGTTCAAGGGAAAGATCTGACTCCAAAGATTCTGTGGGCTATTTACCCTACCAAAACGATTTGTCATCGATTGTTTTCAGTTTGGTCGGTCTCCACGCCATAATGGGATACAGAAAAAGACAAGGTACTCCTGAATATTCCTTCATCTGAAAACAAGGTACTCAAAAATTGTATGATTAACAGTGCACAGAGCAGATTTCATGCTTAACGATGATTTACAGACTCGGGAAAAGGCAGTGAGCAGCGGGACAGGCGGTAGTGCGGAGAGGTTCGATCCGATGAAAAATAATGCGTAACAGTTGGCAAAATTACCTCTGGTGCAAATAAATCTGTGGATGTCATTGTCTGCGACGAGCATTGCATTTGTTCATGGAGGAAACTGAGCCTGCTTTTTACCATATAGGGATTGGAAAGGGGGTTGTCTTTACTTTTACCGTGTTTTAAAACTAGTATTTGTTCTAGATACAAAAACGATCTACACTAAACCACAATAATTAATATCAAATTTGCAACACTGAAAATCAATTTATAAGATTTTTATACTAATTCAAATTGTCAAATAATGGTTACAGGGAAACAATTTAAGAGAATATCAACATTATGTTTCCACTGGTAGACATGGCATGTGCACTGGAAGACGGCTCCCGAAAGGTGGAAGACAAAGACACCGGCCACTTTAACTCAAATGCCACCGGAAACAGGGTAGAATTGAAGAAACCTGCAAGCTGTATTGATCATACGTGTCATGGACAGCTAAGTTACAATTCTCGACCTGCTTTTGATCATTTAATGCTTCCTATGCTTATAAATGTAAGTCCCAATCCTCCATTTCCATCAAGGCGAGATTTTGCTGTATTTGTTTGAGATATAGAAACGATCTGCACTTTGGAGAGGTGAGATTTCCAACAATACCATATCAATGTCTCAAATGGCTCGTTTCAATCTTGGAAATATGTACAACAGGTTCAGGCAGGAAGCACAGATCAATGGACTGAGGCAAAGTCTGTCAGGAATTACTAATGTTAAATTCGTTGCAGAAAGGGTTGTGGAATTCGAACACAGTTCAAGTATAACTCCTGAAGAAATAGGTATATGTTTTCCATAATCTCTTCCTGTTTAGCTTGTTCCTTTTCATTCCTTTGTCAGATGATGATGTAATTTGTTTTGCTTTGACGTTCATTCTAACCCCAGGAAAAGCTCTAAGAGCTCTGAGATTGGAGCCTATTCTCACGGTTGTACGAAACCAATGATCGATGGTAAGCTACTCATGGCCTTTTATTTCTTTATTTTTGCTGTTTGCCGATCATCATATGCATTCCCCATTGTGAAAATTGGGCCTACAATAATGCCTCCAACTACTGAAGATTGTTGGGACTGTGAGCTGTTGGACCTGTTGGGATTGTGTATGTGCAGATTGTTGGGCCTGTGAAGCCTGTTGGGTCTGTTGGGATTGTGCCTGTGCTGATTGTTGGGCCTGTTGGGATTGCGTCTGTGCAGATTTTTGGGAGTGTTTAGCCTGTTGGGATTGTTGGGCCTGTGAGACCTGTTGGGTCTGTTGGGGCTGTTGAGCCTGTGAGGTCTGTTGGGCCTGTTGGGACTGTGAGGCGTGTGAGGATTGTTGGGTCTGTGAGGCCTTTTGGCTCCGTTTCTCTTGGGCCTGAGGCCTGTGAGGATTGTTGGGCCTGTTGGGCCTGTTGGGATTGTTGGGGATTGTGCCTGTTAAGTTTATTGGGCCTGTTTGGATTTTTGGGACTGTAAGATCTATGAGGATTGTTGGGTCTGTTGGGATTTTTGGGACTGTAAGATTGAGTTGTTGGGCCTGTTGGGATTGTGCCTGTCAGGCGGGCCTGTGAGGCCTGTTGGGATCATTGGGCCTGTTGGGATTGTTGGGCTTGTTGGACTATTGGTACTGTGAGGCTTGTTGGGATTGTTGGGCCTGTGAGGCCTGTTGGGATCTTCCTGTGAAGCTTGTTGGGATTGTTGAGCCTGTTGTGAGTGTTGGGCTTTTAAGGCCTGCTGGGCCTGTTGGGAGTGTTGGCCTGCTGGGATTGTTGGGCCTGTGAGCTCTATTGTGTTTATTGGGCCTGTTGGATTGTAGGGCCTGTGAGTCCTGTTAGGATTGTTGGGCTTGTTGGGATTATTGAGCCTGTTGTAAGTGTTGGGCTTTTAAGGCCTGCTGGGCTTGTTGGGAGTGTTGGCCTGCTAGGATTGTTGGGCCTGTGAGCCCTATTGGGTCTGTTGAGCCTGTTGGATTGTAGAGCCTGTGAGGCCTGTTAGGATTGTGCCTGTGAGGGGAGTGTTGGGCTTGTGAAGTCTGTGAGGCCTGTTGGGTTTGTTGGGAGTGTTAGACTTGTGAAGCCTATGAGGCCTGTTGGGTTTGTTGGGCCTATTGGGCCTGTGAGGCCTGTTGGGATTGTGCCTCTGAGGTTTGTTGGGATTTTTGAGTTGTAAGATCTGTTGGGAGTGTTAGGTTTGTGAGGCCTGTGAGGCCTGTTGGGATTGTGCCTATGAGGATTGTTGGGATTGTTGAGTTGTAAGATCTGTTGGGAGTGTTAGGTTTGTGAGGCCTGTTGGGCCTATTGGGATTGTGTCTCTGAGGATTGTTGGGATTGTTGAGCTGTAAGACCTGTTGGCAGTGTTAGGTTTGTGAGGTCTGTTGGGTCTGTTGGGAGTGTTGTGCCTGTTGGTACTGTTGGGCGTTGGGATTGTTGAGCTGTAAGACCTGTTGGCAGTGTTAGGTTTGTGAGGTCTGTTGTGTCTGTTGGGAGTGTTGTGCCTGTTGGTACTGTTGGGCTTGTGAGGCCTGTTGAGATTGTTGGGCCTGTGAGGATTGTTGGGACTGTGTGGCCTGCCTGTGGAGATTGCTGGGCCTGTGGGGATTGTTGGCCTTCCTACCACCTGTAAAGATTGTTGGGCCTGTGAACATTGTTATACTACTGTGTTTTATTTCTTATAGGACACCTAACTGTTATTTCATATATCTGTCTGATTCTAAACATGTTCTGATTATTTCATTCGTCCTCTGTTTCTATATTGGGCTTCTTTTAAAGCACTCCGTTTCAGTACTCGTGTGTTTCATTTCCTATAGGACGCGTAACTGTTATTTCATATATCTGTCTGATTGTAAACATGTTTCTATATTGGGCTTCTTTTAAACCCCTTTGTT
Organism: Sequoia sempervirens; assembly: GCA_007258455.2. Classification (NCBI taxonomy): domain Eukaryota; kingdom Viridiplantae; phylum Streptophyta; class Pinopsida; order Cupressales; family Cupressaceae; genus Sequoia; species Sequoia sempervirens. The sequence continues at coordinate 461,244,703 of VDFB02000017.1, forward strand.
TCTATATCGGGCTTCTTTTAAACTCCCTGGTTTCTATTATAGTACTACTGTGCTTTATTTCTTATAGGATGCCTAACTGTTCTTTCATATAGATCTCACGGATTAAAGAAGCAATGCAATGACTTGGTGATGCTATAATAGGGCGTACAAAATTAAAGTCTTTTAGATTTGCATTCACTTGCTTATGCTGGAATAGTTGGCACTTGCGACAACAGGTCTCGTTTGCCTGACAGACTTCTGGTGTGGTGGGCGTGTATAGCGCATGTTGAGGCAGAAGCGAGCGGAAGGGAACCCAGGGACGGTTTTGCCGACTGCACTTTCTGTTTGCTGACCTGACCACACGCTTTGCCCAATGAATTTGTCACTGTCTACTTATCTTCTGTGCTAATGTAATCATGTGCGTCCACCAAATCTTTCTGCACGTTCCGACAGATGTATTAATTTTTGTACTGAAATTCGATAGCATTTTCCCACATTTGAAGTCAGTCTTGTACTTCTAGATAAAAGCTTGGGTGTCTTGTAACAGGGCTTGTCACTTATCTAAATGTCATAACGACAGCGGTAAGAAGCCAAAATTAGCTAATATTTAATTACTCCAACTTTTGTTTCCCAAAGATAAATGACCAAGCAATGTTTCCGACTCCTTCCATCAATTTCGAATCTTAAATATTTATTGCTTTGAAACAAATTTATAAAAGATAAAATTGAGGAAACTTCCTAGATAAGCATACAGTTTATACCTGTGAAGATAGGTAGTTAAATAAAATGGCGTGCTATCTAATGATTCCCAAATTTGACGGCTATCAATATATGAATGTATTGGTCATTTAATTTTCTTACTTGTAAAGATTGGACGATGTAAGGATCTAACCAAGATTTCTACATGATCTCTTAAGTGATGAATTCTGAAATGGACATGAAGAAGTAACGTGGGAAAAATTCTTGTAGGTAAAATCTCTATTAAATGTGAGTCAGAGGCGTTTAAGTATTTCAAATCATTTTAATACAATCAAACATAAGATTAATGTTCACACATAGCTCTCAATACAAGATACAAGACTCTAATCTTCACAAGTCTAAGTCTATTTAGATTCTTACACTAAAGCTTACATTGCATATATATATAAAGAGTTTCATCTCAAACCAAGATCTTAGGTTATGCATTAACCAAGATCTTGGCTACACATTGACACTTTGGACTACTTTGTAATGAAATGGATTCTTACACTAAAGCTTACATTGCATATATATAGAGTTTCATCTCAAACCAAGATCTTAGGTTATGCATTAACCAAGATCTTGGCTATACATTGACACTTTGGACTACTTTGTAATGAAATAGATTCTTACACTAAAGCTTACATTGCATATATATATATAGAGTTTCATCTCAAACCAAGATCTTAGGTTATGCATTAACCAAGATCTTGGCTACACATTGACACTTTGGACTACTTTGTAATGATCTTGGATACACATTGACACTTCGGACTACTTTGTAATAGGTGTTGGGAACTTAGCTCTACTCCAACACAATCTATAATCTTATTTTAGGTGATCAGATAAATAGATTATCTTTGGGGTACATATTACACAACTATATGATAGACCAATATTTTAAGTGGAGGATTATCTCTACTTGGTGTAGTTTCTATACAACAACAAACAACAAGCACCATATTTCTTTGGTTTCTTTGGTTATGAAATATTTTAAAGCATTATACGATCAACCATGCATGACATCTTTTGGGTTTGGATATGAACAACAACAAGGTCATCAATGGCCCTATAATGCTATACCATATGGAGCAACAAGTGTTCTTGATTTGACAAAATTTACAATCTAGGCATAGGATTACTTGAATAGTATGTCAATTACAAGTGGAGTGATGTATATCACTTAGCAATAAATAATTTTTGAGAGCATGACCTCTTAAGATCCTAATTTGTAATAGAAAATGTTATAATCATGCACATTTTGTGGGATCATTCAATATTTTGGAGTGGGCAAGGCTACTAGTCTACCTTTTAGCCTTGTTGCTTGGCTTGTATCATATTCATGATATTTTTCACATTGCAAATTTGAAGGCATATATACTATTTTTTTAGATTGGGGCTCATTAACATAAATGTAACCAAGAAATTGGCTTTGGATCCTATTTATAGATTGAATTACATTAGACACTAGGTACTTAAAGATGTGAGTTAGAGTAGGTTAGATTCCAATAGAATCAATATGATGAGATTATAGCCACATGGTAGGATGCTACGCATCTATGAATTCTTAATCCTCGCCTCTTTAAAACCTTTTAAGAAGAAGCCTAATTTAGTGGGAGGGGAGTGTAAGGCCTATTGGTGATATGAATTGTAGACCCCAAATCTCAAAGGTCTAATAATCTCCCAAGTGTCAGGGGTAACAAACCTAGGAAGGTTACCACAAACCTATCTTTAGGTTAGGTAACCTAAGGCTAAGTGTTGAGGTGAGTAAGACCTACTTCACTTCTAGCTCTGCAAGATCAAGGGGGTTTCTCTAAGGTGTTGGAATAGATATTATTGTAGAAGCACAAATCACCCTAACACAAACCATACCCATTGCATATTGCACCCCTATTTTGGTAATCACTTTGTGCCTATATGCAAGTTTTGGTAACTCAAGGTTAAGCACCTTATTGAAACAGATGATCTACCATATGGGTGTGAGAATGTTTTTTATGATAACCCCTTATGTTGTCATACATTCAAAGAGGAAAGTTAGAACACACCAAAACTAATAAAATTGGATAGATTTTGAATCAATTTGTTGAGTGTGTTGGGATGATGGAGAAGAAAAACTAGTAACATATTGATGCCTTTATCCATTTTACAAACAAAATCTCTTAATTCATACAAAATATGTAATAACTAAAACCAAGGTGATGCACTAATCAACAGACCTCTATATACTAGGTTTTCTCGAATACACAAGCAAGTTGGGCTCTACACATACATTCAGAAAATGTATAGATAGTTATAGAATATTAAATGAGTCTATTTAGTAATTCATGAGTATACCCATACATTTCCTTTATTGCTCTAAGAAGATACCTTGTAAAATATTTACAAGGATTTTATAGTCATCTAGCTAGTCAACTAATCAAAAACACATAAAAAATGTACACCATGCATAAGGAGACACTCTTGATCAGGGTCAAATTTGACTTTAATCACTCTATCTATAATGGTTACATGTATCATTACAAATTTTGGGTGAACCCAGATCATTACAATATAAAAATACCTTTACCCAGAATTGGAACTTTCAACCCTCTAGTTTTGTTGCATGATTCTTCTTTTTGTTATGCCCTCCTTCGTTTGATTATTTTCCCATGCTTACCAAAATGGTTAATGAAAGCAGATATATACCCACAATAGAATGTTGTGCAAGTTGTTAGAAAGCCACTATGTAGAGGGAAACCCTAAGTTCCACAACTTCATCCAATGCACAACCAACAAGTGTCTTCTACAAATATGACCTGACCACTAGGAGGCATGAAAGTACATTCATCTGACCCCTACCATACTTGAGTATTGATGGTTTGTGGGTTTGAGTATAATAAAGGGTGAAATCACCCATAAAATCCATTGAAAAACATGATCTAAGAATGGTATTTTGACAAAAAGGTGCCCACAAGCAATAATTGAGGCATGGGCACTATCTTTCCCAATCAATCCATGCCAAAATGAATTTAATGACTTTTTGTAGCTTTCTTGGATCAATATTTGGTGGTTGCAAGTGTTGGTGAGCATTAATGATGCTTCCTAGTTGAAATCAAGCCTTCTAGAGTCTATCAGTGGAGTATTAGGAGCGAGCTTGTCATCGTGCCAAAGAGAAAAAAGCATTAAATCACCCACAACCTAGAATAGCTTTTTCTGCCAAGCATCAAGCCTAGGCCCTATCTCACAACACATATGAATCATCCCAAGAAGAAAATAAGGTATAGCTTTGATGCTCTGATGAGACATTCCTTTATTGGGCATTAGGCAACGAGCATCCTATGAAATGTTTGCTTATGGGGAAGGGAGGATGAGGGATGTCGAAATTCCAACCTCTATTGAAAAGATAAACTTCAAGAACCCATGAATGGATGGAAGGCATGAAGGGATGCAAAATCCCAAAATTCCCATGAGATGACTTAGAAGAATTTTTAATGAGCAGAGGGAATGAGTCAAGGATCAAGGGTCAAGAAGGACTCATACTTATTGTAAAATGGTATCGAGGAAAAAGATCTCTGAAACTCCAACGAGCTATAGACAAGTTTTATTTACAAAGACCTTCATGGGGTTTTGAGGATTGAGAAGACGAAGGGAGGCATCCCTAAAAAGGATGAAGGCAAGGAACAAGTCAATGACCCAAATGCTCGATGGATCAACACTTAATTATTTATGGACTTAGACTTTGGAGGTCAAGGAATCAAGAAACCTTGGAATAGACAAATAGGTAAGGGGGTGTTGAACTTCAATCTCCAAAAGACACAAAAATTTTGAACAAAGGAGATCAGGGAGTCGAAACACCAAAAGAAGATGTGAAGGCATAAGAACAAGGGAGTCACTGGCAATCCAAATGCCTAAAATACTTAATATTTGGGAAATTTTACAAAGCAAACTTTGAGCATCAGGGAGATGAAGGGAAACATGCCAAAAAAGGATGAAGATATGGAAGATTCCAATGGCCTGAAAGCTCAAAAAGAAGAACACTTAGGAAATTTACAAGACAAAATTTAGGCATCAGGGAGACATCAAAATGGTAGTTAAAAGAGGTATGAGAGAAAGGTAGACACTGACAACCTAAAAGTCTAAAAGACCAACACTTAGACCCTTTTAACTCTATACGTTGACGATCAAGGAGACTTCATGAAGGAGACTCATTTTGGTATGCATGGAAGGAAAATTCCAATGACCCAAAATTCCAACAAACTTTCACTTAGTCAATTTAGCCAAGATACAAGTGGGGATTTGAGGCCAATAGAGAAAACATGATGGTAGAAGGAACATTGAAACCCAGAAGACCTGACAACATAGAAACCTAGTCAATTTTGGATTTTGTAGCTTGGGTTTTTTACTAAGGCATAGACATGGGGGCTAGATACAAAAGCCAAAGGAACAAAATCACTCAATATTTCCCATTTAAGATTCCTCAAATCGATTATCAATAATGGGCAAGCAAAGGCAAAGAGTAGATTGAAAGAGAAAAACAACATGCAATGAGAAACAATAAAATGGGGTGCCAACAAGGCCCACATATTTTATGACCCAAGGTGCACACATTATACATGTTTATACATTTATAAAAAACCACAAAATTCACCCCTATTTTTTAATAATTAAATACTGTTGAGATTTGACATGATTTTATAGCATTTATTTTAAATGTTTTTTTGTCACAAGCCTCATGTCAATACATTTCATATCCATTTCTTTCTTTTCCTTAAGCACATTTAAAAAAAAAAACTCAACTCATATAGTTTCAACATCACTTAAACATATTTGGAATTAAATTTCATACCTTAGTAGCAAGATTATTTCTCCCTTATATGAATATGTATATTGAGTGACCCTAATGAATGCTAAAGACTTAACTCCAACATTGATTTATACATAATATGCTTTTAGAAAAAAATGTGTAAATTTTGTTCACTTATACACTCAATGTCAACAATGTCATGCAACTAGAACCTCATAGAAGCCACCCTACTATGATGCTAATCAAACATCACAAGGTAGGATTGAGATATTTGATCATGCAATACAATAGTGTAGAATTTATGTGGAACAATTCCATAATGCTTCTTACTATCAACTAGGAAATTTTTTTCTTTGTGTAATTAACTTTTCCATAAGAAATATAATATAGATATTTAATAAATATGCCTATCTCCTTCCATCCTAATAGTACTTTATTCACACTTGATGTAGGATGCCTATAATGAGGTTCTTTCTTCCTTAAATGAAATCCCAATTTGAAAAGAGAAAAATGAACATCCCAATGCCCTTTGTTCCCTAGCCAAGAGCTCTACCTACCTCAATCCTTGGCTCTAAGAGGCCTCCTTAGTTGCAAAGGGTATCACTATTTTAGTGAATTCACATCTCTATTGATGATTGCACTAATACCTAGAGCACATAACATCTTTATGGCTTCCTTCAAAAATTGATCTAATTAGTTGTAAAACATTCATAAACAAGGAAATCGCTGACACAACCTATAACATATTTCTTATAGTGTACATATACACACACATTGCATATATAGATACATAAAATGATAGCATATATATAGGATATTACTTATAATATATATAATAATATATAAATTTATTGCATATAATAACATATATATAATATTTTTTCTAATATACCTAGGTTAGGCACCCAAGGGCTACAAAGAAGAGAATTTAATCCCAAATTTTGGTAACCAAAGAGTTTACCAAATTTCCATCTAAAAATAAAAGCTATTTTTCCTTGTTTTTATCTCTCAAATACTTAGTAAGAAAATGCTCACTTATTTTCACAAATGGATGAAATGATTGAAGCCTCAAAAATTGTAATATAGTTCTCAATTCATTTTAAAAAATGCCCCTAAAAGATAATTTTATTGCTACCTCAACAATGCATATTCATAAATTAATGCTAGAGAAAATTGAAGAAACAACACCATTTTATCAAAATAGTATATATTTTCATTGCTTCCTTATGCTAATATGATTTTTTTAATTTTTCCATAGAGAAAAAAGAAGCACCTACCTCCTATGTTAGTTTGACCTATCGTTTATATTATATTATAACTATATATGGTAGAAAGGAGGGAAAATTACCTTGGCCCTCCCTTTGCAAATTCTTCACAACAATGTTAAGTTTTTAAAACTATGGTGGGTAATTATGAAGTCCCCCTTGAAACCCTCAACACATATTTATAATTATTACAATTCTCCTCTTCACAAGAGGCATAATTTCCACTACCTTGTCTTTTATATCATCATCACAACAATAAATAGAAACATTAATTCTTGTCCTAGAGTAAGTTTGACCTAAAGGAATTTGGCAATATCCTCCACCACATGGAGTAGCCTACATATGTCTCCCTTCATTTCATGAAAGCTCCCAAATGAAATCTATAGAATGTCTCTACTAGATTCTCCAACACATAGACATCATCAAAGAATAATCAAGAATTATGTAACATCAAATAAATTCCTTTTACTAGCTAATTGGTTGGGGTCTAATAGAAACTTTATTATTGCCCCTTAAATTCCTACATACAAGATCATATCCATGCTCTTAGAAAAATCCTAGATTTAAAGAACTCAAATGCACAAGTCAAGATTCAAGATTCCCTTCTCCATATAACTTGTAAAGTTTTCAATCATATGCTCTCCCCTTACCTGCTCTTTATGCCTTCTCCCTCTTAGACCTAACCTTGATTTAAGTTCTCATGATTCCTCATTTTCCCCTTCCTAATACTCATTGTAGATGACATTACACTTAAGAGAAAACCAAAGCCAAAGCACCTTGTGTAAGCTATTATTGACCATAAATAAACAACTTTCCTCTAAAATCAAATAGACATTCCCATAAAAGCAATATGCTTCATCATTAAGTCTCACTTATATGAAAATATTATTTCTATCACCTCCCCCTCTAGAAATATGTGCTATGCAATTAATAATCTTCTATTCTATCAAGCCATCTAAATTGAATCCTACCTTGATATTCTCTTTCCTCACACACATATCATCTTTACACATGTCCTTTGCATGCTTTACAATTTTCACTATCTTATCCAATCACCTTATCAGATAGTGTGTGTATGTGTACACCAACAATACTTAGTATCAATATGAAACATAAAAATGCGGTACACCCTAAGTTGAATGTACCAAATCTAGGGTGTATTTTATCATTTCTATAGTTTCATTACCTAGGATATAGATCAACAAGGTGCATAGATTGACTTTCAACCTCAATGGTGAGTCAATCAAACCTAGATTTGTATCCTTTTGAGGATAGGAATGATTTGGAAATGATTTTGATTGATTACTCTAATTAAACTATATGACCTAAAGCAATAAATTAAAAATCTCTATAACTACTAAACAAAAATAGTCAAGTTCCAACATATCTGGAAGGTGCAAATTGATGTGTACCTACCCAAAAAAATTGGTCATGTTAGGCCTACAAGGACTAGGTCACCATAATGCCATTGAGTCCTAGTAAGGGTGTCCTGCTCAACTTTTGGGGTCCTTTGATGTCAGATCTAAGCTTCTATTTTACACTTGTCCCACAATTGAAATGTCATAAATAAATCTTGTAGGTGAGTTTTTGTTTCTTGACAAGGTTGATGACAATAAATGCAACAATGTACATTGGATCTACAAGCTTTCTTCAATCCACTTCAAACCTACAACCTACACATTCACAAAGAGGGGAAATGTTGTGCCATATAGGGGCTTGCCTCAATCAAACCTCGTGTTAGTGTTTCCACTTGGACCACAATGGCAATGCCAATGATAAAAACCTCTAATGGAAAGGAAGGAAATGATGAATGAACACAATGCTACAACTAACCACCCTTCAATGGCTTCCTTGAAGGGTTGAAGGCATACACATCTCTTCAATGGTCTTGGATCTTTCTTTCTTGATTTTCTTGAATGCTTGAATTATTGGAGACCTACAATAATGTTAGCCTTCACATAGCATGAACATGAACACACATAAACTTTGGCATGATTTTGGATCTTGATCTATTGTAATAATGCTTTGGTATGCTACTCTTAAATGCTCTTGACAATAGTATTTGCTCAATTGTGTGTCCTCAAAAGTCTTTTTCTTTTTCAAATGGTAAAATTATTTGTATTTATAAGTGTTTATCCAAATTTCTAAAAATTAGATTCCAAAATCCAACACTTCATATTTGAATTTTGGATATTAAAATACCAAAAATAACATATTTGAATTTGGGTCCTAGCTAAGAAGGGGTACCTAGTCACCCTTGGGTGAATGGGTTCTGGCCCAAATTTCTAGGATACTCAAAGTCAGGGAAATTTTAATGATTGAATCCATTTGTTTAATACTTTCCCACCTTCGAAAAATGATAAAAAAATAGGCTTTGGAATGCATAATTTGAAAAATTGGAAGCTTAATTAAGTCCAATAAATTAGGGGGCCAAAAACATAATGTAAAAGTGTAAGCGTATACACTTTTTTAAAGTACACAATGTATATTTTAGCTATTGATAATAATGTTAATGATATGTTTCCTTGAGTCCATTTTTCATCATTATTTTTACCCTTCCCAATTATTTTCATTTCCTAGCATGGTTTTTCCTTTGAAAATTTGTCTAAGTGTAAATTCATCGACAAAATTGGAAGGTTTCAAAAATTGTGTCAACTTCCAACTAGGTTGTCACAACCTTGTTGACTCTCAACAAGGTTTTCACAACCTTGTCAAATACCTTCAACCCCTTTATAACATATTTTTTTTAAAAGTAAAATCTTGTGTCAAATTCTTACTTAGGTTCTAGAACTTGTGTTAATTGTGGATGGAGTTTTCTAACTCTTTTTTAATGTGAAAGAAAGCACTTTAAAAGGTGGGGTTGGAGATTTGTTGCAATTATATGGGTTTTGATAATTGGATGGATTATGATTAAATGGTTTAATGGAATACTGATTCATCCCCCTTCTTAGTATTTTAGGTGTTCAACACAAGTTAGATGATGTAGAGGAAGCCATTAGTATGTTGAAAAATTATTTTGAGAGTCGAATGCTAGTAATGGAAAATAAAATTTAGGAGATTAACACTAACATATAGACTATCTTGAAGATAAGCCAATGCTCGATCAAGAATAGTTTCAAGGTTGTGAGGATTCTCATGGTGAAGTTAAAGGAGCTTAAGGAGGAACAGGCAGCTAGAGCTATCCCTGAGAATAACAAAAATGAGTGGGCTACCAAAGAGAGGGGGAAAAACAAATGGAGGAAGTGAACGGGCCGAGTGCTAGAACTTGTGGCAACAAGAAGAAATATTTTGAAGAGGAGAATAATGAGATGATGGACATGGTTAACCTGCATTACAACTATTAATTAGAGGTTGTTGACACCTTGAAGAATATGAAGTAACCTGTTGCTGTTTGTTTTGATTTTTGTTGGATGTTGTTTAACTGTTGGTTGGATGTGACTATCCCTTTTGTGCAGTGTTTTGATGTAACGGGTTTTGGGTCCTTTCTAAACCTATTTTTTCTAATAATCAAAAATAAATTTACAATAAGTTTTGTATATGCAACCTTTTTTGAAAAAGGTGTTAATTTAATATATTTATAGTAAGAAAGAATATGTGTATTTGAAAATAAATGTAATTGTAGAGGATAAACATCCACTCCTCTTATATGTTGTGATTGAAGAGGGTCATGTGTCAAGATGTAAGTATTAGATAATTTATGAAGAAATGAGTTTAAAATGTAAAATTTATATATGCAAAAAAAATTATATTTTTGAAAAAAAAATTATAAATTAAAATTTTGTAAACTTGATAAGTTATGTATGTCTTTCATTTAAACCACAGTCAAATGTCTTCTAAATATTGAAAATATAAAATAACTCCACATACTAAAAACTACTTATAAATAAAAAAAACTAAAATACTCAACATTATACCTTATTTTTAAAAATTTCTTTCTTTCTGTGAAAAATGAAAAAAATCTAAATTAACTATTTTCCTATCCTTTATTAAACCCCTCATGCCACCTTGCTCTCTCAAACACATAATTCGTAAATTAATTTTGAATATTGTAAAGCTAAATTGTTACTACCCTTTATAGATAGTCTTAGTAATCCTAAATCCCTTTGAAGCACATCATCAACAACTTTACTTTTTCTTCTGGTTAGAGACTTTTAAAGATATACATTATTCAACCCATGCACAACATGCTTTTGACATACCTTGGGCACAAGCACTTAACATATGGCGAAATTCCTCAATGTTGTCTATTATGGCACAAATACCCCATAGATAGCTTAGTGATTTCTACAAGAATTTAACCTAGGTCTTCATTAAAATAACTCTTATGGATATATGTGGTACTAGAATTTTTTATTTTTTTATTTTCTTTTGATAAAATTTTAGTTTCATGGTGTTAGTAATTAATGTGGCTATAATGTGGACTTTGAATCTTTATAGTTTTAGAGTTTTTTAAATTATTATTATTATTATTATTATTATTATTTACTATTATAATTTTAAATTTATTAAAATTAATTGATTGGGTAAATCATATATCTCCAATTAATTAATAAATATGTATAAAAAATTCAAATATAAATTAAAAAAAAAATTATTTGCAACAAAGTCATGGAAACAACAATTATATAAAATGATCATAAATCTTTAAATCTTTACCATGTAAAGTCCCAAATTGTCTTATTGAACAAACTTGACTTATAAACCATAAAAAAATTATACTTCAAATCAATCATGCCTCCTACACAAAATAAAAAAGCATAATCATAAATAGACATAAGAAAACCTCTTTTACACAAAGTCTAAAAACATGTACTCAAATGAAAATTAAACTCAAATACTTGTCAATACAATCACATAACTTGAAAAAATATCTTTTTCTCACAATTTCAATGTCGTATGTGTCATTTAAGCCTTTTGGTTGCCTTCACATTTTACATTCATGTTTACTAAGATAGTGCAAACTATGTCACATACAACATAAAGAAAAACCTAAACAAAAATATTAATTTTATGAATTGATATGAAGCATTTGTTTGATAAATTTTCTATTAGACAAAATGTATGTAATATACATACATATAAACATTAGAATTTTCTTTTTATTAGATATCATTAAAATGATTTTTTTTTTAAAATAAAATAAAATTAACCTATTTCTAAAATTAAAACAAACCAATCTAAACACTACAAATCAAATATATTTATAAAAAATATATTCATTTTAAATTAATTCATCTATTTATACAAATTTTATCTCGCTTTACAGCTCTACATTTACAGTTTTAGACACTTGATAAAACAATGACAACTAACCCATAAACTATTTCTCAACTCATCAAATTTTATTTTTTTTATTATTATATTTTCGTAAGGAGTCTTGAAGAAAGATATGTTGTACCAATCACATGTGATATCTATATACATTAATATATTTATTTCTTGTTTATCTCTTAAAATTATTTTGAGACAATTTTCTAGTCCTTAAAATATGGTTTTATCTTAGTTCACCATCCGTCTAATATTCCAATTTAAACCCGACAGATTATTAAAAGTAGAAATTACATTCGTTTAAGAAGGCGATAATGTTTTTTAAGTTATATCTATAACTCCAACTTTTGCGCTAGATTTATTTCTATATTAAGATATAAGTTGTTCATGTTATAATTTATTGGCTATGTGTCACGACAGTACGGATGGACTTGGCTTTCAACAACTTTATTATTAGTTAAAATCTTCCGTGATCCGAATGTCCCTGAAACATCGCTATCCTCACTCCAACAGATGAATAGTTACTAGAAGTGACATATCAATCCATACATTTAATGGACCAAACTATCATGCCCAGTTTTTGAATCGATGAAAAAGAAAATTTGGCTTTTTCTGGGCCACAACTATCAAATTGCTTCTTTATTAGCTATTACATATATGTCTTGTCATATTTGAGCATTGTTGTATGATTTAGCACCCTTTGTGCCAAATGTTTAACTTTTAATATGAAAGATCAATATCTCTATTATAAACACATATTATGAAGGGATGGTTTCGTTTGAAAGTGAATGTTCAAATTATATATACAAGTGGAAAAGAATAAGGTTTCGTGGTTGTAAAGTTAAAAATGGGTGTGTAGAGTTTTTAAATATTATTAAAGGTTCAATTAATTTTTAATGAATTGTAGCACTTTGTAAAGGATGTCTAATTTTTGTTATAGGATAATTTAGTATTTTTGTTACTCAATTTTTTGTGTGTCGTTTGTTTCTTATTGATTCTATTGTTGTGAATTGTTTAATATGTTTACACTATGATTTTTAATCATTTTGAAATGTTAAATAGTGTTAACATATTTTGTAAATGACTTGTAAATAAGATATTCATTATCGGTGTTCGTGCAATAAGTATAACCTCTATTTTTTTGGACTAAGTGCTATTAGAGTTGTTTAAATTAGAATTGAAGATTTGTATGACATCCACAAAGTCAAGTGGAAGTGGTAATTTAACCCATTACAAACTAGATAATGGACTAGGTCTAGAAAATCTATGGTAGGAAAATAAAAAATGAGGAGCTCCTTTTCAAACGGTTGGAGGATGATGTTACTAGTATTTAAATCTCAACTAGAAAAATATAGTCTTGAGAGTATTATGTTGTCCTTGATTAAAATAATTGGAATGGAAAGGTTCAAGAAGGCTAAATCCAAGCATGGAGAGTCATCAAAACGAAGGTTCTTTAAGGCTAAAGGTAAGATTGATAAAGAGATCTACATGCTGAAAAACTAAATTTTAGTGGATATCTTAAATGGAACTATACTTTAGCCTACACAAAATCATGTGTCATTAACACATTTTATTTGCTAGACTCAAACTAGTTGATCATGTCTTGACTAGGTATGAGAGCTATGTAACGTTCTTGGTGAAAGGAAGCCAACTACGCAAAAAAGCTTCCAACACTAATCTAGCAGAGGAGAGAATGTGCAAATTTTTACAGTTTCAAACCCTTAAACAATTACAATAAAGAAGATGCACATTACAGTTAATGATAAAACATATATTAGAGATACTATAAAACACATAACACCAAATATACATGGGGAAAACCCTTTCGGGAAGAAAATCTGCACACTCCAAAAGGATGAACAATGTATTATCTGTAAACAATGGTTACAATACACTTGCAATGCAAGCTTCTGCAGGAGTTTATCTGTGTTATAATTTTGGAGTAAATCCGCCAGCATAACAGTATCTCAACACAACTTCATACTACTCTAAAATACACAAGTGGTCAATATATAAGAGCTAACAATGCATAAAATAAACATTTCCAAATCAATTGCAAAGGTTGAAGATGCAATATGGAAAGCGCCAAAAACACTGCAGACACACGACGATAAGTTTCCAAATTGTCACCACATGCCAATCTGCAAAATCTGCACTTGCCAAAATTACTACTCTTTGAAAACTCACATTCCATGCAAACTCAACACGAAATTAGAAAAAACTTTTATACACAACTCCACTTGTAAAAAAAACATCTTTCTAACGTGACTTCTCATCTGAATAGAAACTTGCAAGTTGTAACTCACAAAAACAAAGCGAGAAAATTAATAGCTTTTAATATTTAGAAAAATCCAATTTATAGAAAAATCAAAGGTTGAGACACCTTTTTTTTCCTAACATTCTCCCACTTGTCGAACACCTTTGAAGAGACAATGAAAGTAACAGGATTTAACTGCTAGAGGTTGTGAGGCCCATAGACTCTGAACACCATCTGAACTTTTTCGTGCTCACCGACTTTGTCAATGCATCAACAACATTCCTCAAGGTGTCAACCTTCTCCAACTTCACCTTTCCATCTTCTACCATATCATGAACAAAATGAAATTGAACATCAATGTGCTTTGTTTTGGCATGGAAAGTAGGATTCTTTGCAAGCAAATGGCACTCTGACTGTCACAATAGATAGTAATCTTTCCTACATCAAAACCAATATCAAAACATAAACGTTTAAGCCAAATGGCTTCCTTGCAAGCATGAGTAGCTGCCATGTACTCTACTTTTGTAGTGGACAAAGTGACTACAGCCTGCCACTTACTCATCCAATTGATAGCACCACCAAGCATTGTGAACACATATCCACTAGTGGATCTTCTACTGTCAATGTCACCTGCCCAATCTAAATCCACATATCCATGAATACTCACTAAGTGTTGAGGTCCAATAGGATAACTATGAAAACATAAGGAATACTCAGAAGTACCCCTCAAATATCTAAACACTCTCTTCACTACATAACAATGCACCCGTCTAGGGTTAACCATAAACTGACTCAGGATTCTCATTGCTTGGGCAATGTCTAGCCTCGTACAAACCATAGCATACATAAGACTACCAACAACACTCACATATGGTACTTTGGTCATGTCCTCCATCTCAGTAGGATATTTTGGACAATCCTCCACAAAAAGCTTCGTCCCCTGCAATACAAGAACAACTAACTATCTGCAAGTTGTCATGCTAAACCTTTTCAATATTGTATTCACACACTTGCTCTAGATTAACCAAAGCTTTATGTTAGCTCTATCTCTTCTAATCTCCATCCCCAGAATATACCTTGTTGCACCTAAATCCTTCATCTCAAAATGTGCAGACAACTGAGACTTCAAATCTGAAATCAAACTTTTACCATTCCCAAAAAACAACATATCATCTACGTGCAATGCAATTATGAGAATACAACCATTTTTAGATTTATAATACACACAATGGTCATATTTAGATCTCATAAATCCCATTGACAACACATAAGTATCGAACTTCTTGTACCACATTTTAGGAGATTGCTTAAGACCATACAAAGACTTTTTCAATTTGCAAACCAGATTTTCTTTACCTTTAACCACGAATTGCTCTGGCTATGACATATAAATCTCTTCCTTCAAGTCACCATGAAGGAACGTTGTCTTCACATCCATTTGTTCCACTTCTAGATCATACGTTGTTGCAAGTGATAACAAGAACCAAATAGATGTTAGCTTCACAACAGGAGAGAAAATCTCACCATAGTCAATTCCCTCCACTTGAGAATACCCCTTAGAAACCAACTATGCCTTATAGTTCTCAACACTTCCATCTAGACCAAATTTTATCTTGAACACCCATTTACATCCAATGGGTTTTCATCCTTCAAGCAAAGGTACCAAACCCCATGTATCATTTTTCTTCAATGTAGCCATTTCTTCATCCATGGCTTTCATCCAAGAATTTGCATCACTCATACCCATAGCCTCTCTAGCAGTCCTAGGCTCATCACTATTAGCAATCAAAGCAAAAATAGAACTGGAATCCAACAATGAACAACTAAACCTTTCAAGTGAATATCCAAACCTATCAAGTTGTCACCTATCTCTCATAGACCTCCTTACTTGTTGAGGTTGGGGTTCTTCTTCTTCTTTAGAACTTTCAGAGCTTCTCAAGTTCTCCTCATCATCAGGTCCATTTTGGGCTTCAGGTTCAACTTTCTTAGAGTCAAGAGGAAGTTGAACCACATCTTTCTTTTGTTCTTCCATAGGCTGCAAAATAGTGGAAGAAGGTTTCATCTCTCTGAAGATAACACTTCGACTATAGAGAACCTTTTTGGCCACTAGATCCCAAAGCTTGTACCCTTTCACACCAATACCACATCCGATGAAGATACATTTAACAACCTTGCTTTCCAACTTCGACCTTTTCTCTCTTGGCACATGAGTATATGCCTCACAACCAAACACATGAAGATGTCTCAATGAGGGCTTCTTGCCCAACCACACCTCCATAGGTGTCTTATCAATAAGATTTTATGTAGGAGATTTGTTTATCAAATAACATGTAGTGGCAACAGCATCAGCCCAAAAATTTTGTTCAAGTCCAGCTACACTTAGCATACTCCTAGCCCTCTCCATCAACATCATGTTAATCCTCTCTGTAACTCCATTCTACTAAGGGGTATATGGAGTTGTCTTATGCCTTTTAATCCCATGTTCTTTACAGAACTTATCGAATTCTATGGAACAAAACTCACCACTATTGTTAGTCCTCAAACACTTTATCTTTTTACCAGTCTGATTTTCTACCAAGGTCTTAAACTCCTTAAACCAACTGAAGCCTTCATATTTACTTTTGAGAAAATAAATAAATTCCCTTCTACTGTAATCATCTATGAAAGAAACAAAATATACAAATTTTGATAATGAAGAAACATCCACAAGACCAAACATTAGAATGCAAATAGTCCAAAACCCCATAAGATTTATGAGAACTGTAATATAATTGAACGTGGTTTTGCTTTCCATAAACACAATATTCGCAAAAATCAAACTCAAGATTATAATCATCAAGCCCCTGAACAAGGTATTTATTTTTTAGGGTTTTTAAACCCTTTTCATCAATGTGACCAAGTCTTTGGTGCCAAAGCATTGTCTTCTCAGCAGGTAACTTCATCTCCAAAGCATGAGCACCCTTGGGTACCCAGAAAGCACGACCATCAGAAGTAGATGCAACTGTCTTCTTTGTTGTTGGTTCCAATGGTGAGGATAGTGACTCAAAAGTTATTTTCTTCTTTTCCATAGAAGAACTATTGCATTGAACTATGCATGCATCTAGCTAAAACAAAGTGCCTATCCGAACACCCTTAGCAAGCACCATAGCTCCTCTTTTCATCTTACATCCTCCATTCGAGAAAACAACATGCACACCCACATCATTCAACTTGCTTACAGAAAGAAGGTTTCATGCCAAACCAGGGATATGCAGGACACCATCGATCCCCTT
Organism: Sequoia sempervirens; assembly: GCA_007258455.2. Classification (NCBI taxonomy): domain Eukaryota; kingdom Viridiplantae; phylum Streptophyta; class Pinopsida; order Cupressales; family Cupressaceae; genus Sequoia; species Sequoia sempervirens. The sequence goes on from VDFB02000017.1 coordinate 461,262,265, forward strand.
CACTCTACCATTTGTGAATCTTATCTTGACTCTTCCATGACCAACAATGTTCAGGTGAGAGTCATCACCCAGGTACACCTTCCCACCATCATAACTTTCATACTTAGAAAACCAATCTTGATGCGAAGTCATGTGGAAAGAAGCACCCGATTCTATCAGCCACACATCTTGTGATGCATGCATTGCTAAGGCAACAAAAAAAGCATCTACATCATCCTAAGAGGATTTATCATATTCAAAATCAGAGAATTTCTTATTTTTCTTCTTTTTCTCCTCCTTACAATCTTTGCGGAAATGACCAGGTTTGTCGTAATTCCAACATTTTTCCTTGGTCTTACTAGGAGACTTTGATCTCCCATGGGATTTGGATTCTAACTTTTCTTGCTTTGTGTTCTTCTTTTTTCGTTTTTCTTTCGTTTTTCCTCTAACCACCAAAGCCTCCTTAGCTATTTCAAAATATTTTCTTTGCATCTCTTCAAATAGCAATGACACAACCACTTCATCCATCATAAAGGTGGCAGTGGTACTTCCAATAGCCATGACAAGGTGGTCCCATGAATCAACAGTGAACACAACAAATTCATGAGACGATCCTCCTCCTCCATTTTCACACCGACAAAGTTCAACTAGGCAACAATCATGTTGAATGCATTTAGGCGATCCGTGACATATCCTCCTTCCTCCATCCGTAGAGAATACATCTTCTTTCACAGGAACAACTTATTTACCAGGGATTTAACCTAATAAATTTGAGCAAGTTTCTTCCAAAGAAGTGCAACAGTCTTCTCTTCATGAACATTTAGGAGTACTGAATCAACTAAACAGATTCTTATCAGACCCTTAGCCTTCTGATCCATCAAATCCCAATCTTCTTGTTTCATGCCCGATGTCATAGTTCTAGAAACAACTATCCACAAGTCGCGGTCTACAAGTATGTCTTCCATCTTGAGCTTCCACAGCTCAAATTTTCCTCCGTTAAACTTCTCTATCTCAATTCTACTAGATGTGCTTTCCATCTCCTTCCTGCAACAGGGTCAACACAAAATTCCTGCAACAGGATCCCACTCAAATAAGATCAATACAAAAAGCCTTTTAACCCACAATAGGAAACAGAGGTAATTAGGCTCTAATACCAATTGAAAGGAAGCCAAGTATGTGAAAAATATTCCAACACTAATCTATTAGAGGAGAGAATCTAGAAATTTTTATAGTTTCGAACCCTTAAACAATTACAATAAAGAAGATGCACATTATAGTTAAAGATAAAATCAATATCAGAGATACTATAAAACACATAACACCAAATTTATGTGAGGAAAACCCTTTCGGGGAAAAAAACCCCACTCCAAAATCCTGAACAATGTATTATCTATAAGCAACGGTTATAATACACTTGCGTTGCAAGCTTCTACAGGAGTTTATCTGTGTTACAATTTTGGAGTAAATCCTATTGAAAAATTGAGGTGTTTATGTAGCTTAATACTTTGTGAAACTTTATGATTGTTGATCTAAATATGTATTCTTTGTTATAGATTCTTTGTGGGTGATTATCTGATTAATTCATTTGATCATTTGTAGAATGAAGACAAAAGTTGTAGAAGAATTAGACAAGATATTAAAAGATACACAACATATATCGTGGAGAAACCCTTTCAGGAAAAAACTCCACCAAGAATCAATGTATTATTTAATCTTTGAATTAGATTACAATAATTTCAATCTTTCTTGAGAATGCTTCTTTTTCCTTCACCAAATATTCTTCACAACCTGCAATAAAATTGATACAAACTCTCTTCAACTTGCTTGAGATAAATAGGCAATATTCAACCTTGTAAAGTCCAAAGAGTTACAATTACAAAACTCAGTCCCTATCTCACAAAAGGTATGCCTATCTCTTGCAAGTAGAGTTCTACCATGAAGAACAATGCCAAAACATGTGCTTCATCCATTTGGGCGTTCCAAACTGAAGTCACACCTGAACCTTGATTTCGTAGATATCTTCAAGGCTTATCCTCAAAGTAGGCGCCCAAGAGTGGGTCCACTTAACCTAGCCTTCTGAAATATCTTAGCATGCAAAAGAGTTAACTCCAAGAAGCCAACTTGGGCACCCAAGGTGGGTCCAAGTCATTCTGTATTAACTAAAACATATCTCTCCACCATTCATGCAAGAATGGTCATCCCTTGTTAACTGAAGGTAGTCACCTATTATCTATCATGCAACTCAAGTCATTAGTCATGCATTCCAAGTTAAATGAATTCAGCTAGCATTCAACTAAAACTAACTGAAGATAATTGAACCATAAGTGAACTTAACTGAACTAAACTGATTCTGAACTGAATTGAACTGAACTTCATGCATGTAAACATCAATCCCTAACTCCTAGGATCTTTACATGCATTCAAAAGTGTTATCTTTTACTCCAAATAGTTAACTTAACTTAAGGTGAGTGTCACCTTCCATGTGGGGGGCCCATGTGCCCCTATTATTTAGGAACTCATCTTGGACGCCCTCACATGTTCATATTATTTAAAATTAATTGCAAATTCCAATAAATATGATTATTTCATTCAAAATTAATCTCTTTCTAATCCTAGTGTTTGAGAACACTTTCCAAGGACTTAGGAGATGCATGAAATAAACAATGTTTAGGATTGCAATTAAATGACATCCTATTTCCAAAAAATCTGGCAGTATAACAGTATCTCAACACAACTTCATACTACTCCAAAATACACGAGTGCTCAATATATAAGAGCTTACAATGCATAAAATAAACATTTCTAAATCAATTGCAAAGGCTGAAGATGCAACATAGAAAGCGCCAAAAACACTGTAGACACACAACGATAAGTTTCCAAATTGTCACCACATGCCAATTTGCAAAATCTACACTTGCCAAAATAACTATTATTTGAAAACTCACATTCCATGCAAACTTAACACAGAATTAGAAAAAACTTTTATGCACAACTCCACCTATAAAAAACATAAAACTTTTTAACTTGACTCCTCATTTGAATAGAAACTTGCAAGTTGTAACTCACAAAAACAAAGTGAGAAAATCGACAACTTTTAATATTTAGAAGAATCCAATTTACGGAAAAATCAAAGGTTAAGACACCTTTTTTTTCCTAACACTTGGAATGTAGAATGGTGCCATCAAATTTTATATGGGAAGAAACTAAAGAAATTATATGTCGGTGCTTTATTTGACTATGTCCAGTTGTACTTGAATCCTAGTGTCTTTATGCATTTTGATCTCACCTTACTCATCATAAATAACCGATCTAAGATCATTCCTAAATAGATCTCCCTTGATCAAATTTACCTTTTTAAGTGTCCTTCCTCTTCATCCCCATATTTCTATCAATAGATTGTGGAGGTTTTATGTTGAAAATTTATAAAGATTGTCCTTGTCAATGTTTTTCACTTGTCTCTTGAAAAATCAGAAAAGTAAGATATGTTGTATGAGTCCCCTGTGAGAGTACTATACATTAGTATAAAGAGAATGGAGTAGCGAATCATTTGCTCCACGCTTAGACACTAAGTCGGCATGCCTTTTGTTCCTTGTTTCTGTACATGCCCATTGACAAGGCATTTTAAGTCTAATTCCTAGTGTACTTTATTTCTTGTTTATATTTTAAAATTATTTGGCGATAATTTCAAAGAGAACGGGGGACAAAAGAGCCGAGAGAATCATTTACTACACGCTTAGTGGATCAAAAAAGCAAGGTTGGTAAAGTTGACATATTTAGTGGTGGGGACAGCTAGCCGTTTTTAGCACCATTGCTCATGTCCAACATAAACGATTTCGGATTTGCTATTTTCAGAATAAATTCCAAGGCTGACAGAAAAGGCAATGGAAAAGACATCTCAAAACAAGGTAGTTATGGAATAAATAATCTTCTTGTCTTCCTTGCCTTGAAAACGACCTTTATTTTTTATTTATGAGAGATATTATAGTGTTAAAAAGAAAAAAAAAAATATTTTTAATAAAAAAATGTATTGATAATTTTAAGGTATTGTTTGAGTATTTTTTAAAAATTGATTTAAGATCTTATTTAATATTTTATTAAGCTTTTATTAATTTATTTAAAGTATATATATATATATATATATATATATATATATATATTGTAATTTCAAAATTTCAATAGAATTATGAGAGCTTTCTTATCTTTTTTTTCTTATATTTTTTATATTCCAAGATCAATAATTTAGGATATGATTGTTATTTGTTGGTGTGTACACTAAAAAAATTGAATTGTGTCTCTAGAGTACATATTTAAAGAAGTCATCTGTAAGTCAATTTAGAATCAATCAAGACAATATTTTCTAGAACTATGCTTTCGCATATCTATTGCTAGCACTTTGCAAGTCCACTACATTGACCTCTTTATCTAAAATAACATCTAACTCCACTACCACTTTTAATATCACTACTAAGTTAGCCTTAAGGTATGACTAAGGTTTAAGAAATTCCTCAAATTCAACCTTTTAATATAGCAAGTCTTATAGTGCTCATTAGCACCACCATTATTTTACTTAGATATACACTAGACACGCACTTTATGTAGGTATGAAATATGTAATTCTAATCATGAAAAAACACAAAAAACAAGATGAGAATGTGTTTTTCAACAAGATCATTCTCATGATCATCTCTTAGACACTCAATCTCTCAAATTGTAGTTGTATTAGCTCTTTGACCCATGATTTGATAGTCTCGATTCTCAGTTTATGTATCTATGTTGTGACATACTATCAATCAAAATACACCTTTCAAATATTGTCAATGTAACCCTAATTTTATCTCATTATGTTTTTACCACATGTTAAATTAGTCATTGTTGGAATTTTCACAATCAATATTATGCATACTCAAACCCCATATTTAATGTTAGCTATCTTTGATTGGTTTATCCACATATTTAGCACTTGGATAGTTTGAAGGATTATTTGTTTTCTTTAATTTTGGTGTAACTTTGAAACCTAGCCTTTAAGGTTATATACTTTAATTTTTCAATTTTGTGTGTGTGCACATGCATGCTTTGATATTTACCATTAATTATTCTTCAAATTTGTTTTCTCATTTTGCTCCTTCACCTAAGGTATGGTTCTTAGCTAATTGTCACCTTTTGAATCCCCCTATTATTTGTGCTTCATAGCTAAATAATTAATATAATCAACACTTTTATTTGACATCTATTCCTACATACCTCAAAGATCTAGATATGTTTTTAAACCCCTCAACCTTTAAATAAATCATATCATTTTTCCAAAAGGAGGGTGCTTCATGTTTATAGATACATGGGTTCAACAAAATGCTAGTTTTTCATCCTTCCTAAAACTTGCTTTCTCTCCTATCTAGAAATAATTTACTCCTATTCATGAGATTCATAATGATCATACTCCTTGCATATAAAATATATGATAGTGATGCACTAGTGATGGTGATACTTCACCTTGAATTTTTCTACATATGAAGCTAATTTTCTTAATGATGAGTATATGTTTCATGTGGCTCATGATAGTTATTCATCTCTACTCATTTGCTCATAATCTATTGATAATTTTTAGGGAGGAGCTTAATGTCAATTTCTTGAGTGATGAACATCCCTTGTCCTCTACTTCACATGATATTATTGATGACTCATTATTCCATGATGGATTTTATGTTGGAAGTTTGAGGAGATTGTCATTGATGATGTTGTTTGGAAATATGAGCATGGATTGTATATAACGGTGTATTACAATGTTTTCATTGATGTAAACATTGTTGTGGATCACTTTGATTAATCCCAACAAGTTTTTGAAGTGTTTTGGATGACATTTGTGCAAGTTGAGTTGGTTTGAAAAGATCAATTGAATAGAAATTTGACTAAGTGTCAATTCTGCTAGTTCAATGTTATAGCGCATTAGTTTTGGGGTTTGCACCACTCTACAAATGAAGATATCACTATGTGATTCTTACATTAATTTGGTGGATGTTAGAAGCATATAAATCCAATATTTCATCTTGATTAGACATACAGTTTGAGAGATAAGAGTAACAAAGATCAACCTGGTATATTATAGTCATTTTCTATATAATGTGTTTGTGTGGGAGATTTTGCACTTCTCTGTGAATAATTTTTTGGCTTTGTGGTGTTGAAGTTAAGTTGCTAAATGTTAGTTGAGCTTGAACTCCTATTGGTATCAGAGCTTGGTTCCCTGGAAGGAGCTTAATCACCTTAGGAAGGTCTTGGAAATTAAACACATGGGTGATAGAAGATTCCCTATCCCTCCAGAAGAGATTCCAACATTTGGATTTATAGAAGAAGATTACATGCTAGAAAAAAATGGAGAACTCAAAATTGCTCTTGAAGATCTTGACAAGATTGAAGGTGAAAATAGATATTTGAAGGAAAATGTTAAAGAAGCAAATGAATGCATCAAAAATTTGAGAGAGCAAATCAAAAAGTTCAGAGAAAGGCATAAGGAAGTCAATGAACAGTTGAAACAAGAAAATGAAAACATCATCGAACTGAAAGTGTAAGTTGAAGAAAATAAAAGAGTTGAGGAATGTTTGAATGCAATGGTGAAAAGAAAATTTGATGAGTGCATAAAGCTTGAACAAGAAGTGGTAAATCTGAGATTAGATATGGAGAAAGCAAGAATTCATGAAGAAAAATTCAAAATGAGTTCCACAATACTTGATGAGATGATTGTAGGTCAGAAATATCCAAAGACAAAGGTTGCTTGGGATTTGAAAAAGGCGAAAGCTCAAAAGAAGATCAGAGACCTAATGCAAAAAAAAGATCAATGAACCAAAAAAGACTGAAGACAAGAATAACAATGGCAAGATCCAAAATCAAAGAAACGATGCTAGAAGACCTCAAGTTAGACAACCAAATGCTCAAAGGTACGGTCCATCTTTCAATGGTTTTTGTTATTTTTGCAATAAATTTGGACATAGAGCAATGAAATGTAGAAGAATGAATCAGAATGTTGCATCCTTTACTAGTCAATGCTTTACATGCAATAAATTTAGACATAAAAGAAATGAATGTAAAAGTCAAATGATGAATGCATATAATGGTAGAATGATTCAACCTTTCAAAGGTTATTGTTATACATGCTATGGATTTGGAAAAAAAGCTAATCAGTGCAGATCTAGAATGAAAGGAAGGAATACAGTTCAAAAGAATTTTGTATGTCACAATTGTGCAATAGACCTAGACATATTGCTAAATTTTACAAAAGCAGAAACACAAGGAAGGATAATTCGATAAAGAGGAATGAACTAGTCAAAAAGGTGGATCAGATAGAAATAAAGAAGGAAATGGAAAAGATCTAGAAAAATAAGGAAGAGATAGATGGCAAGGGAGAATCTGTACTATCCTTAGGTGCAGATGTTTCCTTTGAAAACTAAGCCAAGAGCTATGGCTTAGGGGGAGCTTTAATGAATATCTTTTGTCACTTGCCAAAAAAGAGTTGTTGAGGCTACAACATGAAGATATGAGATGAAGACCACCATGTTTGATCTATTGGTGAAGATTGCAGAAGAAAATATGGTATTGCGAAAGATTGTAGTGCATCGGAAGTTGACTGCGCATATAGTTTTAGGGTTGCCAACTTTATGAATTGAAGCATTTATTACAAAATTTTGGTAGATCGAAGGGTTATAAGAAATTTTTCTAAGGAAAATTCATTTCACCTAAGGCATTCAAAGAGGAGTAGAGCAACAAGAAGAGAATTCAAAGAGTTCAAGGTGATTTGAGATTCAAAGCATCAAAACCCTAGTTTGGAAAATGAGTTAAAAAGGTATTTTGCAAGACTTGTGTGCCCTAGCTTTCATAAATTTATGTTTTAATTCAATTTGAATCTACATTGTGATGGCTACACCTAAGGTTATAGATGTTACAAAGAAACCCCAACCTAAATTCCAGAGATACCTTGCAAAAGCCATAGAAGATGACCCTCTAGGTGCTTTTTCGCACACTCCATATGGGGTCTTACCAACTAAGGATATTAGGGCATACATTCATGGAAATATGGAAGAAAATTCTCCCAAAAAGTTAACTAATGTATGGATAAATGAATTAACTGGTGATGAATTTCCCCTAAAACTAGAATACAAAACCCTAGCCAAGAAGAAACTAGATGTGTGGCAATGATTCCCTAATTTCTTCTATGATATCAAGTGGATTAGAATAGCTCTGAGCATAATTCATGATCAGTTCATCTGGACTAATATGCTACACATGATCACATAGGAGGTGATAAGAGATATCATCGGTCTATGCTCCATTAGATCAGTTGTCATTATGAAATATGTTAAAAATAAAGATATAATGGAGAAAACTAGTGCTACATTCGATTAGAGAGCCCTTGTTGTGAATCCTATCAAGTAACCCTATTGTTAGGTATGCTTCCATGGTCATTGGTTACAAAATTTACTTTATCAATAGAGATAACTTAGTTTCCGCCACTGCAATCAATGTGACACATGATATGGTAGAGAATGGTGTAGATTATGAACTCTGTGAGTTTCTTAGGCAACAACTGATGAAGAATCTAAAGGAGATCAATAAGTAGAAATATGTGTTTAAGTATGGCAATTTGGTAATGTGCTTACTCTTCTACTTTTTGAAGGAGGTTCCTACAATTGGAAAAGTAAACTAGATGATTGGAAGGCAAGTTGCACATCAAATTGTAGACTACGTGAAGAGCCTTGGAGATTCCAATGCACAAGGTTATTCCCTTATTGCTTTCTTTGCAATATTTCAAAGAAGAATGCAAGAAAGAGAGAGGATCCCTACGTCAATTGTGGAAAAATACAAAAATGATATCACATTCATGGTTTCCACATATCATTGCATTATGGAGGTAGTAGAACCAAGATTATTTTGGGTTCTTGAGTTAGGTTATGAGGTAAAGGAGGTAGAGCTAATTGGTTGTGCAAATGTTTTATTGAATAATCCTAAATATACAACAAAGCCAAGGTATGGAAATTTTGAAGAAAAATCTATGGAAGTACACTTTAAGCAAAAGGAACTTGTAATGAGAAAAAATGTTGGTAAAATGGTAGATGTCATGCATAAGGATTGTGTCTCTCAAAAGAAAGGTGCATTACACAAGAGAAAGAGCTAGAGCAGATAAGAGTGTTGGAGAAGCATCTGGGAGTGGATGAAGATTAGGTAGAACAACTACCACTCCACCATATGTACAAAAGTCCTCTGGGGCTTTACCTATTGCTGGAGAGAAGAGAAAAACTACCACTAGTCCTCTAGTAAGGGAGAAATCCCCTCTAGTTATGCATGAAATGAGGGAAGAGAAGAAGAGAACCACCATTGTTGCACCACCTATTGCCCCAACTAAAAGAAGAATGAAACAAAAAGAAACAAGAGAAAAGGATATTGGAATAAATGTTGTTGAAGAAGAAGAAGAGTTGGAAGATGTAACCCCACTGGTCAGAAGAAGAAAAAGTGATGCTTCACAAGGTGAAGCTAGTGCAAAAAGGAGAAGGGTTGACATAGTAGATACTAAAAGTCAAGAGGAAATAGAAAAGGAAAAAGAAGCATTTAAAATTCATAGCAGGGAAGAAGGAAGCCAATAAGGCTTCATTAGAGAAGAAAAATATTGCAAAAATAAAGAAGACTCTGAGAAAAAGCAAGGAAAACAAACAAGTTGAACCAGTAAAGCCTCACTCCCCAATGAAAATTGAGGCACTTTTCAATAGCATTTTACAAAATGAAATGTTGGCGGAGACCACAACATTATACAAGGATGCAGATGAGGTAGACAAGGCCACCATCGTAGAAGCAATAATAAAATATTTAGTTGTTCTTGAAGTTGAGATGCGAAATATCAAGAAGGATATTCATGATGATAATTTATGGAATACTTTAATAAAAAGAAGATAAGAGGCAATGCAAGACCTTGAAAGGATGAAAGATGAAGCCTTGTAAAGATTTTGTGCTCCACTTTTTGAAGATGATAGGGCCACATTGGTCACCATATATAGTAAGGAGATGAGAACCAGACAAAGAGTTAGAATCCTCATGGGAAAAGACAAAGGTGATCTAGAGAGAATCCAGAAATAAATCAATGATAAAGCTGAAGAGATTGTACAGAAGTTAGGATTGGTTCTAGTGGCTGGGGAAGAGATGAATATTGACATCATTGCTTCAAAACCAAATATGGAAGAAGAAGTGCAGACTGATGATGGTCAACATGACCAGGATACTAATGATGAAGTTGGACAAGATAACATGAAGTGGAGGACATGGCAAAAGAGAATTAAGAAGAGGCAATGATCAAAGAAGACATTGCAAAGGAAAATGCCATCACTCCTTCAATACAAAATATTGAAGCTATTCCTTTGGAAAACACAAAATGTTGAACTAGAAGGAACCACACACAACCTTCAAGCACAACTCCAAATTGTTGCAGGGATGCATAATTTTGTTAGGGCTCTCCAAAATGACGACTTTAGATTATTATAGATCAAATTTAACTAGAACATGATTTTGCAGTTTTCTTTATTTTTCTCATCGACTATGGTTTCTATGAACCTTGTTTGGAATATGTGTATCTCTAGAGCTTCTATGATAGCAGAGTTATTCTCTAGGTGTTTGAAGAAAAAACTCAATGTATTTGCCACCTATTGTGTGGGTTATCTTTCTTGCCTTCTTTCCATGGATACTCAAGTTCCATATTTACACTTTCATGCACTTTTTATTGTAAGTTATATCTTAATTGCATTGTACATACATTCTTGAGTTGTCAAGTCTTGACAACACTAGGCATGCCTTTATTGAGTGGCTAGACATGTTAGTAGATGTATCTTGTAAAATTATTTATGTGGCAAGTATATATCCCATTCTATTTGATGATTTGTGGGATGAACTAATTAGATTGGGAACTTGTGAATTACTTGTTGGTGAAACATGGCTGATGCATCTAGAGGGTATAAATGCCCTTTAACTCAAACTTATGAAGATTTGAAAAAAAAAATTATAAGAAGATTTTATGTTGCCATATTACAATTGATGGAATTTAAAAAAAAAAAACTTACACAAAATTTTTATACAAATAGATTGATGCAACTTTGACAATTATTACTTATTTTTTTAAAAATTGTTTAGACTCTAAATATTGATTCTAATCTATATAATTAGATGTTACTGGAAACAACCATTATATAACTGAAATACTTTGGATTTTTTTTCCTTATTCAAATTGTATTTAATGTTTTCTTTAATTTTTGTGTGCCTTACTATACACTCTTCATATAAAATTTCTTTATAGCTTTAACTTAAAAAGTTGACATTTGGACACTATTTTCTAAGTTTATTGTATATTTCTTAGCAATTTAGTAAAATCTTTGTTAAACCTTTTCAATGTGGAATTTTCCATAAAAGGCTAAATGTTCTCATCCTCCATTACAATGAAATCGTACATTCAAAATATCCAACAAGACCCCCCAAAGTTCCAACACACTTTCATAGGGTGTTGCTATCAGAGGGCAAGGCCTACAATATTTGGTGGCCCATTTGGTAGGCGCAAACGTTCACTCGGCCCATTGAATGTGTTAGGTGGTTTATTAAAACTGCCTCTTACAATTCCCTCACTCCTGCTCTCAATATCCCCTCCCTCCTTCCACTAACCCTGCCACCTTCAACAACCACCACCCTCAGCATTCCAGCAAACCCCTTGAGCTACCTAGATAATTCTTGGTGGTTTTGGTTTCCTGGGTGTCCATTTCAATTGAGGTAAATTTAGTTTTGGTGAAACTGAATGGCTCTTCTTCAATTTATTAAGGATCAAGTCTTGCTAAGTGTAAGATTCATAAATTAATAACAATAAAGTCGGAATTGTATTCCAAATGACTTTGGAAGAATGGATATTCCTCAATCGTAGAAAGAGGTTTCAACCTAAGATTTTTACTCTTTTATTAAAAAACAAACTAATTTTATAAATGATATGAAATTCTCCATCAAATATTATATAATAATTATTTGAAAGTTGAAATAAGAAATCATTTATTTATTTTGAATATTTTTAATTAAAAAATTATATTTTAATTTTATTAAAAAATCTAATTTATAATTACTCACAAGTACATCTAATAATTAAATAAAAAATAATGGATACTATAGTACATGTTGCCTTTAAGATTCTAATAATTATGCCGAGAGGCATTATACAGTGAAAGCATTCAAGGAATATTCTCTATAAAGTTTTTGAAGCTACATTAAAAATGATAGCCAGGTGAAAGTTATAGATTTATAAATAATTTAGTTATTTTAAAAAAAAACCCCATATTCACTTAATTTGTGAAATTCAATTTGGGAAATTTAATTTGGGATATTCTACAATTTCATTATGATTTTTATGCATGTTTCTTAAATGTAGTTATTTATTGCACCCAGTCTATGTCCTCTCACCACTGCCAGGTTGCATGTCAATGGGGTCGTTATTAGCTTTCATATTACTGATAGAGGTCTTCTTGATTTTATATTTCATATTTTTCGAAGTAAGCATTCATTTACTTTACATTGAGGTTTGACTCTACATTCAAAAAAATTAAATTCTTATTGTGTTAAAATTTATTATTGATAGCAGTCTTGGATATTGTCTGTTTTGAAGAATATTTCTATCTTTATTCTAGTATCAAATATCACATAAATATGGTTCTATTTGAGGTGGTATTACTTTAGAAACCAGGGTTACATTGTTATGAGTAGAGGCCCTTCTAAGATTTGTAGTGTACCACGTGGGTAGAGAAATTTACATTATGGCCACAATTCTTGTAAAAAGAGAATTTTGCTTTTAAATAAAAACAATCATTGTTAAGTTTTGAGGATTCCAAAATAGTTTTTCATCTAGGAGAGATAAAGAATAGGAAAAATCAGTAGCCCCAAGCAGATTAGTTATTTCTGTAAAGTATTCAGCTGCAACCACTTAAAGCAATACTAACAGTTGTCACTGTTCCCACAGAGTATATTGATGATCAATGAAGTCCATCTAGAATTGAGTCTAATTGTGTCTACATCATTCTAGCTACAGTCACTATTTATCAAAAAAAAATTCTGAGTTCAATGTATCAAAGAAAAAATAGCATATATTTCAGTGTCATACAGATTGTGAAATTAAGGATTGTAGACACTAATGGGATGACACTAATTGTTTAGCTTGTAAAACTCTAAAATGTTGTGTTATTTAGAGAATTTTAATTTATCCAAAAATACATTTTGAATTCTAGTATATCAATTTGTATAATAGTAAAGAAATATAATTAAAATGTCATTTAATAATAATAGTTTAATTTGATAGTATTGGCAAGTTGAAGACTTTTTTTTTTAAATAGGAAAAAGATTTATGTGAGTAATTAAATGATTGGAAAGGTCATTCAATTTAAATGTTAGGGGAAATAGTAAATGATTTGGATTTGAGTGCGAAACTATTTTCTTTAAATTACTTTACTTTGTATTTAAAATGTTACTTTGATATTTGAAGAAATATTAAACAGATATATATATTCTATTTAAATGTGTAATTTTAAGTCTTTACTAAAGGTTTTATTGTACAAAAATATATTTTTAAGTCTTTACTAAAGGTTTTATAATACAAAAATATAGCAAGTTAAATAGATTATTTTTTTGATAATAAATGCACATGCAAAATCAATTTAAAATTATAAAATTAAATACAAAAAATATAATAAATTTATATTAAAAAAATAATGTGATTAAGAATTACATTTACACATAAGTTTATCATATGAAAAAATTATATAACATTATGATTTACTACTATGATTATTCAATTATGACTTAGTTAGGATTATGATTATAATTGGGTTATGATTATGGTTATGACTTACTTAGGATTAGGGTTCAATTCAATTAGGATTAGAATTCAATTAAGATTAAGGATAGATTAAGGTTAGGGTTAAGGTTAGGATTATAGGAGAAAGCTTTGGGTAAAGGTTAGGATTAGAGTTGGGGTTAGGGTTAGGACACAACTAGAGTTAGGGTTAGAGACAATTAGGATTAGGGATAGGATTAATTTTAGGATATGGTAAGGGTTCAATAAGGGTTGGGTTCTAATAAGGGTTAATGTTAGGGTTCAATTAGTATTACAGTTAGAATTAGGCTCGTCATTAGAATTAAGGTTAGTATTAAAATTATCATCATGAATAGAGTTAGAATTAAGTCTAGGGTTAGAATTAGAACTAGGGTTACATTTAAGGCTAAGATTAAAGTCAATTAGGGTTATGATTCAATTAGAATTAGAGTTCAATTAGGGTTAAAGTTTGTGTTCAATTAAGTTTAGGGTTCAATTAGGGTTAGAATTCAATTAGGTGTAAGGGTTAGGGTTAGAGTTCAATTAAGATTATGATTATAATTGGGTTATGATTATGGTTATGGCTTAGTTAGGATTAGGGCTCAATTCAATTAGGATTAGAATTCAATTAAGATTAAGGATAGATTAAGACTAGGGTTAAGGTTAGGGTTATAGGAGAAAGCTTTGGGTAAAGGTTAGGATTAGAGTTGGGGTTAGGGTTAGGACAAAACTAGAGTTAGGGTTAGAGATAATTAGGATTAGGGATAGGATTAATTTTAGGATACGACAAGGGTTCAATAAGGGTTGTTTTCTAATAAGGGTTAGGGTTAGGGTTCAATTAGAATTAGGCTTGTAATTAGAATTAAGCTTAGTATTAAAATTATCATCATGAATAGAGTTAGAATTAAGTCTAGGGTTAGAATTAGAATTAGGGTTACATTTAAGGCTAAGATTAAAATTCCATTATGGTTATGATTCAATTAGAATTATAGTTCAATTAGGGTTGTTAGATAAATAGATCAATTAGAATTAGGCTCATCATTAGAATTAAGGTTAGTATTAAAATTGTAATCATGAATAAAGTTTGAATTAAGGCTAAGGTTAGAATTAGAATCAGGGGTAGATTTAAGGCTAAGATTAAAAGTTAATTAGGGTTCAAAATAGGGTTATGATTAGAATAAAATGTAGAACATATGTGTTTCATTAAAATCTATTGATAGAAAAAATATTATTTGTTTGTGTATATAATTATCAAATACAATCTTCAAATACATACAATATCTGTATGCAACATTTGAAAAATGTTTATATTACATATTTGGTTACAATCAATTTTGTTTAAATTGCAGTTGAAAATTTCCCTTGGTTTCAACTGGTCTATCTATGTGTAGAGCTCTATAGAAAGCATATTTTGCACTCTTTCGGTTGGCATTTCAGTGAGGCTCTAAGTACAGGTATTTATGCCCAAATCCATATAAAAAAATTACACGTATCTTCAACAATTGTGTATACCTTTGCCATTTTTTTTAGTTTAGTGCTTATTTTTAAATTCTACTATGTCTTGGATAATGCAATTATATTCAATCCTCCAAACTAATTATGTCAAGAAACATTTTGTCTTAATGAAATTTTATTCAATCCTCTAAACTAATTATGTCAAGAAACATTATGTCTTTATTTTATTCTATCATATGCTATACTCATATGATAGAATAAATGTGGAACATATGTGTTTCATTAAAATCTATTTCTTTTTGCTTTGATAAATTAAAATTAACAAGTATTTGCATTAGAAAGAGGCTCAATGGTTATGCTGATAGAAAAATTAGTCTTTGTTTGTGTATATAATTATGAAATACAGTCTTCAAATACATACAATATTTGTATACAACATTTGAAAAATAGATGGTCAATAAATTCAAGAGTCACTAGAAAGGGTCAACTTCGTCATTTAACAATACAAAAGGAGATGGACAAGTGTTTACTTTTAACTTGGTTGATTTAGATGGTGGTGAAATAAGAGTAACATGTTTTAATGCAGTTGTAGAAAAGTTTTATGAACGTATAGAAACTGGAAAAGTGTTTCTCATCTCAAAAGGGAGACTCAAACCTGCACAAAAGAATTTCAACCAATTAAAAAATGAATGGGAAATCTTATTAGAAACAAATTCAATTGTTGAGTTGTGTTTGGAGGAGGATAGCTATATACCAAGACAACAATTCCATTTTACATCGATAAGAGAAATTGAGAACATGAAAAGCGATTCTTTGGTTGATATTATTGGTGTTGTTCTCTCAATCGATAGACCAAACACCATATTCAGAAAGAATGCCACACAAACTCAAAAAATAACCCTTCAACTGAAAGACATGTCAGGTTGTGTGGTGGAATTAACAATGTGGGGTGATTTCTACAATAAGGAAGATCAAAAACTCCAAGAAATGTGCAATGTAGGAACTTTCCCGATTCTTGCTATAAAGGCTGCATGAATTAGTGATTTTGGTGGGAAATATGTGGGAAAAATTACTACAACCCAACTCCTTATAAATCCAAATCTTCCTGACTCACACCGATTGAGATTGTGGTTTGATATAGAAGGGAAGAATCTCCATTCTCATTCTAATACAAAGGAAATCTCATCTGCAATAGAAGAATTTTTTTAAAAAAGTATCTCACAAATATAGGATCAGGACCTTGGCAACTCTAGTAAACCTTATTGGATAGTGATAAAAGCTACCTTATCTTTCATTAAGGCAGACAATTTTTGTTATAATACAACTTGCCCCTTGAAAATTGGAGATAGGCACTACAAAAAGAAGGTAAACACTAATGAAAATGGTTAGTGATATTGTGGAAGATGTGATAAAACTTTCCATAAATGTGATTATAAATATATACTTCAATGCAAAGTGCAAGACCATACTTCATTCACTTGGATTACTGCTTTTGAAGAAGAAACAAAAGAAATTATGGGTGTTACAACAAAAGAATTGAACAATTTGAAGCATGAAAAACAAGATGATGTTAAGTTTTCACACATTATACAAAGGTATGTGCAGGATCATGATGGGCCAAAAAGTGGCAATATGATGGGTTTGTGGCTAATGACTTTTTTTCTACCCAAAATTGATGAAATGAAAAGGGTTTTTAAAGGAGATTCTCAGCTATCCACCAATATAAATTATGATTTACTTTGAATTTAATAAGTAATTATTATTCATTTTCTATTCAAATTATGACTAAAGTCCTAATTAATAGGTTGATTGAAAAACATCTATAGCTTTCAAATAGTATCACATTTTTTGAATCTAAAACATGCGTCACATTCTATGCTTCGCATACTATAGGATTAAAAAAAAATTGAATTTCATTAAGTTTTGACCAACTTAAGGTGGTTAGACGTACGAGTTTTTTATATTTTAAAATTTGTAATAAAAAATCATAATTAATTATTTACTTAGAAAAAAATTACAAAAAAATATGCATCACATCGGGAAATGAGTCCTCTACTTATATCTAAAATATTTTAAAATATTATCATTTTATTGTGGTTAGGGTGGTCAAATAGACACCTACTTCTTATTTTTTCCCTAAAATTTAAGTACTACTTGCATTGAAATTTCAAATTTTCACCAAATAGATTTTTTTTTTTAAACAAACCTAGTAGTTTAGAAACTACATTCAATTTTCTACAGATTCTTTCTTACATATTTTTGAAATAATATAGATAACTTATTCAATTTTTTACGCCAAGTTGCCTAACTCTGATTTTTCTAATTTTTTTGCCACTTAAGGGCCTGTTTTTTCCATGATGATCCTGCACATACCCACAAAAGGTCATTTTCAATAGATACATATTTAAACTTCAAGTGAAAAGAGAGACTTATAACATGATGAACAAAGGATTAAATGCATAGTCATAAAAACAACAAAGTTTGATTATTCATCTGAGAGCAAAGCTTTATTAGACTCAATTGCAAAGCTATAGGTTTTATAATGTTAACAATGTATTCAAACATTTAAAAAAAACTATTGATATATCTAAGCTAGTTAATGCCATTTTGTCGTGATATACTTCTTTGATGTTGTCAATACTAAATCTAATGATTGATGAACATTTGTGATTTTAATTTATTGTTGTTTGTTGATTGTTGTTATATACAAGTTGGTATGATTTCAAATTTGAATGTGTACCCTTATATATGGGAATTGAAATAAACAATGACAAACAACATTGAAATCAAATCAATTGCTTTCCAGATTCATATTCATGAAAATGTAAGCATTTTTTTTTCAAGACAATAGGTGTCTCGATAAAGATAACTCTCGGCGTATTTTACATATATTATTCATTAATATAGGCATGCTAGTAAATAGAGAAAGTGATAGATTACATAGAAGCATAATTATATACAGAAATTCCTGTCATTGGGCGAAAAAAAATTGGGAAAAATTATCAAGTGATGAAAGAGTCAAGATTTTCTTGCCTTTTGTTGTTTAAAGGTATCTAGGAATTTTTATTTTGTTGTACTTATTGAATGAAATATCTGAAATGTTGAAGTGTAATAATAGAATTTTTCATGATTACAATTAGACATGTTGTGGGCCCCTCACGACTCCCGTGGTGGGTTGCCGTTTATAGAATTGAAATAAATCCAAAAAACTTGGTAGACAATCAAAAATTTGAAAGGCAATTTATAGAATATGTTAGGTAAGATCACTATCAAATTTAAGTTTTTGGATAGAAAGGGAAAAAGACAAATAGGTTATGTTTAATATTTATTAACATAATAAAGATGATAGTTTTTATCATTACAATATATTTATAAATTATTTGATTAGTTTTTTTTTGGTTTGTATATTAGTTGGATGTAATTTTATGTGATATTTTTATCTAATTAAAATATAAAATTAAAAAATTTAATCAATTTAATGATATAATTTATATTTAATTTTTCTATCTATTTCAAAAGAGTTAGTATTTATTTTGTCCTAGTTTTGTTGGAAACAATTAATCTATAGATCAAATTCTTCATCAAATTTCACTTTAATTGGCTTAAAAATTTATTCCATCCTTGAATTTTGATATTATTATCATTTCAAATAGGAAAGTTGTTCAAGAAAATGATTTTTTATTGTATCAAATGAATGACCCAAATCATGTGAAGCACTTCAATAAATAAAATAAAATTAAGTCATATAGAAAATCATATACTAGTAGGTTGAAGAAAGATGAAAATAATTGTCTAATTTATTTTTTATTTACTAGAGTCACTTCGATAGGTAAAAGAAAATTAAATCATGCAAAGAGAAAGATGGAAATAATTGTCTAATTTTTTTTCTTACTATAACTATAAAAAGAAAAATTTGTTTGGTGAGGTGAGTTGCTATTTGTAAACCAATTTAATGCTTATGAAACTATTTTTGAACACTTTCTAGGCATATCATTGTTATTTTATATTCAATTAATTACAACTATAAGACATGATTCATTAATAATTTGTAAGACTTGGAATTCCTTTAGTTTTTAATTGTGTAGGTACTTATTGCATTGCAAGGTAGCTATTGATACTTTTGTATGACATTATTCTTTCCTTCATCTAAGAACATTGTAAGTTTCTACTCTAAAAATAGCCCAATGCTCAATTTTTCATAATGATTGTATTGCCTTGTTGTATTTAAATTGTTTCAAATCCCATATTGCTACTTTCTTTAACATTTTCTATCATGTTCATGTTTCTTATTGGAGTCATGAAAAAAGTATCCCTTCTACTTTTCCTGGCCTGTTTGGGCCCTCCTTGCAGGTTAGGCTTAATGTTGCCTTGATTTAGTGTTGTAATGTGGTTGACACATTCACATTAGGTCTTGGGCCCTTATGAACCAATGGATTTAAATTCTACCTTGCTAAAGTGTTGTGAAGTGTTGTAACTCACTTTCACACTTTTCTAAGGTTTTATTAATCGATTAAGTATAATCAACCCCTTTTTAATCAAAATAAACATTAATCTTGTCTTGTTTGAAGTGTTGTAAAGTGTTGTAACACATTTTTACACTTCTCTAGGCTTGTCATTAATAATTGGGCTTTCTTATGCTTTAATTGGTCCTATTTTGCATCCACAAGCCTCATTTATTGCATATTTTTTAGGATAATCTTGATACCAATCATTATCCAATCATAATTTAGGTGTTTCTAGCTTGTGTGGCCCAGATTTAGTGATCTGGGACTCATTCACCACCTTGGGCGAATGGGTCCCACCTAAAGTTTTGGGTCCCAAACTTGTTTTTACACCTTTCTAAGAACTTTTAATTTTTGCTCCCATACATTATGCCAGATGGGACTCATTCACCATCTTGGGAAAATGAGTCTCGTGTGGCCCAAAATTAAAATAAATTCAAATTTCTGATAGGATTTTATTCTCCTAGATCTGATGTCAGCTTGTAGTATTGTAATTTCAGGAATTCTTGCATAACTGAGTATAAATACAAGGCTCTTCCTCATATTTTCACCTAGCAATCTAATAAGCAATCAAGTGTTGACAAGAATTCACAAGAGCATTCAAGTGTCTTCAAGAGCATATTTTCAAGCATTCTAGAGCAACATTCAAGCATCAATCATAATGTCAAATATTCCATGCATCATGTTGTTTTAGAGCTAACAATCAGTGGTGTAGGATTTTGTGATTCAAGCAAGTGTTTCATTCAAGATCAACATCATTCAAGAAAGAATCAAAGTCTACATCCATTGCAACCATTACAAGTATATTTACAACACCTTATTGCTAGGGTTTGGTGAGTTGCAACATTGTTATTTGTTCATTCATCATTTTCCATTCTTATTTGATTTCATTTCAAGGATTGATGTCCAAAGTGGGGTTTGACCAAGGAAAACCCCTATCCACTAACCCCACAAAATTTTCCCCTCTCCTTTGTGTGTGATTTGCAGGGCTAGGTTGCAAATTTCCTAAGGAGCAAGATTGGAGAAAATTTGCAAATCATCCAAAGTTTTCAAAGTTTTCATTAAGCCTTGGAGAACATTGGAGAAGACCTACAGGTTGCAAATCGGAGATTCAAATATGGAAATCACTCAAGAAGGACAGAGCAAACAAAGAAGAGCAGGATCAACTTTTGAAGTTGTAAAAAAGACCAATTGGACTGATTCGCCACTTCTGGCAAATGAGTCCCAGTTCCAGTCAATTTTCAAGAATTTGCAAATTCAAATACCCTTTTGTTTGAAACCTATTCCTGCACAATTTTCTAGAAATTGTACCAATTCGCCCAACTTGGCGAATGAGTCCCAGTCAAATTTAAAGTCATATTTTCTAGTGATTCAAATCTCCATTCATCCATCTCTAGTTTCTCAGGTGCACACCTTCCTCTCTTCAGTTTTTTGTTTCATTTCATTCACTTGTATAGATCATTTAAGGTTAGTTTGCATTCAATTAGAGTTTTTCATTTCATCTTACATTTCATTATCTTTTCCAAGTCTAAACTTGGTGGTGAACCCATTATTAGATCATATTCAACCCCTAGAACAACCCTATTGCAAGATCTCTTTCTCTTTTGCATTGAGATATCTAGGGTTATCCTTGAATGGAATAGCTTGAAAGTGGGTGTGATACCACTTAATTACCCTTAATCCTCATCATACCCATTTTGGTTGGTTCCACTTATTCCATAGGATACACATATAAGAATATAAGAATAGTATATGCCGCTACATTAAGAATGATGTGGTAACAACATTTGGGGCTCAACAATATTTTCTTATAATTTAATTTGTACAAATAGATTATAGCCTTAGTTTATTTTTCTAGCCTTGTAAAAGCCATCTATTAGGCTAGTATAAGTGCATTTGTTAAGAAAAAATAATCTTGTATTATTTTAGATATAAATAATAGAGATTTAGCAAGCCTTTCTACTTTGTAGATATCATCAATTAAGGTGTTGCATTTAACATCATTTAGAGAGAAAAAATCATATATTATTCCCTCTACTAACCTAATGGCTTCATATTCCATATCCACATTGTAGAGACAAACTTATTAGGGTACTATATGTAATTTTATTAGGAGAAAGGTCATCTTGTATCATTTTCATGACTTTATTTAGAGGTATCAATCCTATCAATTTCATTGAGGATTGACTTTATTCATTCCTTAAGGTATGCTAGATCAAAAGTGGATTGAGAATATGACCCAATTTAACACATAATCATGCCTTTTTGAATTTTTATTGTAGGCATCCTCCATGTAAACTCCATTCATAACACTTAAACTCATTTAATTGGTAATGATTGATTGTAATTGATAAAATGAATTATAAATTGTATTTGATAGTTGCTTATGTATATTGTAAGATAAGAGAAGCTCATTAAATGGGTGATTAGCTATCTTTTGGAGGATTAACTCTTATCTTCATTCTTAGCTTAATCTAAAGTAACTTAGAAGGCATTCCTACTTTTTCTCCACTTATTCAAAAGTGGTGACTTGGAAGGGATTGTTATTTTTTTCCAACCTATTAGTGATTGACAACTAGAAGTAATGATGTCTTATGGATCATATTAAATGTGAATTTTACATCCCTAAACATTGATGTAACCATGTTCACAGTATATATTTTATTAATGAATATTATTCCAAACACTAGGACAATTTCTCAAAATATTTCAATTTACTCAGTTCCATTCTCCCTTCTCCAATTGAAAAATTTCCTTTACTAGTAAAATCCCTGCTAAAAATCTATCCATTTTTAGTAATATTACATGCTTACTCGTTTGGTTGTTAAACTTGTCAATTATTTGAGTCTAACTAAACTAAGACTAATTGAAAACTAAAAAAAAAATTACATGAAAAATATCAAAAATATCAAAAAAACCCAAATTTGGAAACTGCTAAAAAAACACAAAAATACCATTTTGAGGCCTTAGACAGTTGAAAATAGCCCTGAAAAAGTGTCAAAATGTGCTCCACACAAATAAGTTTGTTTGAGGGTGCACTCAAATCTTCAAGATGCACCTCCATGTGAAATTTCAAATCAAACAAACTCCTAGGTCAAAAGTTATGGACTCAACTCTTCAAGATGCACCTCCATGTGAAATTTCAAATCAAACGAACTAATGGGTCAAAATTTATGGCCTTCAGATTATTCTCAATCCATTCCTAGTCATTGAGGAATCTAAATGTTATTAAATCTTTGCAATATTGAATTTAGAATCTTCTTTATCTAGTCTACATGTGGCTTGTGAAATTTACATGCCCTACTCAATGGGATGTTTGTGCTAGAAATGTAATGCCAAAATTATATGCACTATAATTTTTACATTACAAATTATCCTCATTTTAGTGTTCATTCTAATATTAATATAATGTTTTATGGACCATTATAGCTCAACATTGACCTTTTTAGCTACTCTTAGGGCCATCATTTTTGTGTGTTAATTTATGTATTCAACCCTTTTTAAAGTGTTTTCATGTGTTCCCTAGTGTATGTTTAGTTTTTTTCTAGTTTATGAATTTTTTGAACACATTGTACTTGAATGCTAGCATGACATGTAGATGTCCACATGGCACACTATCATCCCTAATCGTATGGTAATACAACATCTATTTTTGACCTACCAATGAACCTTCACATTCCAAATATTAATTTGTAACTATCATACACATAGTGCCTAGAAGTCCAATAATCATATTTAAAAGGTGTGAATGATGGGCTCCCCTCTTTTTTTTCCAAGATTTGTGCTTTCTCTCACGTAAATTTACAAATCCTTGGTACAAGCTTGAACTTTCCTTGGATCTAGACAACACTTTGTAGCATCTAAGCACTTTGTAGTAGCTTTCTTGGCCTTTTCAACATCCTTCATTGTCATTATAAAGATTGGTTTGCTATATTTTATCATCATCTCTTCTTTATCATTTAGCATTTAACATTGTTTCCTTTGACACTATTGGAGTTATCACCTCCCTTGTTCTTCCATAAATACTATGGTGTTTCTCTTGGTAGACCAAGGATTAATGCTTACATATTTATCTATTTTATCATTGTTGTTCTTAGTCCTAGACACATGTAGGCTAGGCATACACTATCCAATTTCTCCTTGTTCTATTGACTGCCCATGGAGGTTGAAAGACCAAAATAGGGGCTCGACTTGAAGACAAGCTTCTAAGTATTTCCTAAACTTTTCATTTTGTCCTAACCACAAGTTTCTTATAGTCCACATCACATGGAGGTTTGCTTCTTCTCTTCCCCTTCTCTTATCATTTCAATATTTTATTCAAAATAGTTAGATTAGGTTAGTTTTATATTTTTTTATATATATTTTTAGGCTTTCTATTTTGTGTCTTGGTTTCCTTGTGTATAGAAAGAATAGTTCTAGGTTAGAAACTTATGTTTTCCATCATCCTAGGATGACAACACACTTGAATCAGGTGACAATGTGTAAACTAGTATTTTGGCTATTGAGCTTCCTATTTTGATTTCTAGGTTCTTTATTATTTCAACATTTTTGTTTTATGATCATTTTTCTATTTCTATTTTTTATCTTTTGTTACTTTTAGTTTTCTTTGTTTTCATAACCCAACTCAATTAATGTAAAGTAATTTTAGCATAGTTTAAGTTTTCAATAATTTTCTTTAATAAATCTTTGGGTGGGTAAGATGTGTTTCCATTTGTATTAGTAGTTGTTATAGTTTGAGGGATTAACATTTTGTAAATGATTGAACTATCTAATATAAGTCTCTTCTTCAACAAATAGGTATTTGCAAGTCTATTTTTTCCTGTGTTACTTTCAACCTCTCTCCCCTTTCTCATGATGAGTGATAAAATATGTTTCGGTGGTACTAGGGACTAGCTTCAATGGAGATATGATACTTTTGAGATAGATAGGAACACTAGCTACTCCTACACTTCCCACCTCTCATTTTTAGTAATGCACACTACGCACTTTACCCAATTGCTTTCTATTCTAGAACTCTCCTAAATGAAACTTTTCAAGAACTTGGGCATTAGAGGAAAGGGCAACTCAACTAGCTAAGCATTGGGAGAACTAGTAAGCTAGTAGAGTAGCTTTCCACCTAGAGAGCTAGAAGAGGAGAGACACCAAAAATAGTGGTAGGTTCAACATCCTCCATTACTAGAGAATAAGATTCTGATATTCTTGATGTGATAGTAATTATGATTTTATAGAATGAAAGATTTTTTTTTTTTAAAAATTACCTAAATGAAAATAATTGTAAACAAATATATTGATTTTTTTTTTGTTTCATGATTCTATCTCCGATTTTGTTTGGCAGATTTTGAGTTTTTGATAATATAATTTTGGGGTTTTCAGGTATAAGGAGGAAGGTGGGAATTTGGTTTTCTTTCATATGGGTTTTCTTCTAATTAAAAAAATCTGGGGTTTCTTTGGTATTGAGAATTAGTTAGGTGTTTGGGTGTTTTTCAAAATATTTTAAAAGTTTTGAGTTTGGATAGTCTATAAAGATGATTTAAGTGTTCTTGAATTTAATTGTGAGACTCTTTTCGTAACATTTTGGATCACACTCAATGATCTAAGATATACTATTTTGGATTACTAAGTGTGATCTAAAATGGGTCTTCAAAAGATTTGGGATTTGGGTTATCAAAGTAGACATGGCTTTTTCACAACCCATGAAATGATTTAAGTGGTTTTGAATTTAATTGTGTAAGTTCTTTGCATCAATGTTTTGGATCACGCTCAGTAATCTAAAATGCACTATTTTGGATTATTAAGTTAGATCCTAGATGCATCTTCAAAAGATTTGGACTTTGATGGTAAACATGTTTTTACAGTCCATGAAGATGATTAAAGTGTTTTTTGAATTTAATTTGTGTAAGTTTTTTCATCAATATTTTGGATCACACTCAATGATTTAAAACATACAAGTGATTAAAAATGGATCTTCAAAAGATTTGAGTTTTGATAATAGACGTGATAATTTTTACAATCCATGAAGATGATTCAAATATGTAATTTTTCTTACATCTAACATTTTGGTTTACTGGGTGTAACAAAAAACACTGATGAAAATTCAAAAAAGAGGTTGAGGTTTTATTTTAATGAATATAACTTTGGGGGTTTTTGTAATCAGGTAACCTTGAATTTTTTCTAGCTATAATTTCCTGACTGAATGATGATATAACTTATTTTGCTTATGTTGTTGGTGTATAATCCAGGAACAGCTCTGGAAGCTATGAAATTGGATCCCATTAAGATTCAAATTGCATACTACTAATGATGGATGGTAAGCTAGTTATTGCTGTATATTTTCTTTCTTCCGCTATTAAATGGTCCTTGTGACCAGAGCTGGCGTGTTTAGAGATACTAAACCTGGTGAATCCCCCTCTCTATTACTGTTTAACTATATTTCTATGAAGTTATCTGTGTTTCTATTTAATGATTATAATATGAAGTCCTCATGTGTCTCGATTACTTTATGAATCTTCCCGTTTTTTATATTTTAAAAGTCCTCTCTTATATTGAATGATTATTTGCAGTCCGCTGTTTCAGTTTAATGATTTCTTTATGGTGTGCTTTAAGGCCAGGCCTAGTTATTACATGATACTATTATGTTTAGTTTTTGATGGGCCAGGGAACTTCAGATACCTTAGGTCCTTTATGTACACAAAGTGCAGTAAGGGCCTTTTATAGATTGGCTGATTCTAATTCTAATGGTAGATTTGTGCAATCTCACACTTTCTGTTTAATGTTATTTCCCTGAAGTCATCCATTTTTATTTAATGATTATAACATGAAGTCCTCATGTTTCTTGATTATCTTATCAATTTATGATTGTTTTAGGATTCCTCTGTTTCTATTGAATGATTACTTTATGAAGTCCCCTCTAACGGCTTAATGATTTCAATCTGATGAGCTTCGGAGTCTGACCCAATTATATGGTACTCTTATTTTTAGTTTCTGATACCCAGGCCACTCCATAGGACCTAGAGTCTCTGTGTACTAAGGCCCTTTTACAGATCTGGCTGATTCTAAATCAATGGATCTGAGCCTCGTTATATCATATATGTTATCTGATACTTTATGTTTAAGGATATTTCTCTATAATCATCTGATCTATAATTGCTCATGTTTCTGATTATTTTAGGATTCCTGAGTTTCCATTGAATCATAATTTTAATGAAGTCTCTTAGTCCGCATAGGTAGCAGAGTTGGCTTGAGTCTTGGGTATGCTCCCCAAAGTCTTGGGTTTGACTCTGAGGTCCGATCTTTACTCAATGCAACTGGCTCAACAGGAAGTTTGGTGTATCTCCAGAGATTAGTCTCACTTTAGCTTGCCCCATTCCAAAAGTGTATCTTGAATTGATCTCAGAATAGATCATTGAGAAATGTTGGGCTGAGACGCGAGGACATCCGAAGTTAACCCCCCAGAAAAAAAATAATGAAATCCCCTGTTTGGATTCAATGATTACATTCTGATGAGCTGCAAAAGGCCAGGCCCATTTATTTTACCAATCTATTATCTACTTTTCTGATTAGCCAGGGCTACTCCATAGGCCCTAGAGTCCTTTTTGTGTAATAATGTGGCCTTTTACAGATTTGGCTGATTAGCTTTGACCGTTGCTATGTTTGTTTGGTTCTTTGTAATCTTGGTAATTTAATAATTTCATGTGTATTATGCAATGAAATACAAAAGAGCCTTCTCTATGATTACAGTCTATACAGTGCAATTGAAAAAGCTTTTAGATAGAGCATGGATGAAAGAAACAACTTGATCATTGCTATTATTATTACTAATTATGCAATATAAAATTGTTGATTTAGCATTTGTGTATGTTCATCCCGGGAGATTTGTTTTGGCCCAGACAAAATAATTATTTTTTCTTACCTTATGAGAGAATGATGTTTATTATAAACAAAAGTTATTACTATAGATAGCCCCAACAAATCTTTTTATTCTCCTGGCCCAGCACTGACTTCTAGATATGTTCTCTGAACAAGGATAATGGTTGTTTGACATTTTGTATGATTACAGAATGATGATGACTTGCTCTTTATAGACTCTAACCGATGTGACCAATATTCGAGAATCTAATGGTAATCAGATCACTTGTGCTAAAGCATTGAAAAAGTGTACTTGACAGTAATGGTCGGAAAGGAGGACAACGTCTGATTTGACCGTATTTATTAATTAATTAAAATTCAAAATTATGTAATATTTTAGACTTTAATTAATTAATAAATTAGGTCAGATGTGCAAATGCTGGATGGACAATAAAAAAAGGTGTTAGGCTGTTCACCCAAGTCTATTTGACTGTCATAACACAAAACCAACAAATTATAAGATGAATAATTTGAATATCTTAATACTTATATAAAAAGATATCACACAAAATTTATCAAAAAGATAAATCAAAAAATATTATTAAAAACAAAAAATATGTTTTCTCATGAATTTAGATTAATCGAATTAATACAAGTAAATGAGTACAATATGTTCATATTAAGTAAATATAATTAGACGTAAGAAATTAGTTAATAAATTTTGGAAATCAAATTAGATAAAGAGTGTTATTTTAGCTTTATAATTGAAAAATGATGTGAAATATATAAATATATTGTCAAATTTTGGAAATGGTGTCTCTGTCAATACAATTGCTTGAAATTTTATGATGGAATTTTTCTTTGTCAATGAATAAGTTTGTGGGTTTTAAATACATTTGCAACCACAAATTTTAAATGTATAAGTACCTAAAATTGCATAGGTATGCATGGTAGTTTGATGATGGCTCGATGGTCCAACACATGACTCATATAGTGTGAATATACCTCTCAATTTATCCAACCTTGATGGAAGTGCTAAGTTTACTCATAAGACCTTTTCTTGCTATTTAACATTCTTTACTGCCTTGTCACTTTGTGAAAATTGTCATTTTGCTCTTTAAGTTACAAAATCACCCCTTTTCAAGTTGAATCGCCCTAGTTACTTCTACTAGTAAAATAGTAAATTTTGTTTCTGACTTTTTCCCACCTAATTTCTTTGTATGCTCCATTTTTGCATCAATTTTGGCTACCAAAATAAAGTCTAGATCACTCTCGATTATGTCCAAACTAGGAGAACTTCTAGTTTGCATCCCTAATTATGGATATAACCTTATTAATAACTCCCCAAATGAATCTGCATGGGCATTTTGAGTACTTATTTTTAGAAAATACTAGCTCTTACTTCTCCATACATTGTAATGCTAGCAAGTTTGAATTTTTATTCAATAGAACAACATCAAACGCCCACCCCTTTTCATAGGTCTTCTTATAATCTAGAGTCTTTACAAACTCTAGGTTCTCAAATTTCCATTTGTCAACTTCTTAGTTCTACAATCATCCACTATTGTAGTTTTTCTTTTCTTCATTTACTTATTGAGTCTTAGTCTTATGCTTCTCATCTTCCTTCCATAAAGAGAAGTCTCTAAGCTTGGAGAAGGGAAGATGGTACCGAGTTGGGGCACTAAGGACACTTATGCCACAACATCAACACCCTAAATATCTTGGATTGTTTGTGCCCTAAGTGTGTAATCTATTCATTTGTATTTGTACTTATTTAGAGTAGTTTATGTTCATAGGATAGATAGATTGGTCAGGATAGATGAAATTTATATTGTTCTAAATTAGAGCATTTAGTTGTAATCTCTAGATTTAGTGTAGAAATTACAATGGTTAGATTAATTATTTTATTTTATGTCTTTATATTCAAGCAATAGTATATATTTTTAAGAATAACATAGAAATAAACACTTACAATCAAACAAATGAACACAAATTTGATTTAGAAATAAAAACTACAAAACTAGAAGAAATAGACATATGTATTCTCATTTCATTTGAAAATCAACAAGTTATATCATTCATTTCATTTTGTGAAAACATAATCTAATTGAAAGAGAAAGAGAAAGAAAAGATAATTATTTAAATTAATTTATTAGTTAGTTGCTTCTAGAATATCTATTCAAATCTTATTGTAAGTAGAAAAGAAAAGGAATATTAATTGTTCATTTTTATATTAATTCATACATGATTTTGACATAAATTGTTGTAGCTGCATGAAAGGAATTTATAATATAGAAAACTCTAAAGCATACTTTAATTTTAGTATTTACTTGGTTTCTAGAGTGGATTTATTTGAAAAGTATAGAAATCTAGAAAATAAAATAACAAAATTACTTCCAATCTCTTTACTTTAGCATTTTCATTTGCAATTTATCTTAGTTTGTATTTTCTACTTCATTAGCATTCAATTCATTCAAAGAAACACATGAATTTTAAGTCCCTTTAGATTTAAGCCAAATGCTCTAATATATATATTTCAACCAACTAAGTAAACAATCAACCAAATCAAAGTAGACACAAGAAAATATTCAATCGAAAGGTCAATCATGAATTTAAATCAACAAGAAACATTCAAACAAATAACCTCTAGAGTATTCAAGTATTCACATCTCTTTTCTCTTTCTTACACCTAGCATTTTACACTTTATGTCTAGGTATAAAAGGAAAATTGAATTAGAATCACTCTACAACAATTAAGAGAAAGCTTCCTCCTTAAACTTGTTGAGGAACAAGCATGAACTATACAATAGGAAAAAAAATAGAATGACCATTTACTTGCTATCAAATTAGCATATCTTGAAGTGTTATTTGAGGTAAAATCTATTTTCCTTAATAAATTCTTAGAGAATGCTAGTCAAGAACTTTCTGCCATACAAGCTACCACTATATGAGTCCATACAAGAATCATCACTATGCCATCTTTCCAAAGGTTCACAAGAGAAAATGCATAGATTACCATCATTACATGACAACCTAACATCCATGTCCTATAATCAACACTTATTCCTTGTGAAGAGATTAGCCTACCAAATACAATAAAATCCCTCCAACAAATAATATTGCCACATTTAAGACACATTTCCCTCATGAAGAATGTAGTCTTCCAAACACTCCCTTATTCCACTTTATTTTTATATGTAAGTAGGAGTGATCTATCTATATGCATAGCCACATGTGTGTAATACATATGCCCTCCACCTTCAACTTATGGACAGTAGTGATAAGTTATATTTGGATTATATAATAATTATGCTTTAAATTTTTCCTAGTGATCTATAATATTTTATTTTGTAAAGTTTCGCTTGATACATAATATTTTTCTTTACCTTTTTGAAAATTTGGAGATTGGTTATAATGATGAATACCTTGGTAAGATTATCAAACAATCAGTTTATGATGGAAATGCACCTTGAACAACTCCTTAAAATTGAATAATTTTGAAAACAATATCTAAGCACATAAGATGTGGATAATTTACGCTTTTTATCATACCAAAATAAATTGTCTCTATTGACCTTTTTCAATAAATATTAGACTATAATTTACATGGATGATTTGTCTATGATTAGAATGAATGCATCCTTTAAATATTAGTTCATAAATTAAATCACACCAAAATTTTAATTAAAAAGGGAAAATTTTGTGACCACAAGGTCACCCCTACATCCGTAGTGTTGGTACGTGGAAATTGATCATGCAAATACTGTACATTCATAATGTATCCTCACCAAGGTTTTTCCTGTTAACACATCAAATGAAAAAATGACTTTGCAAAACCCTAATTCTAGAAGCTTCCAAAAAGCTTTTTATAAGCGGTTGGGATGTAAGTTGCGATTTGTGTGATTCACGAGATTGTAATCTATTTTGCATTGGATAATAAAATCATTGGGTGGCTGAGTTTCTGTGGATGTAGCCCATATTGGGTGAACCATGTTAAAATTTTGTGTTGATCTCTTTTGTGTTATTCTTCATTGTTATTTAATCTACGTATAATTGTTAATGTTCATTGCTATGATTTTACTGAACCCTAACACATAAAAGAGACATTAAACAATTAATTGGAAGATTAACCAAGCATGTTGAAACCCACCCTTATAGGAGAGAAATTATCAAATCATTGAAGTCAATTATATCTCATGTAGCATAAATGAGCGAGAAAATAAGGGTAAGTGCACAAAGATGGTTCTCGAAAAGAGGGCTTAAGTGGCCACTTTTTTTTTTTGAAATTAGGAAATACTGACCTTGGATGTGAAATTGAGGATAGTTACACTCAAAAATTTGAGATGGAACAAAAACAAGGATCGAAGTGCTCTGAGTCTACTTTCTAAACTACTAATTTATTTTGAAAATGGTTTAGATTAAGGGGTCCAAACAAGGGACGTACACAAATTGGTGTTGTTTTTGTCAGAAAAACATAACATAGCAACTCTTGTACGACCCTAGCAAGGTGAATTTTTTTTTAGTATTTTTAAAATCGCTATTGTAAGAAGTTAGCTAATAGTATGTAGTTGATGCACAATTTTTCTGATAATTTTTTAATGAATATTTATTTTTTACTAATTTTCGAAGTGGACACTTCCTGAAAAACATAATTTTGGCCATGCTACCCCTACAAATTTTGGAAACTAATTAATTTTTAAAAATAAAATAAAATTGTAGAATGGAGTCTAGTTTCTAAAAATGTAATTTATTTGAAATTTTAATGAACGTTTAATTTATAACGAAAAAAACACCAAACACTGCTTTTTTCAAAAAAAGAGACACACAAACAAAAGAAATTATGGATGAAAGGCTTAACATTGTCAGAAAGTGAAAAAAATTACATCATTGGATAGCTAAGAGAGAACCTAACATTACCCAGGTGTTCCATTTGTTTGACATTGAACCACGTGCAATCCTGACGGTGAGCACAAACTCAATTATGTGAAATATTGTAGAATTTGCAAAAACACATCTCTGGTCATTCAGAATGCCCTCCAAGCCTTTGGATTGGTATTCCAAAGAAAATACCCATCCCAAGGCTTGGGGATTCCCAAAGCAAGATATAATGCAAGCACGTTATAACGTGCTCGTGTTATATCTCAGTTTTGACATGGTTTTTGTGTTTTGCGAATGCATTGACAAAATGCAAGAGCGTTATAATGCACTCGTGTTTTGGTCTACATTGAATCTTTTTTCTTCTCTTTTTCTTGTCTCTTTCTTCTTTCTATCTTTCAGGGAAACTATATACATGAAATAAACATTTAAGTATAAGTTGACATTTACATATGGAAATTTACTTTCTTATACTTTTAAGTTTTATTTCATGTATATAGTTTCAGGATGTTTGAGAGTGGTTTCAGATCTCTAGGATTTATAATACAAATTCTAGTTTTTGGGAGATCTCACAAATTTCAAACTTAGTCAAATTTCAGTAATCAAGAGGTCAAATTTCAATAATCAACAAGTTGTATTATTTCTCTCTATCTAACTAAATTTTATCCCTTACACTCTAGACCTCTCTCTCACTATCTCCATCCCTTTATCTGACTTTCTCTCGCTTGATCTCAAGAACTATCTCTCTCTGTCTCTCTATTTGTCTATGTCTTTGTCTCTATCTTTGTCTCTCCTTTTCCCTCTAATTCTCTCTACCTCACTTCTCTCTCCCTCCCTCCCTCCTTCCCTCTCTACTTATCTCTCTTTCTCTACCTACCTTTCCCTCCACTCTCTCTATTTCTCTCTACCTCACCTCTCTCTCCCTCCATACTTCTCTCTCCCTCTCTTCTTCCCTATCTACTCTCTATCTCCCAATCCCTCTCTCTACCTACCTCTGCATCCATCAAACCTTACCACTCTCTCTCTCTATACCTCACTATCTCACCTTTCTCTCCCTCCCTACATCTCCCTCCCTCCCTCATTCCCTCTCTACTTCTCTCTATCTCTCCTCTCTCTACCTCTCCTTCCCTCTCTACTTATCTTTATCTCCTCTCTCCCTCTCTCTACCTAACTCTCCTTCCACCACTACTATTTCTCTCTATCTCACCTCTCTCTCCCTCACTACGTCTCCCTTCCTCTACTTATCTATATCTCCCCTCTCCCTCTCTACCTAGCTCTCCATCCATCACAACCTACAACTCTCTCTCTATTACTCTCTATCTCACCTCCCACTCTCTCCATCCATACCTCTCCCTCTCCTTCCCTCTCTACTCTCTATCTCCCTAATCCCTCTCTACCTACCTCTCCATCCATCACTCCCTAACACTCTCTCTATACCTCTCTATCTTGATTCTCTCGCACCCTCCCTCCCTCATTCCCTCTCTAATTCTCTCTCTCTACCTCTCCTTCCCTCTCTAATTATCTTTATCTCCCCTAGATCTCTCTCTCTCACTAGATGTCTCTCTCCCTACCTTTTCCCCTATCTACTCTCTATCTCTCCTCTCCCTCCCCCTACCTCTCTCTCTCCCTCTCTCTCTTGCTCTCTCTCACTCCTCCTTCACACTCTTTCTCTCTCACTTTCTCCTCTCTATCTCACCATTCTTGTAAGGAAAGCTTAGGTGCGGAACAAACTCTCCTAATGTCAAAACCTCATGGAAGAATGCAAAGGTGACTTTAAATTTTGCAATTATAGTCTAATTAACATACACTTGAAAGGATTAACAAAAACATAGAAAATAACATACACAATTTGGACACCATATTTACGTGGGAAAAACCTTACGGGAGAAAAACCCACCACACCAAGAAAATACTCTTAGTATTATAATAAAGAAAATTACATACAGAGTACAAAATTCACTTTCCGATGTCAATTTACAACAACATAATTTCCTTGATCAACCTTGTACAGAACATCCTAATTACAATGCTATCTTAATTGAATTCATACACACTAATCACACATCAAACTATTCACAGAACTGATCATCATCTTCAATTACAGAGTATATCCATGTCATTCATGGTATGTTGATCTTCCTCACAGGAACAGCCGCAACAGTCCAACTGCTAGCGGTTCCCATTCTACTTCTTTGATTGGTAAAAAACAAACCATGTAGGATTGACATTCGGTCAAGGTGTTCAAATAGTGTCACATGTCAGTGAGACACTAGGCCGTGTCTCCCTGATGCCACAATGCCCGACTATCGTTATCGCCCAGAGTCACCACCATCGACAAGAGTCATATCGAGTTCAAAATTGTCGCTTAGACTCACTCTATCGCTAAGACATCATATCGATATCCACGACAGAACCATCGGCCAAACCATTGCTGTTGCTAAGACTTCACACCGATGTTCAACTCATGTAACTCTATCGACGAGACCATCACTATCGGTGAGACATCATACCAAGCATAGAACAGTCAGAGAGACCACCGCTATCGCCAAGAGGTCATATCGGATGCATCAGCCTGTCAGCGAGAGAAACACCATCGCCAAGAGTTCATACTAAAGTTATATACTCATCGGCGAGATCACAACCATCGGTAGGAGATCATACCGAGTACAAACCTTTCGGCGAGACCACAACCATCGCTTAGACTCTTATCGAGCCTTCATGTCACCTCAATGACTTCGAGTGTATAACTGTTGGTGAGACATATCTTGTTGGAATGAGTCATTCTGAAAGTTCACATCTCTCCCCGATGCCACTCATCGCCAAGACTCTCCCCGATATCCAATAGAAACCAAATCGTCGGCAAGAGATCTCCCTAGGCGGAAAGAGTTGGAAACTTTCATAGCGATCGACATGTCTTGCTGATGACTCTCATCAGCAAGACAAAAGCAAAGTCTCAACGACCTGGGCATTTCAAATGATTAGAACACAACTGCTAGTCAGTAAGAAATTTAGAGGGTCTCACCGACTTTTCCCTTACAGGAGTTTCATGCCAGTAAGATTGAGGCACATTTTCCAACAATCTCCCATTTGACGAAGATCTTACTAACACCTCCAGAGCATAACAAAACTATTGAAATTCATGGGCACTAAGGCCCATCGAATTGGCACACCACCTGAACTTGTCTGTGCTCATTGGCTCCGTCAATGCATCTACAACATTCTCTAGAGTATCCACCTTTTCTAAAGAGACCTTTCCATCCTCCACCATATCTCATACAAAATGATACTGCACATCTATATGTTTTGTCCTAGCATGGAAAGTAGGATTTTTTGCCAAAAAAATAGCACTCTCACTGTCACAGTAAATTGTTATTTTCCCTACATCAAAACCAATGTTAGAACACAAACGTTTTAACCAGATTACTTCTTTATAGGCGTGTGTTGTTGCCATGGATTCTACCTCTATAGTGGACAAAGTGACTACAACTTGTTG
Source organism: Sequoia sempervirens (assembly GCA_007258455.2). NCBI lineage: Eukaryota > Viridiplantae > Streptophyta > Pinopsida > Cupressales > Cupressaceae > Sequoia > Sequoia sempervirens. The sequence goes on from VDFB02000017.1 coordinate 461,298,272, forward strand.
CTTACTCATCCAACTAACTACACCACCATTCAACATAAAAATATATCCACTGGTGGATCTTCTGTTGTCAATGTCCCCTGCCCAATCAAAATCCACATAGCCTCGAATACTGAGAGTCCTCTGTGATTCAACCAAATTTCCATGGTAACACAAAGCATATTCTAAAGTTCCCTTCAGATATCTGAACACTCTTTTCATAGCATCCCAATGTATCCTTCCAAGATTTTCCATAAAGCGACTAAGTACTCCCATTGCTTTGGAAATGTCTGGTGCTGTACAGACCATTGCATACATTAAACTGCCAACTGCACTAGCATAAGGCACTTTGGTCATGTCCTCTATCTCAGTAAGAAATTTTGGACAGTCTTCAATAGATAGCTTCGTTCCCTGCAAAACTGTAACAACTAGCTGCTTGCAATCAGTCATACAAAATCTCTCAAGAACAGTATTAATATACTTACTTTGACTAAGCCAAAGTTTTCTACTCTTCTTGTCCCTGGTTATTTCCATTCCTAGAATATACCTAACTGCACCAAGATCTTTCATTTCAAACTTTGCAGACAACTGAGACTTAAGATTAAAAAATTATTAACTTACTATTGCCTATGAACAACATATCATCAACATAGAGAGCACTAATAAGAACATGATCATTTTCAGCTTTGTAGTGCACACAATGATCAGATTTTGATCTTACAAATCCCAATGACAAAACAAAAGTGCCAAACTTCTAGTACCACATCCTAGGAGACTATTTTAATCCATACAAATATTTTTTCAACTTGCAAACTAGTTTTTCTTTACCTTTTTCCACAAAGTGGTCAGGCTGGGACATATAAATCTCCTCTTCAAGATCACCATGAACAAATGTTGTCTTCACATCCATTTGTTCAACCTATAAGTCATACACTGCTGCAAGTGACAAAAGAAATCTGATAGATGTCAACTTAGCTATAGGAGAAAAAATTTCTCCATAATCAATTCCCTCTACCTGGGAATAACCCTTCGCAACCAACCTCGCCTTATACTTTTTCACACTGCCATCCAAACCTATTTTCTTTTTGAATACCCATTTGTAGCCAACAACTTTTCTACCTTCAGGAAAGGGCACCAATCTCCAAGTATCATTATTTTCTAATGATTCCATTTCTTCATTCACGACTTCCAACCAAGAGTCTAAGTTAGACATTCTAAATGCCTCTTTCACAGTCCTAGGCTCATCAGTGCTAGAAATTAAAGCATAGGCACAAGTAGAATCTAAAAAAGAAAATCCATACCTATCAGGTTGCTTTCTTTCCCGTGTTGACCTCCTCATAGGTTGAGGCTGAGGTTGTTGTTCTTCTTCAAAACTTTCAGAACTACTTGAGCTCTCCTCAGTTTCAGGTACATTTTGAATTTTTAATTCCTCTTTATCTGGTGTCGAAGGAATTTCAACTACATCCCTTTGTTTTCTGATTTTGTCTCTGACTGCAGATCCAAAGTAGAAGGTTTCAGCTCACAAAAAATAACACTTTTGTTGTATAGAACCTTCTCTGTATCAGGATTCCAAAGCTTGTATCCTTTTATGCCAACACTATAACCAATAAAAATATATTTAATAGCCTTGTTTTCTAATTTAGATCTTTTTTAATTCGACACATATGCATATGCCTCATAGCCAAAGACATGAATATGTCTAAGAGAGGGCTTCTTTCTAGACCATGCTTCCAAAGGTGTTTTCTCAACAAGAGCGGAATTAGGAGAACGGTTTATCATGTAACATGCTGTTGCAACTGCCTCAACCCATAACTTCTCCTCCAAGCCAGCACTACTTAGCATACATTGTGTTCATTCCATCACTGTCCTGTTGAACCTTTCAAAAACCCCATTTTGTTGCAGAGTGTAAGGTGTAGTTTTATGTCTTCTAATCCCATGATCTTTACAGTACCTCTCAAAATCATCAGAACAAAACTCACTGCCATTATCAGTCCTTAAACATTTTATTTTTCTTCCAGTTTGATTTTCTACAAGGGTTTTAAATTCCTTAAAATGACTAAACACTTCTGATTTACTTTTCAAAAAATAAACAAATGCCCTTCTTGAATAATCATCAATGAACAATACATAATATCTTGATTTAGACAAAGAAGGAACATGTACTAGACCAAAAACATCATAATGAATGTAATCAAGTAAACCAAAAGATTTGTGAGGACTCAAGTAAAATGAAACATGGTGTTGTTTACCATATATACAATGTTCACAAAACTCGAATTCAAGGTTACAATCATCAAGCCCTTCAACCAGGTTTTTATTTTTCAAGGTTTTTAAACCTTTTTCACCAATGTGGCCAAGTCTATGATACCAAAGCATAGTCTTTTCTGCTGGAAGTTTAACTTCACTAGAGTTTACACTATCAGGAAATTTTACCTCCTTTTCTCCATGAGTAGCTTTCTATGACTTTACAGAGACGCTATTGCATTGTACAACATGTGCATCCAACTTATACAAGGTACCAATATGAGCACCCCTTGCTAGCACCATTGAGCCTCTAGTCATCTTGCAGCTATTTCCAGAGAGCGTGACTTTCACTCCAATATCATTCAGCTTACTAACAGAAAGTAGATTTCGAGCCAGACCTAGTATATGCATTACATCATTGATTCCCTTCACTCTTCCATCAGGGAATTGAATTCTGACTCTTCCACAGCCAACTATTTCCAAAGATGAATCACTTGCGAAATACACCCTTCCACCATCGTATTTTTCATACTTCGTGAACCAATCTCTATGAGATGTCATGTGGAAAGATGCTCCAGAATCAATCAGCCAAACATCATCTAATGCCTGTGTAGCCAAGGCTGCAATGAAGGAGTCTGCATCACTCCGAGAAGAATCATTGTCAGAATTCTTCTTCTTCTTCTTTTTCTCCTCTTTGCAATCCTTTCAGACATGACCAAGTTGCCCACAATTCCAACACTTCACCTTGGACTTCTTGCTAGGATAATTTGATCTCCCCTTTGATTTGGATTTGGACTTCTTGTCCTTCTTCTTGCCTTTTTCTTTCGATCTTCCTCTAACAACAAGAGCCTCCTTCGCCATCTCAAAAGATTTCCTTCTCATCTCTTCTGATAACAAAGAAGAAACAACATATGCCATCTTAAAAATGGATGTCATACTCCCAATAGCCATCACCCAGTGATCCCAAGAATATAGCAAAAAACATAACAATAACATACATCGATCTTCTTCATCAATCTTCACACCCACAGATGCCAACTGAGCAATCGACATGTTGAAAGCATTCAAATGATCACCAACAGATGCTCCTTCCTTCATTTTCAAAGAGTACAACTTCTTCCTCAAGAACAACTTATTCACCAAGGACTTGACCTGATAAATAGCTCCCAGTCTTTTCCACAAATAAGATGCAGTCTTTTCTTCATGAACATTAAGAAGAATATAGTCTGCTAAACAAAGCCTTATCATCCCCTTTTATTTTTGTTCTGCAAGGTCCCAATCCTCTTGCTTCATGCCTGTAGGCTTTGTTCAAGACACAAAAAGCCACAAATCATGATCAACCAATAGATCTTCCATTTTAAGTTTCCACAACTGAAAATTACTGCCATTGAATTTATCAATTTCAATCTTTCCTGATGTGCTTGCCATCTAAATCTGTAATTTGAAATACTACACTTCTACAAGACTCCCACTGAAACAGGATTGACACAAAAAACCCAACGTACCCAAAAGGATAACACAACTGGCCAGGCTTTGATACCACTTGTAAGGAAAGCTTAGGTGTGGAACAAACTCTCCTAACGTCAAAACCTTAGGGAAGAATTCAAAGGTTACTTTAAATTTTGCAATTACAATCCAATTAAGATACACTTGAAAGGATTCATAGAAGCAGAGAAAAGAACATACACAATTTGGACACCAGATTTACGTGGGAAAACCCTTACGAGAGAAAAACCCACCACACCAAGAAAATCCTTTTTGTATTATAGTAAAGAAAATTACATACAAAATACAAACTTCACTTTCTGATGTCAATTTACATCAACATAATTTCCTTGATACCCCTTGTACCAAACATCCCAGTTACAATGCTATCTGAATTGAATTCATACACACTGATCACACATCAAACTGTTCACATAACTGATCATCATCTTCAATTATAGAGTATATCCATGTCATTCATGGTCTATTGATCTTCCTCACAGGAACGGCCGCAACAGTCTAACTGCTAGCGGTTCCCATTCTACTTCTTTGATTGGTCAAAAACAAACCACGTAGGATTGAAATTCGGTCAAGGCGTTCAAACAGTGTCGTATGTCGGTCAAACACTAGGTCGTGTCTCCCCAATGCCACAATGCCTGACTGCCATTATCGCCCAGAGTCACCACCATCGGCAAGAGTCATAATGAGTTCAAAATTGTCACTCAGACTCACTCTATAGCTTAGACATCATATCGATATCCATAGCAGAACCATCGGCCAGACCATCGCTATCACTAAGACTTCACACCAATTTTCAACTCATGTAACTCTATCGGCGAGACCATCGCTATCGGTGAGACATCATACCGAGTACAAAACAGTCAGAGAGACCACCGCTATCGCCAAGAGGTCATATCAGATACATTATCCTATCGGCGAGAGAAACACCATCGCCAAGATTTCATACCAAAGTTATATACTCATCAGCGAGATCACAACCATCATCAGGAGATCATACCGAGTACAAACCTTTCGGCGAGACCATAGCCATTGCTTAGACTCTTATTGAGCCTTCATGTCACCGCGATGACTTCGAGTGTCTAACCATTGGCAATACATATCTTGTCAGAATGAGTCATTCTTAAAGTTCACATCTCTCCCCAATGCCACTCATCGCCAAGAGTCTCCCCGATATCCAATAGAAACCAAACTGTCGGCAAGAGATCTCCCCGGTCAGAAAGAGTTGGAAACTTTCACAATGATCGACATGTCTTGCCGATGACTCCCGTCGGCAAGACAGAAGCGGAATCTTGGTGACTTGAGCATTTCAAATGATTAGAACACAATTTTTAGTCAGTAAGACATTCAGAGGGTCTCACCAAATTTCCCTTACAGGAGTTTCATGCCAGTAAGATTGAGGCACATTTTCCAACAATTCTCTCTTTCCCTCTCTATAACTCTCTACTTCTCTATATGTTACCATTCCCTCTCTACGTATCTTTATCTCACCTATCCCTCTTTACCTCTCCCTTCCTCCCCTCTCTCACCCCCCTATTGGTGGTCAAAATAGTGCAACATGCAAAAAAAATATTGCTATTTTGTTCCTCCTGAAAGAGAAAGATAACACATGGATACCTAACTTCCAAGGTCCTGGTAATTGGGTCTCGACTATGCTAATTTCACTCAATGGTTGATGTAACTATAAAGTTCAAGGGGCCTACTGATGTTGAGCTTCCAGATTGTTATAAGATCAAACATTAAACCTACTTTAATCGGGGGGTTTAAAGAAAAAGAAAAAGATAGATCAAAGCTTTGGAACTGAAGAGAATGTTAATTTACCCAAGTAATTAGACTTGTTTCCTTCCAAGGAATTCCTAAACTAAAACTATAGAATAAAATCAACTTGTAATTTAAACACAGTTTCATTCATTCATAGTGCAAACTTTAATAGCAAATTGCAAACCATCATTTAAACAAAACATAAGATAAAATTTTGTTCCTTGAAAGCCTTCCAAATCAAATAATTAACCCAAGATAAATACCATTCTGGAGCATAACATGAAGTAGATTAAAATTTGGCTGCTTCTACTTTGGTGAAATAGATAAACAACATTTACAAATTTGGAAAAATCACCTGTATACAAAAAACCCATGCCTTCAAATCATCTCCATCTACACTAAGAAAACTTGAAAGATACATCACTGCCTTCTACTCTCAAGTTTCTCTACCTTCTAACCTTAACTTGCTAATTCTTAACTGCTAATTTCTAGCCTTTCCTATAATAATCCAGTCTTTTTTACAAAGAGGCAAAAGTGCCATTTATACAAAATGTGCCAAAATGTGTTGGCCCTAGTTTTAGGGTTTACAAAAATAAGTCGGTTTGCAGCAGAGTCAACCTTGGAAGAGTTTGAACAAAGTCAATGATGCATTAAATGCATATACCTGCTCCAGTCAGTGAAAGATTTCCCATAGGCATGGTTTCCAGATCTTTTGCAACTACCACCATTAACTCGCAGTCCTCATGTCCGCCATTAAGACTCCACGCATTCTATTCTCGACCTTGAAAACTGCTCCCATAGAGCTACTTCGAATGCTCTAGAGAATTGTCATTAATGTTGATCTACTTTCACGAGTAGACATCCCATTAATCATTAAGACTCACAACTTTTCATCCTTTATGCTTTCCTCTCATTACAGATCTCTCTTCAAGTTGATCTTCTTGTAAAGTGGCATCAAGTGTTCTTGACATGCTTTAACCCTGCAAAACAATGCCTTCATTAGTCCTCTAAAGCATAGAAGATATCATCATTCATCCCACCTTCCATATATCCTTCATTCAATTATACACAGCAAAAAGAAACCTAACTTTGGCGGAGGCGGGACCAAATCCGAATCAGAAACAATACTTAACTTTAATACTGGTGGGGGCAGAGCCAAGATGAAACTGGAACCGAGACCGGAGTTGGAATGAGAAATGGACATGAAAATAACCATCACTTCCAAGTCCAGCCCACACTTCGGCTCCGCGTCCGCAAAAATCAAAGAAACCTGAGAACAAACGCAACCGGGACCGGAGCAAAAACCTATCCTGGGTGAACCACAACAGGGGCGGAAGCGGAACAAAAACCGAACCAGAAACTTTCTCCAAATTCCAGGTTTGGTTTCCACCCTAGCTCCATCTCTGACAACTCACAAGGAGACGACAAAAGGGACAAAAAAAAGGGGGAAGGGAAGAAAAAACATTCCACAACCAAAAAACAAAGAACAAGGGCAAAACAAACAAACAAGACCGGTAGAACCAGAACCGGAAAGGAACTAGAACCTAGAACTTCATAAAAGTTTCAGAGTTCGGTTTCGGTTTGCATTCCGCTTCCACCAAAACAAAAGGAAACAAACGCCAAAGGAAAAAACAAAAGAGGCAGAACCGGAACCAGGAAAGGAACTGAAATTAGAACTTGGAAGGAATTCCAAGTTCGGTTTCAGTCCCGGTTCCGCGTCCACCAGAACAAAAAAGAAAAGGCCCAAGGAGGAAAGGAAAATTCCTAAGGCACATGACACAAAACCAAAGGAAAATGACAAAAAAACAAGAGAAAAGGAGCGAGCCAAAAGTTAGTCGAAAACAACCAATCGAAGAAGAAACAAAAAGAAAAGCGAAGTCGGAGTCAGGATGGAAACCGAACCAGAAACCTTGAAAGAGTTCAATGTTCAGATTTAGCTCCAGACCCGACTCCAATAAAATAAAAGACAGACTTAGGAGAAAAATGAAAGAACTCCTAAGACCCAACCAAACAACCAAAGGAAGCAGAACAAAACAAGGGGGACCTATTTTAAACAAGTTTAAAATATTGTGGTTATGCAAGGCATAACAAATGGCGACTTGGATGGGAAAATGGTTTAACCATTTTCAAGAAACTGAAGGATTCAGCTACCTAGAACTCCTGGTTTATGGCATCACAACTCCAGTTAGGTCATTTTTAACAACCAAGGTTGAGCTAGAATCTCAAATGTAAATCAACACTGGCTACCTCTGAATATTTGTGTGTGCTTGATGGTGCATCACCCCTTTTACAAAGTTTTCCTCATCTTTTGAACAACAATGTGCAAGATTTGAACTACATGAGTTGATTCCCTTTACCTATTGTGCAATGATATCCTGGGCATTGCTCCACTACCAGACAAGCATCCATAGCCCCGACGGAGATACCTCTAGTTCTCTCACAGCATTGCTCTACTACTAATCAGGCATCCATAGCCTCGGTAGAGATACTGGAATCACTCGTTCATATTGAGTTTTCATTTTTCTTAGATAATTCTTTTCTTTTCTTTTCTCTTGGAGTTTCAGATATTTCATTCAATTCTTTCTCAATATGTTAGATGTACGACATCTGTTCTGGGTTGAAAACTACCATGGACCTCATAACAACATCTAGGGAATCAGATTTTTTACTAAAATCTTACAACACCATCACCCTAAGACAAATGTACCATTACAAAAGGAGGTGTTTCTATTGATTTGTGATAGATTCAGTTGTAGTTAATGAAGATTGTTTACTTTGCACCTTGTTTTCAATACTATCCACAACTTTTATTGGTAATGGACATAAAACAACGAATTTAGGACAAAATCATCCAATCAAAAAACCTTAAAATATCTAAACCAACTTCTCTCCTAGGAACAAAAGTATACTTTAGATAACAACCCCCTTACAACTGCATAAAATGAAGGTCCCCGCAAGGAAAAAAAAAGAGACACAAGCAAAGGAATAAAAAGAAAAGGAAAACAAGGAAAACAACAAAACTATTTACAAGCAGAAAAAACTTATCTACATATATACAACCCAACAAAATGATCAAACTTTCAGGATCCAAAGTAATGTTTAAGAAACTATCCATTGACAGGCAATGGAACAGGTTCTCTTGTTAAACTATTCAACCAGAAAGTATTTTCTCCTAGGATTTCAGCAATTTGATAGGGACCCAACCAGAGCTTATCAAATTTTTGGTGATCGCCCTTTTTTTCATTAGCTTTATCCCACATCAACACAAGGTCTGATATTCTGAATGCCTTGATTTTGGATTTTTTGTCAAACCAACATTTGACAACAACCTGGTGTCTAAAGAATTGCTGCAAAGAAGCATCTCTTTGCTCTTCTAATTTCAACAAGCCAACTAACCTTACTTCAATCCTGTCATCACTTGAGTAAAATTTCTACATAAATTTTAGGACATGTATTTGCAAGTGGATAGGGAACACAGGCTTCTGGCCATACACTAGCTTAAATGGTGAGGTCTTTAAAGCAACCTTGATCCTAGTCCTATCTTCCTATAAAGAAAATCTTAACTAGGTATGCCAGTCCCTAGAATTGTTCTCAAATAGTTCTTTAATTACTCCTAGGAGATTCTTATTAGTTGATTTTGCAACTCCATTTCCTTGTGGGTAATAGTTTGAAGAATACTTTAAATTTTTTTTATTATTATAAGCCCATGAAATGAACTCGGTAGAAGAAAAGGCAGAGCCATTATCACATACCAATGCAAAGGGTACTCCAAACCTATTTGTGATGCATTCGGTGAGGAACTTGATTACTACCTCTGTTGTGTTATTCCTGCAAGGTATAGATTCTATCCATCTTGTGCAATAATTTGTGGCAATCAAAATAAATTTGTGTCCTGTAGAAGAATTTGGATTAATTACCCCAAAAAAATCTAGTGCCCATTGGGCAAATGGTCTTACCTCATAAATAGGCTACAATGGCATAGTTGAATGGCGCTCTCTTGATGCATAAATTTGAAATATTTGACATGTTCTCACATGTTGGTGAGCATCCCTAAACACACATGGAAAATAATAACTAGATCTGAGAATCTGATGTGCTAACGAATCTGCAGAACCATGGCCTGTGCCATGTTTCCCATGAAATTCAGCAATTGTGTGCCTAGGTTCTTGCTGATCAAGGCACCGTAGGTAAACTCCCTCTAAGTTCTTCCTATATAACAGTCCTCTTTTGAGCATATAATGGGATATTTTCATTCTCAGTTCTCTCCTCTGAGTTGTATTCATTCCCTCTAGGCACCGATTGTTGAGCATGAAGTAAATAATATCGGCATACCAAGGGTCATTGGAAAAGGACTGTGTTGTGTATTGTTGACAAATAATGTTCTCACCAGGATCTACCATTGATTTAGACAGGCCTTGACCTCAGACAAGTTTCATAGTGAGAATCTCCAATTCAAACTCATGTAGAATAGCCATCCATTTCCCCCTGCGTTCTCCCAACTCGCTCTGCATAAGTAAAGACTTCACAACAACATCAGGAACTATGAAAATGATCTGACTTTGAAGGATATAGTGCCTGAATTTCTTGACAACTCTAACCAATGCAAAAGCTTGTTTCTCAAGAGGTGGGTACTTGACTTCAACATTTTTAAATGGAGAGCCCATGAAGGCAATTGGCCTTTCATCCCCCTCCTCTCTTCATTGAGTTAGGACAGTGGCACATGAGTGTTCAGAGGAAAAAAGAATAAATATAAAATGGCTTCAAGTAGTCAGGACTGGTGAGGACTAGTGCTTCAAATATTGATTGCTTAATCTAAGAAAAAGCAGCCTTGGCCTCATTACTCCATTCTATTGTATCATCCTTCTTCATCATTTCATTCAAAGATTTAACAATATCTGCAAAACCTATAATAAAATTTCTCACAAATTTAATCTTTCTAAAGAAAGATCTCATCTCCTTCTTACTTCCTGACATGGTTAACTTTAAAATAGACTCAACTCAGTCTTGATCTATCGATATCCCTCTTTCTAAGATTATGTGTCCCAAAAGTTTCCCTTCAGAAACCCTGAACACATACTTTTTGGGATTCAGAGAGACACCATATCGGATACATCTTTCAAGAAATTTAGCCAAGTCTACAGCATGGTTTAGTCTATCTTTAGAGAATACTGTCAGGTCATCCATGTAAATGATGATGCACTTTCCAATCAAATCTTTAAACACTACATCCATGGCATGTTGAAAGGTTGCTCTGACATTTATCAAACCAAATGGAATCCTCCTGTAAGAAAAGTTTCCCCACTTAGTAGTGAAGGTTGTCTTCACTCTATCTTCATTATTAAAAATCACCTTATTGTATCCAGAATAACCATCCAGGAATGACATCATCTGAGACCCATTGACAGTTTGTAAGAATTCGTTCAGAGAAGGGAGTGGGTAGTTATCTTTTTCTGAAGCTCTATTCAGATTCCTAAAATCTACACATAGCCTAATCTCTCCATTCTTCTTACGAAATGGAACCAAGTTAGCCACCCATGTTGAATGTCGTATGGGGAAGATTATTCTTGTAGAAAGCAATTTCTGAACTTCCTTTAAGATTAGTGGTTCAATCAGGGCGTTGATAGGACGTTGTTTCTGCCAAAATGGTCTAGCTTCAAGCTTCAAAGTGATAGTATGAGTTATCACAGAAGTGTCAAATGTTTTTAGATCTTCATACCCCCAAGCAATTGCAACAATATCTTTCTTCAGTTCCATCAGTATATCTTTTCTAATTGCTTCAGGGCAAGATCTCCCTATGTAAACATTTCTTTCAGGGCCAGAATCAGCTAGGTTAATAGTTTCATATTCACCGCCTTTATCTTCGGTCGAGACCTTTTCCTGAGCCCTTGAGTCTAAATCAAAAATTATTTCTAAGGCCACCATTCCCTTGGGAATGCTATTACTTTTCAGATTGAGGATACCTTCTTTATCACAGTCTTCGGGGTTTCAATCTCCTTGATCCCTTTTAGATTCATCAATGATCTGTCCTTCAAAAACATCTGAGCTTGTTAAAAAAGAAAGGATATGTCGATCATCATCAAAAAATTGAAAATTCTTGATGTTATCAGGAACAACCGGGGTGGATATCAACTCTACTGAGAATCTCTTGAGCTTGGAGCCTTGCATGGGTTCCAGGGTACTTGCAGCAATAGCTAATGAATCAACTATCTGATTTTCCTCTCTAGGAATTAAACTAATTCCAAAAGCATCAAAGTCTTCAATCAGGTTCCATACCCGATTTCTATAAGCTACCAGCCTTTTATTGTGACATGTGTATTGGCTGCGTACTTGCTTGATAATCACTTCCGAATATCCTTTGACCATCAAGGCAGTGAATTTCTTCTGATGTTCCAACATCAGTCCCCAAGCTAATGCTTCATACTCTGTTATATTGTTGGTGCATCCAAACTGCAATCTGTAAGAAGCAAGAAATGTTTTCCCTTTCAGGATGGTTAATCCAATTCTAGCACCACAACCTGTTTTAGATTTGGATCCATCAAACGTGAGGGTCCACAGCTGATCATGAGTTGGGGATGATTCCTTTGAGGTTGTTGTGGGTGTTTGGATAAGATGAACCATAGGTGGGGGCACTTGATCTTTTGCATCAGATATTGGGAATGGGTGTTCAATAAGCTTATCAGGTGCAATATCCAATTCCTGCTTAGATATATTATATAATCCTAGGATATCTTTCTGAAGGTCACTTGTATCTTTGATGGATCCCTTGGGTTTTGGTATACTTGTGAGTGCAGGGGTATCAAATAAACCTTGGGGTTGTTCAACACAACTATGTTGGTTCGGTATCATGACCGAGGTGGGTTCAATTTGAGGAGGGACTTCCTCTGAGGGTATATTATCCCTGGTTAACATTATTTCATTTTGAGCTTCGAATGAGAAGTGATTTGAAATGGTCTCAAGGTGACTTGGGTTAGTCTCATTGGCTAGAGAAACATGATTTAAAATACTGATGCAGGGTTGGCAAGTCAGTTCTGAATGATATTGGTAGTGTACCCTACACCAATTAGGGAGCAAAAGACTCTGCAAATCGATACCTTCCCCTAAGACCAACTGATCCTGTTGTAGCTTCTTGATCAATACCTGTTGATTCTCATTAATCATGGGATCAAGGGATTTTTGCATTAACAAGTCTTTAGAATCAAGAACCAAAAAGCTTAGAATTTCTTCTCTTTTATAAACCCCTATCTTGGTTTTAAAATAAGCTACCTCGTTAGGAAAGTCATATTCAGTGATGATATGTTTGAGGTGGGGTTCATTTTCAATCCTAATCTGCATAGACATCCCCCTCCATGGAAGCCACATGTGTGAAAAGTCGAGGGAGAGATATCCCCCTATAATTTTCATTAAATCTCTGCTCAATAGCATACCACAAGTCTCGGGAATGTCTGCTACTTGAATATCCATATTGGTTAAAATCCTAGGGTCAGACCCTACTTGCACATGTATATTTCTTAATTCTCCAACTACATTAACCTATGTTTTATCAAGTTGGATGACATTTTTGTTTGTTTGGATAGGGTTCAATCCCAATTTCTTGCATATAGAAAATGGCATCACATTGCCAGAAGCCCCTGAATCTAATAGACAATTATGTAGATTCTTCCCACAAATTCTCAAACCTAAAAGAAATGGCGGGGTACCTACCTTGCTTCTGAACAAAGCTACGTTCATGTCTGCAGCGGGTTCCACCTTGGTTTTCCCTTTTGATTTATCAGCTTCTTCCAAAGCTTTCAACACTATCTCTCGTTGGGTAGGGCACCACTTCAGGATATTAAAGTATGATAAAGAGATTTTTTGTTTCTGCATCTCTGAAACAATATCAAATTCTTTGTTATATCTTGGATTACATTTGAAAACACTAGGTGAATTACCCTCATTATGGGAATCAGGCGAACCCTTTGGTGGAGGAGGGTTGTTATCAACACTCTGATTCAGATGCACCATATGGTTAGGTGGTGTTGATATAGTGAATGAACCCTTATTCTGATTTCTTAGGAAGTGTCCCCCCTTTTTCTGAAAGGCTTGGGCATCGTACGAATCCTCCTCTAGTTCATTCTCATTCTACATTGGGAATGAAGGTTCTTCTTCAAAAAGGTCATAAGTCATGGTTGTATCCATTGAGCCACCTCCTTTGTTCGAATTCCATTGTAATGTTTGGGTGTATTCCTGTGCCATCTTCATGACCTTCTCCATTTCAGGGCAGTTTACCTCGGAATGAGTTGTAGTATCATGCAACCTGCACCAGTTAGTCATAAAATTGAGGTCAACCACATTCACAACATGTGGCATGTCCTCATTAGCTTGATAATTGTGAGGAACTCCTTCGTTATTTGGCCTTGTATTCCATTGTCGATTGTTATTTGGCCTCTAGTTATATCCTCTATTTTTATTTTGATAGCCTTGATTAGGGGAGTTTTGGCCTTGATAACCCCTCTGGCTGTGATTGTTGTTATTCTGATAATTACCCTAATTGTTATTGCTCTGATTAGGGTAATTACCTTGGTTCTGAGAGGGGTTCAGTTTAAACTGAGCCATATCATTCGTGACTTGAGACAAAGTTTTCTTTAAGGTCTCCACCTCGTTTGTGAGTTGAACTATCCTTTCACTTACAACACTCTTAGCAATAGGTGGCTAACCGACAAGATTTGGTATTTCAGCTTGGTTATGATGACCATGTGGACTATGATGAGCCTATGATTGTTGAAAGAAGTCAGGAGCTCCATTAGCAAAGAATGGAACAAGATATTGAGTCTGCAACTCAGATATAGGTCCATAATGGGAAGAAGACATCCCTGGGATAGTATTAAATAAAGGGGGTGGATTAGGAATTTGATACCCCATTGAAGGAAAACCTCCTCCCAAGCTTCCCTGTTGAGAGCTAGTTTGTTGTTGCAGCTTGATGGCTAGATGATAAACCTTAGATAGAGAATCAATATCTGCCGACCGATAAGTCCTTTGTAGGAACAGGCCAAGCAAAGGGTCTATAACTCTAAAATATGCTTGAATGACACTATTCTTAGCAACTAGATAGGGGTCCTATAGTCTCCTATACATCCATTGAAACCTGGTATTAAACAAGGGCAGGGATTCACATGGCTCCTTCCTAATGGTAGCAAATTGATGGAACAAAATGGCTGGATCGACATAAACTCTAAACTAATTGATGAAAGCATTTTCCAGGTCTGTCCAGCTCTGAATAGAACCTTGTGGAAGATTTAGGTACTAGTTGTATGCCATATCCCCTAAGGAATAAGGGAACAACCTACAAACCACATCATGGTGAGCTATCTGGGCTCTGGTACAAGTGTCCTTAAAATTTTGTATGTGCTCTTCAACACTCCTTGATTCACCATGAAGGTATTTGAGACAAAATCTCTCAGGATTCTTAGGCATATCATGAAATCATCTAGGAATAGTCCCCAATGGAGAGGGATTATTCATAAAAAATGCCATTGGTGGCGGTGGTGGGGGTTGAGCCAACTGTAATGGTACTTGAGATGGATTCAGTGGTGAATTAATAGGTGTCCACTAGGGTATTGGTGAAAAGCCTGGTGGAGTAAGTGGAGCTGACAAGGGTGGTATGATGGTTGCCCCCGTCTTATGAATCTTTTGTCTTCTTGGGGTCTTGAGTTCTATCAAAGGTGGTGGGTTATCAGTTGATCAAAGAACTCTATGGGACCTCTTTGGGGAGGAAAACCCAAAATTATCTAGTTTACTGCTCTAGGCCCTCCTTCTAGTGCTAGTTCTATTGGTGGTCAAAATAGCACAACAACATGCAAATAGAATATTGCTATTATGTTCCTCTTGAAAAGAGAAAGATAACACATGGATACCTAACTCCTAAGGTCCTGGTAATCGGGTCTCGACTATGTTGATTTCACTCAATGGTTGATGTAACTATAATGTTCAAGGGGCCTGCTAGTGTTGAACTTCTGGATTGTTATAAGATCAAACATTAAACCTACTTTAACCGGGGGTTTTAAAGAAAAAGAAAAAGATATATCAAAGCTTTGGAACTGAAGAGAATGTATATTTACCCAAGTAATTAGACTTGTTTCCTTCCAAGGAATTCCTAAACTAAAACTGTAGAATAAAATCAACTTGTAATTTAGAGACAGTTTCATTCATTCACAGTGCAAACTTTAATAGCAAATTGCAAACCATCATTTAAACAAAACATAAGATAAAATTTTGTTCCTTGAAAGCCTTCCAAATCAAATAATTAACCCAAGATAAATACCATTCTGGAGCATAACATGAAGTAGATTAAAATTTGGCTGCTTCTGCTGTTGGTGAAATAGATAAACAACATTTACAAATCTGGAAAAATCACCTGTATACAAAAAACCCATGTCTTCAAATCATCTCCATCTACACTAAGAAAACTTGAAAGATACACCACTGCCTTCTACTCTCAAGTTTCTCTACCTTCTAACCCTAACTTGCTAATTCTTAATTGCTAATTTCTAATCTCTCCTATAATAATCTAGTCTTTTTTACAAAGAGGAAAAAGTGCCATTTATACGAAACATGCCAAAATGCGTCGGCCCCTGTTTTAGGGTTTACAAAAATAAGTCAGTTTGTAGCAGAGTCGACCTTCGAAGAGTTTGAACAAATTCAATGATGCATTAAATGCATATACCTGCTCTAGACGGTGAAAGATTTCCCATAGGCATGGTTTCCAGATCTTTTGCAACCACCAGCATTAACTTGCAGTCCTCGTGTCCGCCATTAAGACTCCACGCGTTCTATTCTCGAGCTCAAAAATTGCTCCCACGGAGCTATTTCAAATGCTTTGGAGCATTGTCATTAATGTTGATCTACTTTCGCGAGCAGACATCCCATCAGTCATTAAGACTTGCGGCTTTTCATCCTTTACGCTTTCCTCTCGTTACAAATATTTTTGCAAGTTAATCTTCTTGTAAAGCGGCATCAAGTGTTCTCGACATGCTTTAACCCTACAAAATAATGCCTTCATTAGTCCTCTAAAGCATAGAAGATATCATCATTCATCGCACCTTTCATATATCCTTCATTCAATTATACACAGCAAAAAGAAACTTAACTCTAGCGGAGGCGGGACCAAATCCGAGTCAGAAACAATACTTACCTTTAATACTAGCAGGGGTAGAGCCAAGATGAAACCAGAATCGGGACCGGAGTCAAAATGGGAATCAAACATGAAAATAACTATCACTTCCAAGTCCAGCCCACACTGTAGCTCCGCATCCGCAAAAAGCAAAGAAACTCGGGAACAAACGCAACCGAGACCGGAGCAAAAACCAATCCCGGGTGAACCACAACGGGGGCAGAAGCGGAACAAAAACTGAACCAGGAACTTTCTCCAAATTCCAAGTTCAGTTTCCACCTCGGCTTCGTCTTCAAAAACTCACAAGGAGAGGACAAAAGGGACAAAAAAGAAAAAGGGGAAGGGAAGAAAAAACATCCCACAACCAAAAAATAAAGAACAAAGGAAAAACAAACAAACAAAGAAGACCGGTGGAACTAGAACCAGAAAGGAACCGAAACCTAGTACTTTAGAAAAGTTTCAGAGTTCGGTTTCCGTCCATGTCTCACTTCTGTGAAAACAAAAGGAAACAAATGCCAAAGGCAAAAACAAAAGAGGTGGAACCGGAACCGGGAAAGGAACCAAAATCATAACTTGGAAGGAATTCCAAGTTCGGTTTCAGTCCCGGTTCTGCGTCTACCAGAACAAAAAAGAAAAGGCCCAATTAGGAAAGGAAAATTCCTAAGGCACAGGACACAAAACCAAAGGAAAATGACAAACAAACAAGAGAAAAGGAGCGACCCAAAAGTTAGTCAAAAACAACCTATTGAAGAAGAAACAAAAAGAAAAGCAAAGTCGGAGTCGGGATGGAAATTGAACCAAAAACCTTGAAAGAGTTCAATGTTCAGATTTAGCTCAAGACCCAGCTTCGACAGAACAAAAGACAGACTTAGGATAAAAATGAAAGAAATCCTAAGATCCAACCAAACAACCAAAGGAAATAGAACAAAACAAGGGGGATCTATTTTAAACAAGTTTAAAATGGGGTGGTTATGCAAGGCATAACACCACCCTCCCTCCTTCCCTCTATCTCTATCTCTCTCTACTTCTCTCTATCTACCCTATCCCTCTCTACCTTCATATCCCTCCATCACTCCATATCACACTCTCTCTATTGCTCTTTATCTCACCTCTCTCTCACCTCCCTCTCTCCCCCTCCATACATCTTCCTCTCCTTCCCTCTCTACTCTCTATCTCCCTAATCCCTCTCTACCTACCTCTCCTTCCATCACTCCCTACCACTCTCTCTACACCTCTCTATCTCGCTTCTCTCCCTCCCTTATTCTCTCTCTGCTTCTTTCTCTCTACTTCTCCTTTCTCTAATTATCTTTATCTCCCCTAACCCTCTCTCTCTCTTACTAGATGTTTCCCTCCCTAACTTTTCCCATATCTACTCTCTAACTCTCCTCTCCCTCCCTCTCCCTCTCTCACTCTCGTTCTCTCTTAGTCCTCCCTCACCCTCTTTCTCTCTCAATCTCTCCTCTCTATCTCACCATTCTCTCTTTCCCTCTCTATAACTCTCTCCTCTATATGTTTCCATTCTCTCTCTACTTATCTTTATCTCACCTATCCCTCTTTACCTCTCCCTTCCTTCTCTCACCCACCCTCCCTCCTTCCCTCTATCTCTATCTCTCTCTACTTCTCTCTATCTCACCTATCCTTCTCTACCTGCATATCCCTCTATCACTCCCTACCACACTCTCTTTACTACTCTCTATCTCACTTCTCTCTCACCTCCATCTCTCTCCCTCCATATGTCCTTCCTTATCTACTTTTTATCTCTCATGTCTCTCTACCTCTCCTTCCCTCTCTACTTGTATTTATCTCCTTTTTCTCTCCCAACATCTCTCTCTCTCTCCCCAATCCCTCCCTCCCCCTCTTCTCTCTTGCCTTATGAGGGTTGAGGGTGTAACATTTAGTGTTTAAGGTATAGGGTTAAGTGTATAAGGAATAGGGATTAGGGTTTAGGATATTAGGTATAAAGTTGAGGGTATAGGGTGTAGGGATGAGGGATGAGATTTTAGGGTTTAGGGTTTAAGGTATAGGGTTGAGGGTTGAGGGATAGTGTTTAGGGTTGAGGGTATAAGGTTAAGTGTATATGGTATATAGATTATGGTTTAGGATATTGGTTATATAGTTGAGGGTATTGAGTTGAGGATATTAGGTTTAGGGTTGATGGTTTAGGGTTTAGGATTTATGTATAAGTTTGAGGGTTGAGGGTTGAGGCATAATGTTCAAGGTTGAGGGTATGAGGTTAAGTGTATAGGGTATAGAAATTAGGGTTTATGGTGTAGGGTTGGTGATAATGTTTGGGAGTTTAGGAGTATAAGTTTGAGGTGCAATAAGGGTATGAGATGAGGAGTTGAGGTGTAGGGTTAAGGTATAGGGTTGAGGGTATTGGGTTTAGGATTGAGAGGTTTGGGTTTAGAGTTTAAGTATAGGGTTGAGGTATAATGTTCAAGGTTTTGGTTCTAAGGTTGAGGGTATACGGTATAGGGATGAGGGTTGAAGGTGTAGGGTTTAGGATTTAAGTTATAGTTTTGAGGGTTGAGGGATAGTGTTCAAGGTTGGGGGTGTAGGGTTAAGTGTATAGGGTATAGGGATTAGGGTTTAGGATATTGGGTATAGGGTTTAGAATATTAGGTTTAGGGTTGAGGTTTTAGGGTTCAAGGTTAAGGTTACAAGGTTTAATGTGGGGTTTAGCATTTAGTATAGGGTTAAGGTTCCTGAGATGATGTTTAGGGTATACTTAGGGTATAGGATGAGGTTTGAGGGTGTGGGGTTTATGGTTTTAATTCTCAACCTCATCCCTATGTGGACCCTAATCCTCAACCCTATACCATCGCTCCTCACCTCAGCCCTTAAATACTCAAACCATGAAATCCTCTACCTTATGCATTAAACCCTCAACCTTCTCAACCCTCATCCATGTCGCTCAGCCTCAAGCCCTTAAACCATAACATCAACCCCTCCACCATCAACCCTATGCATTGGACCCTCAGCCTAATCCTTCAACCATATACTCTCAAACTTATCTGTAAACCCTCAACCCTAAAATAATCCTCAACCTTCAAAACCCTTAAACCTTCCTGTCTCAACCCTCAATCCTCAGCCTTAAACTCTAATCCCTCAACCCCCTTATCCTCTCCACCCTATGCATTGACCCCTCAACCCTAATCCCTCAGCCTCTGCCTCAATGCTCTGCCCTCAACCTTAAATCCTCAACCCTCAGCTTCTAAACCCTACCCTCTACCCTATCACATTGAAATCCTCAACCTCAATTCATAAACCCTCAACCCTTAATCCCTCAGCCACTCGACCACCATGAGCCTCAACCCTCAACCTCTATAACCTCTACCCTATACATTGGACCCTCAACCTAATCCTTCAACCATATACCCTCAAACCTATACCCTCAACCCTCTACCCTCATCCCTCAACCCTCAACCCTAAACCTTTTAAACCTAAACGCTTAAACATTCTACCCTCTAGACCCTCAACCCAATACCCTCTACCCTCAACCCTATAGGTCCTCCACCCTAATCCCTCAACCCTATACCCTCAACCCCTATCCCTTTCTCTCTATCTATACATCTCACCTCTCTCCCCCCCTCTCCTACCCTCTCTAATTCTCTCTATCTACCCTCTCCCTCTTTATATGTACCTCTTGCTCAATCAATCCCTACCACTCTCTCTCGCTCCCTCTATCTATCTCTCTCTATCTCCCTCCCATTGCCTCTCCATCACTTCCTCTCTCTCCCACTCCCTCTTAGGGTTTAGGGATTAGGGTAGATAGTTTTCTTTGGTTTAAGGGTTGAGGGATTAGGGTTGAGGGTAGAGGGTAGAGACCCAATACCCTCTACCCTAAACCCTAATCCGCCTTCCTACTCTCAACAATATAAATCATCCCAACCCTATGGGTCTCCACCTAATCCCTCAACCTATGCCCTCAAACCTATCCATTTCTCTCTATTTATATATCTCACCTCTCTCTCCCTCCCTCTCTCCTACCCTCTCCCTCTTTCTACATAGCTCTTGCTCAATCAATCCCTACCACTCTCTCTCCTACCCTCTCCCTCTTTCTACATAGCTCTTGCTCAATCAATCCCTACCACTCTCTCTCGCTCCCTCTATCTATCTATCTCTATCTTCCTCCCACTGCCTCTCCATCACTTGGCCTGTTTAAAAAAATGGGTTCAAGAAATAGGGTCTCCTAGTGATTTACATCATCGAGAGACCCCATTTCTTGGACCCATTTTTTCAAACAGGCCACTACATTGCCAATTTCATTGAATTGGCAAGCCAATGGGACTACTAGCTTGCTAATTCAGTGAAATTGGC
>VDFB02000017.1:461319321-461369226 GCA_007258455.2 Sequoia sempervirens
TTGAGTTTGGGAGTTTGGATGAAGAAATTCACAAAGTTGCTTTGATAAAGTGGCCTATTTGGCTTAAGGGGCAGCGAGCCAATCATTTTTAAGGAAGGTCTGAAACAAGTATATGTATAAATTGGACATGTTAAAATAGAGGATAAAGGGTACTTATAAAGGTGAAGAGTTTGTAGGTTTGAGGACTTCTCTAAATCACTGTGATACCCTATTTCTATGAGGCATATGCTGCCCCTACCTTGTTAACCCTATAGAATTGGAAATCAAGTGAGTGCCAATTCCAAAAGGTTGACAAGGTAGGGGTAGTGTATGCCTCATAGAAATGGGGTGTCACGATGATGTAAATCACCGTGACACCCCATTTCTATGAGGCATACACTGCCCCTACCTTATCAAGCCTACCGAATTGGAAAGCTAGTGAGTGCCAATTTGGTAGGTTTGACAAGGTAGGGGCAGCATATGCCTCATAGAAATTGGGTGTCACGATGATGTAAATCACCATGACACCCCATTTCTATGAGGCATACGTTGCCCCTACCTTGTCAACCCTATCGAATTGGCAAGCTAGTGGGTGCCAATTCGGTAGGCTTGACAAGGTAGGGGCAGTGTATGCCTCATATAAATGGGGTATCACGATGATGTAAATCACCGTGACACCCCATTTTTATGAGGCATACGCTACCCCTACCTTGTCAAGCCTATTGAATCAGCAAGCTAGTGAGTGCCAATTTAGTAGGCTTGACAAGGTAGGGGAAATGTATGCCTCATAGAAATGGGGTGAATTCACAATCTTCTAATGCAAATAATAATGATAGAAGTTATAGGTTTTATAGAAGAGCAAGAAAATATGCCTTTGTAGAATATAAGACATTGTTTCAAAATTTTGTCATAAATCCACAAGCTTTTCCTTGAAGACAACTTTAAATGTAAACCATAAACCATTACAACTAACTTTAAATGTACTATACACATTTAATTGAGGCATATATTAAGGAATATACACATTTACATGTATTAATTTCTCATAATTTTTGTATATTAAAAAATACACTAAGTCAATAACAAATATTACAATAGTGATGGAAGAACATCTTGAAAATCCTTGCATTTCTCAATATTTGTAGCAATACATGCAGGGAAATAATCCTCCCATTTCCAGCCCACATCATGAAATACATTGTACAAGAAGAAACAAAAGAAGTAGTTTCCCAGTTTCTTTTCTCCAATCCACCTCAGGTGACCAATTATTTGCATTCCAAAATGCTTCAAAACATGTACTTCCCCTGCTCCCTTGGAAAAACATGGGTAGTAGCCTCTCCGTAGTTGTGTACTGTCATTGGAATTTGGTCCACAACAATCTTGAAAAAGCCTAATAATTTAAGACATGGACTCACATAAAAATTATTAAAAGACCAATAATCGAATAATGTCAGACATACACCTAACAAGATCTATTATCACCTTCATGCATGTTGTAAGCAGATCAATTGAAGGTCCTACAATGGTGATGTGGCCCATATTTCGCCACTTTCTCATCTCTTGATGATCATACGTATAAATTTCAAATATATCATTGACACCCTCAACATAAAACTTGGAGCATATAAGAATTTGAGAAATCTATGAAATGGAAAAGAAAGAGAAGATTGAGAACCAAAAAATGCACCAACAAGCGATGTTTCTCATACCAATGAACACTTGCACCAGCAATCGATGTTCTTTTCTTAAGTTGAGAAAATTAAGCATAACTATAGTCACAAATGCATCAATGATAGTCCTAAATGCATATGACATCAAACACTAATAGAGAATACCAACTTAAAGGTGGTCAATAGAGAGCAACATATAATCATCATTTTCCAAATTAACAATGGTGCAATTTTTCAAACCCTTGTACAATCAAACTTAAATGCTTGAAAGAAAGCAGTGATCAATAACATGACTTTACAAATTCAATGTGCATACTTACAAATCAATCCAAGGAACCATTTGGGTTTGGTGTACTCTTTATTGTGTCAAGTATTGCCTTGTGGTCAGATTCCCGCACTTTCCAGAAGTTCTTGTTCACAACTCTACCCTTATATTTGATCAAATGAATGTTGGTGGCGCTGACAAGGCTTGAGTAGTGAAGAATCTTCCAATGCATGCCAAAGTCCTCAAACAACCAAACTACAACATTCTTAATTGGGTACCTTCCAAGCCATGTTCCAGTGACAACCACTGAACCTGTAGGATATTCTATGTTTTCTCCATCTATAATTGGGGCCTCCAATTTCTTTTTGGCCTCAATACAATGACACAGGTAATAATTTGTACCCTCTTCAATGTCTTCATCTTCAATCACCGCATAAACGTGCCCTGCATTGATATGTTCATCTTGTTAGATGTATTTAATGAACATCAAAATAAAACCTATAAGATATATTACCTGGTTCTACTAGGTTTGATACATGATCAAAGTCAATGGAAGATTGTATCTCCATGATTTGTAGAGCCATCGGGGGCTGATAAGTGTCAAGTGGGGTTAGACTTCTTACAGATCATTCGTCAACCCACTATGTTGACTCACAATCATTCCATGCTTGAAGTGTACATGCAAAACAAAAGCATGCCATCTTCCACATATGGATAGTCCATGCACCTGCATTAGAGATTCTAAAAGAGTGTAGCTCACTCGACCCTATTAGTGTACAACAATCCTCATATTTTGCAATGTTAGTATCATCTACTAAATGAAAAAATCTACAAACTAAAGAATTACCTTCACTACCTAGACCCATTGCATGATTTCATCACTCAATAATTGACCTTGCATCTGTCAAATTTACACTATCTTTGTACTTTAACTCTTCTTGTGCTAGGTCTCTTTTGATACATGCACCTGCTCCATCATGCTCCCCCTTCCATGCCCAACCTCTGAGAAGTTCCACATATGTTTAACACCACTAATCCTATGCATCCTGCTCAACCAATAAAATGTTTTGGCATTCTTGAATTGTGATCTACAGTTATCTAACCATATGATATGCCGACTGAATGATATGCCCCTGCTAGCTAGATTAGCATAGAAAATCAAAAAGAAATCTTGCACAAACTCAGTAGAATGTGTCTGATCATCACTCATGTAAAAGTGATACTCCCTCAATACTTTCCTATTATCCTTAGTACTATCATTTGCATGAATGAATTCTATATGCAAAAATATAGCAACCTGTGTGGAGTTGTAGTACTATGATTTTGTGCGAACCCTTTTCCTAGTACCTGCAAAACAACATGAATAAACGAGTTAGACAAGGAATTACAAGCTAAAAGAAGGATTCCCCATGAAATCCATTTACAAATCAAACTAGGAATGAAAATATTGAAGAACACAATGCAAATGATAAAAACAAGATAAAATCCTAATTAGATATGCAAACTCTCAATCCCATGGGGGAATTGGTGCCAATTTGATGTGATATGTGGGGTCTCCTATGTTCCTATGTTGACCGGATTGCATTTTTCGGCCAAGACTGTTGACTTCTCTTGATGAATAGCTCTTAGAGGAAGATTGAATCCTTCATCCTTGGGTGCCTCAGAGAGGTTTTCACCATTGGATACATCCTTTCTTTCTACTATTTTCTTGTCAAAGAGTGCCACAGTGTGGTTTTCACTCAAGGAATTGGATATGATTCTTAGTTTCTCACTTTTGCAAATGAAGGATTCAATCGTTTCCCCGTAATAGGCATGTGTGTCCAACTCCATTATAAACCCTGCCTTGTGGTCTCCATTTGGAATGTTATCCCTCAATCCCATGAATTCTGAGAGTGCTTCATCATTTTTGAATGTATTGAGAATAGGTGGTCCTTGTTGGTCATAGTTGATCAGTTGGGGGTAGACTAAATGAATCTCATGATTTTGACTATCTGGTTCAAAGGATATGGTACTAATCATACAGAGGGTGGTATCTTCAAATAGCCTAGGTAGATTGGATAAGGTATCTTCGTCATCGCTACTAATATAGGGCTCAGTTATAAAATTATGTATGTCCCTACCTGTGACTATTGGTGAGTGTACTTGTACTAGTACTAGGTGAGGAGAAACATTAGCGGCTCTAACCAGAGGACTTCGACCACGTATGGTTATTCTCAGAGTGGCACATCCAAGACCAAGATTTGTTATGGGTCGCGTCTCAGGCATGATAGGTATTATGAGCCCATTGTCATTTTGTCCCAGTCTTTGATTTCTGTTGTAGCCCATTGCAAGCATCATGTGTAGGCCTTTTCTTCTTTCGTCCATTGGTAAATTAGCTGCCGGTCTTTCATCTTGATACAACATGTGAGATGGATTTGCTTCAATGACCTCATGACCAAGGTCTCCCCATCTTGTGAATTCAAGATAATCCTCAGGATACATTTGTGATGTGGAAGCTTGATTTTCTTGTGGGAATCCTCGTGATCTAGGAGATTGTGGTAACTCTCCTATCACGAAAGCATTGTTAGGGAGTTTGTAGCTTCCACAACCATCATCCTGGATGATGAGCTTGATGTCGGAGATGGTGGGAATGGTGGGAATGGCAGGTGTCTTTGTTACAGAAGTGGACGCGAGAGTGGTGGGGTCGATGTATGATGTGGATGGGCCTTCATCATTTTTTGGCATTTGGGGGATTTTTTAATACTTGGCCTCAAGATTCTTGCAATATGAAAATGGCTCAGGATCTCCCTGGACGGTAACCTCTTGTCCATTATGTGTGAATTTCACACATTGGCGGAAGGTTGATGCTACATCTTTCATCGCATGAATCCATGGGCATCCCAGGAGGATATTGTATGGCAATTCGAGGTCCAAGACCTAACATGTGGTTTCCATAAGTGTTGGCCCTACTTGAATAGGGAGCTTAATTATGCCCTGAGACACTCTTTCTTGGTCATCATATGCTCTGATTGTGATGCCCTTGCCTTTGTCAATGGAATCTTCTAATATTTTCAACTGCTTGATGAGGCTAAGAGAACATATGTTCAAACCTGCACCTCCATCCACCAAGACCCTTTTGATTTTTCTTTTGTTTACAATGGCTTCCAAGTGAAGTGTGCGGTTGTGAGATGGTTGGGCAGGGAAATCTTGGTCAGAAAATGTAAGGAGATTAGGGGTTATTATATTTGTGACCATAGCTTGGAATTGCTCCGCACCAAGATCTGCGGGGACTGTGGATGAGGATAATGCTTCCTCAAAGATCTTTCTATGTGCTAATGATATTTTTAACAACTCCATGATGGAGATGTGTGCTGGCATTCTTTTGAGTTGGTCTACAACATTGTAGCTATATGGAACGGCTCTTGATGTAGGGACTCTATTTCGTTGGGATGATCTTGCAATGGTGACTTTGCCGCCTCTTGTGGTGACTCCACAATCTTTGGCATGGGCGCCCTTGATGGTGATGACCATGCAGTCTTCATTTAGGGAGGCAACGACTATTTCATACACGTGATTTACACTACCCTTCCCTTTATCATTTCTATTTCCTTTGTTTCCATGATTCGGCATCGGATTCGTGTAGATTTTAAGGTCCTGATTTCCCATAGGTTGTTCCACGTTTATGATTTTCTTGTCAATGAGATCTTGGATGATGTTTTTGAGTCTCATGCAATTGTTTGTGGTGTGACCTTTTATTTTGTGAAATTCGCAAAGTTGATTCTCATTGTACCACAGAGGTTTGACATCAGGTTCTTGGTAATTTTCGAATGTAGGAGGCTAGATGAGTTTTTCGGCAATCAACTTTTTCATTATGTCCTCCAATGGTTCCCCCAAAATGGCGTATTTACGTTTTGGATAAGTTTTGCATTGGGGTGGTCCTCTTTGGTCATTGAGGTTATTGATGGTGGGATTATTGGGTTGGTATGTTGTGTGATTAGTGTTTTGGCATTGTGGTTGGATTTGTGGTGTGGGTGTATTTTGGCGTGGACCACTAATTACCACCTTAACATCGACGACACCATCATTAGTGATGTTCTTGTTTCTCGCCCATGTATGAGGTTTATCATTGTAATTAGATGATGGGTGGTTGTTTTGCGGTTCTTGATATGACGTTGATTCAACGGGTTGGGTCATAAGGGCTCTTTCAATGCTAAGTGCTTTGGAGATTAATTGCTCATATGTGGTGATTCCCTAAACCTTGAGATGAAATGGCAGGCGGCTTTCAAGGTTCGCTATGATAGTGCAGAATTGTTGTTCTTCTGGCATGGTCCACTTGCTCTGATTGGCCTTGGATCGCCATCGTTGAAGGAATGAAGCAAAAGATTCATTCTTTCCTTGTTTTAGAGCATATAATTCTTTGACACTGACATCCATTGCGATGTTACATGCGTAGTTCCTGATGAATTCATCTATGATTTCTTGGAATGTTCTAATGCCTGAAGGTAAGCGGGAAAACCATTCTATAGCGGGACCTGCCAAGCTCCTAGGGAATAGCCGCATCAGATAAGTATCGTCATATGTGACCTCCATACAATGAACCTAGAATTCCCTGATGTGATCTTCAGGGTTTCCCATCGCTCGATACTTGTCAAATTTGGGGATTTCAAATCCCTTAGGGAATGGTTTCATGTCTAGGCTCCTATCGAATGGGAGGGACACAAGTTGCTTTGTGTTTTGGTTGTCCGCCTCGATTGAAGGTCAAGCACTTGTTGCGAGAGCAACTTGAGTTGTGTCGTCACATAATTTTGTGGATCAGCGGGTGGGATGAAAGTGTTTTGGGGTGTTTGAATTGTTGGTTGGATGGATGGGTTGGTCGGTGCGTTGTTTGATGGTATCTTGATGTTCTGTCGGGCAAAGTAGGCTTCTACTTGCTTTTGTATGAATGATGCTTGTTGATGATCCTGTTGTTGTTGCGCTAGGATTTGTGCTTGTGGTTGCACTTGTTGCTACTCCAACAACGCTTGTTGTTGTGCTTGCTATTGTTCCCACAATGCTTGTTGTTGGGCTGCTAATTATGCTGCTTCTTGTTGCTCTTGGTATTGCTTCAATGCTTGTTGATATGCTTGCAATTGTGCTGCTTGTGCAAGAAGTTGTGCTTGTGCTTGTGCTTGATGTGCTTGATATTGAGATTGCACTTGAGCTTGGGCTTGCACTTGTGCTGCTTATGCTTGTGTGGCTTGTTGCTGTAATAAAAGTTGTGCTTGAGTGACTCTTTGTGCTTGCAATGCTTGTGCAACTTGGGCGGCTTGTTGTTGTTGTTGTTGCAATAAAGCTTGTGCTTGTTGTGCTTGTTGCACTTGTAATGCGGCTTGTGCAGCTTTGGCAGCTTGCGCAGCTTGAGTGGCTTCTTGCATGGCTTTTTGTTTCTGCACTTGTTGGTATCCTCTTTGAAAAGCGGCTTGTAATGCTGCGTCGAATTGGTTTGATGTGATGAACGTTGGTGGTGGTGGAGATGGTGGTGGATTCAGAATCGTATTCGTGAAGGTGGTGTTGATGTTTTTCATGTTGGATAATGGTATTGCTGTGATGGGTCCTTGAGAGACCATGCCTTGTGATGCTAGGGATGTGTTTGATGATGTTGCCATTGCTTGCGTGTTTATCGTTTGTTGTTGTGATATCAACGATAAATTTTGAGTGTTTGGTGCAATGCTTTGATTGATGGTTGGGATGTAGGTTTGATTGATACTTGGTAGGGGAGGAAGCCCTAAACCAAGGAGTGGTGTAGATGATAATGGCAATGGCGGAAGAGGTGGGAATGTAAGGGGCGTGAGTTGTTGTGAAAACATCGTGGTGTCGAATAAGCCCCCTAGTCCAAACGTATCTCCCTCTTCTTGTGAATTTGTGAGAAGAGGTGTTTGTGGTGTTGCGTGGAAGGATGATGATGATGGATCGTGATGGAATGTGAGAGGAACATTCTTGTGTAATGGGTTTTCGGGTATGCTTTGTTCCAAGGTGGTGTTTGCGTCCATGTTTTGATTATTAACAAGGGGATGTGATTGAAGAGCATTGAGGAATGTTTTTCCCTTGTTGACGTTTGGTTGGGTTGGAGCAAACAATGTTGTGATTTGCAGAATGTTTTGCGTGCCATTTTGAGATGGGGGTGTAGATGAAATGGGGATGGTGGATGAAATTGGAGGAAATGATGTGTCCACGATAGTACTCACATCAAAATCCGAAGGCAACTTGGCCCCTTGTTTTGTTAGTTCAAGCATGTACAACGAAGGGTTAAGTCTCATCATAATGTTGATGATTCTATGGTTGTCTAGATTTTGGAGCATTTCTACAATTTCCTTGCGAGACATTCCAAAAGTAGGGTCCTCTCCTTGATTTTCTTCTTGGGGATGTTGTGATGATGAAAGGGTCAATGGGTTGCTTGATTTTGTTGGATTCATTTATGCGTTAGTTTGGCTAAGATCACTTGAACTGGGCGTTTCTTTGTTGGCTTCCATACTCTTCTTGTATTGAGATCTTGTTTGGACCATAAAATAAGGATCAAAAATATGGGAGATGAAATCTCTTGATTCTTTGGATTGATCTCTATTTTATGTCCCATAGTGAAAGTTTTTAGGATGCTTCTAAGGATCAAAGGTGATGATATGATGATGATACTAGGGATGGATGATATGGATGCTTTTTACTTTTGATCAATCTTGAATGAGACACTAGGCTTTTTAGGACTTTGGATTTTGATTTTGGATTTTGAGATTTTGAGATTTTGAGATTTTGTCCTTGACTTTTGATTATGCTTTCGATTTGGATTTGGATTTTTTGAACAAAAAGATCCTAAGATGTTGGATGATGATCTAAGGGTTAGCTTTGTCCAAAGGATGATAATTTGAATATGTGTGAGGAGAAGGATGCATTTACCCACACCTATTCAAACAAGATGATGGTTTTACTAAGATATGGAGAAGGATTCATCTACATACACTAAGCTAGACAAGATGATTTTGATAACTTTGACTAAGCATATACAAAAGGATGCATTTACACATACCTAGCCAAAGGTGTTTTTTTGATAATGTTCTCAAGGATTTTGTCTCAATGATGGTTTGGATTTTTCCATAAAGCCTAGTATCAAGGATGATTTCAAGATTTGTCAAAAGGTGATGATGAGGTGGATTTTGTTTTGATGTATGGATGAAAGATTTTGATAATGTTTTGATCCTAGGATGAACCTAAAAGAAAACTTTGTTTGCCTAGATCTAGGTATTGAAGAGTATGCAAATGCTTCCTAAAGACCTTTGTAACCAAGAAATGATTTCATTTGGACATGCATTTTCAGATTTTCAAACAATGACTTGTGCTTTGGGATTGTAAAGTCTTCAACACACATGAAAGTTTATTTTGCTTAGCTTTGCTTAATGTCTTTATTTTACCAAAAACACTTTCTTCAATTAAGTTTTCAAACTAAGATTTCCAATGTCTTAATTTCTTCAAACCCCACAAGATATGTTATGTGGAAATTTAATGAACTTAAGGCAAGGGGTTTTCCTATTGTTTACTTAAGGAGACACATTGAGATATAGTCCAATGTTTCGAAACCTCTAAGGATGTAAATCGCAAGGGAAAGCAATAACATATGGATTGAGTCAATTGTATTTGTCCTCAAAAGGGTTTGAAATTTGGATGATGTTAAGTGTTTGTTTCCATGGTGTTTTCGAACAAGCAATGCATTTTGTAACCCAAGAATAAGTACAATCCTATGGATGTGTAAGACAATATTTGTTGGATTCCCACTTGGACAAGTCCAACTACGCTTATCTCTAGCAGATGGTTAGATGCTTGACCCCACTGGCTCCTCTCCACAGCACTCACTTATACGGGGCAGCCAAGCATCAACACCCATGAAAATCCCATGGCATGCTTTCCATCTCTACTAGAAGACCGTAAAAGTGGGGTGGATTCAGAATGACCGTTCTTGCACCAACAAATAGATAAAGGATTTTGAAAAATTCTAGCACATGGGTTTTAGTAAGGACTTTCCGTTCGTATGAGTTGACCCAACGTGGCAAGAGTCCCCTTTCGGATCCATCTTGTCGGAGTCAACCACGTGATATTAGTGTTTCTTCCAATATCCACATTTATATCCCAACTAGAAATACTCTTGGCTTTAGAGTGTTACCGGTTGAGTCGGTCCCTTGGATGAGTACTTTTTCCCCAAGGCAGGCCCTCTAGGATAAACAAAAGCAAATGAAGAACAATATTCGTAACTTGATCAATCCTTGTTGGCAACAAGGAAAGAGAATATACACAACAAAGCCCCCACTCACACTCGCACAATAGTTTGTCCAATTTTAAGCCCAAATCGAAGTGTGGAGGTGATTGCTTTATCTCAACCCAAAGTCATGGAAAAAAACCTTTTGATTCTCAAGATCGCTATAAAGCGCGAGAGAAGCGCATGCGTCCTTTTCCAATGGCTTTAGTCTAAGTAAACCCTCACGAAAAAACAACTACACTTGTTCTTTTTAGATCCTCAAAGCAATATGTGAGTTCATTTTAAAGCACCAAATCACAAGTGAAAAGACATTTGTTCAATTGTTTAATCCATAAATGAAATCTAGTAAGTTGTTGATCCTAAGGTTCTTTTTAATCCTTTTGCAAGAAATAAACAAAAAGAATCCTTTTTTTTTAAACCCAAATGAAAGCTAGTGTTCTAAAGAAAGAAAAAGATGACAAATTACTTAAAGAAGTGTTAAACAAATACTTAAGTGTTAAAAAATACTTTGATTAGACAAAATATCATCTCCATGCTTCTCCTTCCTTTGCTTTTGGCTTCCAACCTACAAAGTAGAAAATAATTAGATTCTGGAAAAACACAAAAGTTAAAAAATTAGAAAACAGTAGATAAATAAATCATGAACCAAAAGCACATGCTAAAAAGCTAAATTCTCCCTTTTTTTGTTTTCTAGCGTCGCAACTCGTTAAGGCGCTGCTGTTTTTTTTCCAGCGGTGCTCCTACAGCACCGCTCACCAATCAGCGGCGCTCTGTGTCGAGACAGAGAGCACGATTGCATCGCTCTTTTCGCCTAGCGTCGCAATTCTTGAAAGCATCTGAGTTTTAAATTTTTTTAAAATTGGTGCAGATCGGCGAGTCTAGCGGCAGAGTTTAGAATTTGAATTTTGGCGGGATGAGCGCAGCAGCGCTATAACAACGACGCTGACGAGGCCGCGGAGCTGAAACAGTGACGCTGATGATCCCGTGGTGTGAAAACAGCGACGCTGGCGAGCCCGCGTTGGAATTTCTTGTGTGTGTAGAAAAGCACAGAATTTTTGAGAAAATGTTTGAAATTTTGATGTCTAGCCCTCCTTCTAGCGCCAAATGTGTGAACCCTTTTCCTAGTACCTACAAAACAACATGAATAAATGAGTTAGACAAGGAATTACAAGCTAAAAGAAGGATTCCCCATGAAATCCATTTACAAATCAAACTAGGAATGAAAATATTGAAGAACACAATGCAAATAATAAAAACAAGATAAAATCCTAATTAGATATGCAAACTCTCAATCCCATGGGGGAATTGGTGCCAATTTGATGTGGATATTTGGCCCTTTCCAAATCCCTAAGATGCAAGATTCGAATATTGAAGAGATTGATGATCCACTTTTGATGAAATGGTGAGAGCTCCAAACAAAATCTGCAATAACCTAGCTAAGAACTCAAGATGGATGAATGGAAATGGCTAAGTATTTTATCATGGTAACTTTGTTTGGATTGTGGATGATAAAATGAGGAGAGGAGCTCTTCATTTATAGGATTTCAAGATGGATGAATTCCCAAATTTGAGCAATGTGGGACTAACATTCATCTAATGATATGGTGCCACTTGTCAAACTATGAATGGATGATGGTTGTGCAAGATTTTGGGTTTGTGCCAATAAATGCCAATATTTGAAATTCAAATTTGTTGAAATGACATGTAAGAGGGAAGTGAAAATGCAATAAATGTCACTTGGCTCAAGGCAAAGGACATGTAAGAGGTTTTAAATGCCTTGTTGGATGTACATGTTGACTTGGAATTTTTGAATTCAAATTAAGAGAATATTCCAAAAGATGCCTTGTGAGGAAAATAGAGATTTAATAAATAAATTAAATCTATTTTCATGTGCAACTTGCATTATCTAGAGGATGTGACATGGAATGAGATTAAATTAATCAAGGGTTTAATTAATTTAACAGGAGATTAGATGATGTGATTTATTTGACTTAGATTTATGGATTTATTTAAATTAGATAAGAGAGGAATATGGTAAGAGGCTAATTAAATAAAGATTTTTATTTATTTAATTAAAAGGGATGGTGTTAGATTAAAACAAATAAGGTTTTAATTTATTTAATTTAATAGACTGACTTTAGGGATTTAATCAAATAAATTGATTATTTAATTAAATAGGGATAATTAGATCAGATAAATTGATTTAATTAATAGGAGATTGACTTGATTAGATAAAATGATTTATTTAATTAAGAGATGAATATTGATGAATTTAATCAGATAAGGGAATTTGATTAAATGGTTAGACCGAGGAATGATTCAGGAAGAAATGGTGTTAGTAAGTCGGGATCAGGTGCACGATGTCAATCAGTATATTTTTGATGTCTACATTTTGCCCCTCTTTGAAGCAATGCACCCATTGCGTTGGTTCAAAGAATACACGATCTCGATCAAAGCCAAAATTTTTAATTTTTTTAAAAAACTTGCCCCACTGCTGCATGGCGAGAGAAAACATGCCATTATAATGCCCCCTCGAGAGATTGGACGAAAAATTCCATTTTTGGGTGATCTCGCGAAAAAAGTGACAAAGTTCCTGACAGGTCTGAAAGGGGTCGGGAGGCTAAAAACGTGTCTAAACGTAATAAAACAATGAACAACAAGCCTTGAATGGACAAAAATAGGTTTGGGGGTCCAAAACCCTAGCAGGACAGCCCTAGAGGGTCAAAAAACCCTAATTTTTAGGCTTAAAAGGGGTCCGAGGGGTCACTTTCAAGTCACTTTCACACACCTTCGCTAGCAAACCTTGAGAATCGAGCTCTGACCTCCTGACGATATGGCACAACGATAGCTTCCTCTGCATATTTCAGACCGAGTTCGGACCTACCAGTGGCCACCTGGCATCGGTGCCCTGGTATGTGATCCTAACTAAAGCTTCATTTTTTTCATTTTAATGCATTTATTGCATGTTTAATGATGAGATCGCCTCCAGCGGCGCTATTATAGCACCGCTTGGTGTTTAAAGTGCACCACTAGTTGCCATTTTGTGCCGCAGTGGTGCAATTTAGAATTTAAAAAACTCCACCGCTGGGCTCGGGCTCAGCTCGGACTCGTGGGCTAGTTTGGAAAAGTGCACTGCGGCAATGCCCTTTTCACGAAAACTGCAATGCTGGGGGCCAAAGTACGTCACGGCGGCACTATTTGGCAAAATTTCGGGTCCAGCATCGGAGTTTGAGGAAACTCAAACTGCGATGCCTTCATAAACTACACCACTGGGAACCAGTTTGAGGCGTTAGGTCAGAAATTTTCTAAAAAAATTTAACATGCCGACCTTGCTAATACAGGACGGACCTAGGGAGCTCTATTCTCGAGAGCACCAGTCGTGGGATTTGGTGAGTGTTCTCCAAGATTTCAGCGACAGAGATCAGGATCGACTGGGTGCTGCAAGACTATGGCAAATTGCGTACGCGGCGCCTGTGCGCACACACCTCGGGATGTTGTCAGTGCTGGCAGAACGGTGGCACAGCGAGACGTCATCATTTCATCTTCCCACTGGTGAGGCGACCATCACATTGAAGGACATCTGGTGCATATTAGGATTGCCCATTCATGGCCACCAAGTGATCTACGACATGGAGGAGGGACACACTTGCTGCACCCGAGTCCTCGCCACTCGAGACATTATCTACTGCGAGGGGCAGATTGAGCTAGAGATGTATAGAGTTATAGCACCTTCCTTTCGCTGGGCGATTGCGGCAATCATTTTAGGCTTAGTTGCCCCAGATAGATGAGGGTAGTATTTCAATCCTGGATGGGGATACTGCTGGGAGAGGATGGTCCAAGACAGGCCAGTTCGATTTCGATGGGGGCTCGTGCTTTTGGCTTCACTCTACAGGGATTTGCACGAGTATGTCTATGCGGATGGCAGAGCGCTGGGAGTTGGAGTTACCTTGCTGCATATCTCGGCATGGGAGCACATTTTTGTGCTACATCCATGAATGGTTCCAATTCCGATGGGGGCAGAAGATGCCCTTGTGGCACGATACAGAGGGGGTGTGTCATTCACACATATCGGAGAGCATGGGATCGCCTACTGGAGGCAGGTCATAGATGAGATGCTCATGTTCACTTGGAGACCATACCTCGGTCAGCCCAGATGGGCTGATGATGCAGACCAACTCTTTTATTGTCGCTAGGACAGATACATGCAGGGCCAAGAGCATACGATGATAGAGAGATACCTGCCCGAGCGCGTGCAGCGTTAGTTTGGAGAGCCGTAGGATCGGCCATATGACGACTATGTAGCCGTGTTTGCATGCAGCATCACACAGGTGTCATGGGGGCCTGGTATTCCTACCGTAGAGGCAGTTGATAGTTTCCGACATTTGGTGGTATGACCCTGGGCCTACGATCAGGGATTGGCAGATCCGGGTACGACACAAGCATACAGGGATTGGTTTAGGCCTCCTCTTCGGTTGACTATTCCAGGGGAGTATCTAGAGGCATACAGGGTCAGAGGTAGGGGGAGAGAATGAGGACGAGGACCCAGGGTCATGATTCGGCAGGATCCACTAGAGGTGCCCCCAGTTCTGCCAGGTCACGAGGATGTCCATATGTAGGACCAGCAGCAGGATCTGCCAGTTCCACACCCATGAATCGAGGATGAGGATCAGGTCCATGCACAGCCACAGGTACAGCCAGCAGGGCAGGCGAACGCACGAGATTCCTTAGTTCTATAGTTGCAGGCATAGGTACAGGCATTGACGGCTGAGAGGGACCAAGCATGGGCTAAGAGAGAGCAGCTCAGAGTAGAGAGGGACCAGGCTATACAGTAGTGACAGGCTGCAGACCTACAGGCAGCTACAGAGCTAGGTTGCAGACAGCAGATTGAGAGCATGACAGCCACGACCTCCGCCCAGGGTACAGTGCCAATCTGATCTTACAGAGAGGCTATCTGAGAGATAGAGTATTACTGCCAGGCCTACCACGACCATGTACCTAGAGCAGATTGGGTTTCCGAGTACTCAGAGTGGGCCAGTTAGAGACCACCAGAGGGTCACGGTGACAACGGCGAGGGCATCATCCATGGAGATCGGGCTTGATCCAGATCTTATGATGTACCTTTTGAGCTTTATGGGCTTATTTTTGATAGCCTGATGGGAATTTTGTACTGATTGACACATATGTACAGTGATCCGATTATTATTCTTTGTACTATGACAGTGATATGCTGATATGAGATATATATGAGGTGATTTTGATGCAATGCAATGTGTTGTTTTATTTATGCATGGATGGTTTATTTCTATATGCGTTGCAGTGACGTTTTATGGATGCATTTATTTCTAATGATGTTTATGCAATGATGTTATGATGATTTATTTCATGGTGCTTGTGATATGTGAAATGATTTGATTTATGGTATACGTGATTATGTGTGGAAATGCTTATTTATGAGATGATTTACGGATATATATGATATGATGCGATGGTCATGATATGATGATACTAATGAAATGGTGTTATGAGATGCTTTAGAATAACAAATGTTATTATCCTAAATGATGATGTATGTGATGCAATGATATATTAATGCGATGATATGTATGCCTAATGAATTAAAATGCTTATGTTTCTATTGTTTATGATTATAATGATTATGGAATGTTTTTGTTCATCTATGTGATGATTTATGAAATGCAAATGAATGCTTATGCAATGATCAATATAATGCTATGAGATGTAATAAATGGGTGAAATGTGATGTCATGAATGCACCTATTTAAAATGCCATGTGTATGTTTCCTATATGAATGCTTATGCACTATGCTAATGATTTGTGGATGCAGGATCGATGATGATGATGGTGATGGTGATCAGCTGTCATAGTATTTTGTTAGCGCAGTTAGTAAGAAAAGAAGAAGTCATTTTAACAAGACACAAGATAACACAAATACAGATGATGATGATGATTACTTGCCGAGGAATTGGGATTTTCAAAGGGCCAGATTTTCTTATGTTTGATAACACACGTGGTACAATGCATTAAGGTATAGACAACCAGGATGGCATGGTACTTAGTGTGATGGACTTTGACTCAACAATCAAATGGGAGTATTCTCGTTCACACCTGACATACGAAAACCTTGCTAGGATGCACTTCAGAAATTTCAGACACCTCGGACCAAAACACGGAAAGGAAAACTTTTCTATGCAATAGTCAACAAGTTGTCCTAGACCTCTTCCGTGCATACCTAACAAAGCAAGTATTCGCCGAGGTTATTTTACAAGATCGTCCAACAAGCACAGCAGACCAAATATAATGATTGTTGCCCCATTCCTATTTCTCTAAATCCTCTGCTTTGGGATATCATCGAGACATCCTTGGAATGAGCATAAATAAGATAAGTCAAAAGAAAAAGACTAAGTAAACAAACACACTGATGCTCTTCAATACCGCTAATGGAAAAGGGATGTGTTTTCTAAGGATGATGAACGAAACTTATTGCCAAAAGATAATTCCCATTGTAGGAAGGATTCATCCTAGGACATGTTAGTGGATGGTGGCACATCATTTCGTTTATAAGGGATGATTGATATGATACCATTTCAAATGATGTGTTACCAATAAAAAGAAATAACTAGCTTGCTTGTGTACTGACTTAGACTTTAGACTTGACGTTTGGAGTTCTACTTTTAGACTGCTAGGCTTGTTTCTGACTGTTTTGCCAAAGGTTGATGATGATGATCAATTTATCATGGATGATGCTTATTGCAGGTGAAAGCAAAATGAGACGAATGAATTTTCTCAAATATTTGGATGTTTTTGATGTTTTGCAATGTTTTGAGGCTGTTTTTGGTATTTTTTGAGGTTTTACAAATGTTTTGATTTTTGATTTTTCAAATGTTTTTCGGATTTTCTGAGATTTTGACCAAGATACTAACCTAAAGACCTATCCTAGGGGTCTCGAGGGCTGATCGATGATTAGCCTTCCTACATTATATAATGAGACCACATAGTTCATTACGACTTGACTGGATGAGATGTACATGATGAAATGTCAGTTTATTATGAGACTCTATAGGATGACCTAAATGTCTCAGGGGATGATCAAAGATCAACCTTGCCTATGTTCAAGCTTAGAGACGATGTAGCTCAACAAGACGACCTTGTTTTTAGTTTTTTGAATGACTTTTTGACCTATTTTTGGATTTTGATATGTTTTGAATGTTTTTGGATTTTCTGATGTTTTGATGTTTTTGGATTTTATGATTTTGAGGACTTTAAGAATATACATGAATCCGATCCAATGAGAATGTGCCCCTAGCGATGCAATAGACTACTCCGATAAAGGCAGGACAAACTAACCTGGAAGATGGGTTGAGTAGTACTAGGAGGGATCATGATACGAACATAGGACCAAGCTATGGTGCAGATGCGAATGGATGTGTGATGGATGGAGACCTGAATGCGATGGATGATGGAAGCGAAATGGATGGATGATGCAGATCAAGCCATAAAGATCCTGGTGGATGGATAGTGCTTATTTACACAAGGCGCCTGTTTGCCAGGTTTTCACCAAGGTACTTGCCCAAAGTGCCAGCGAAGTGGTTTTCACTAGAGGATGATTTTTTAATCCTTTTCTGATTTTTTGGATTTTTTTTTTTTTATTTTTTTTTGTTGTTACTAAGACGCCTGTTTGCCAAGTTTTCGCTGAAGTAACCATTTTTTCAGGACTTTTTCTATTTTTTTTGGATTTTATACCCTGGAAGAATTAGGCATAAAACTTTTTGAGATGGGAGTTATTCATGGGCTCCTGTAGAGGTTCCCCTTCGAGTGTTGATAGTTGATATGCCCCTGATTTATAGCTTGCTATGATGATGAAAGGCCCTAACCAATTAGGTTCAAACTTGCCTTTGCTGATGGGATTTAGGACATTCTTCTTATTTTCTTTTAAGACAAATTCTCTGACTTGGAAAGTTCTGCTTTTGATCTTCTTGTTGTAGCTCCATTTGAGTCTATTCTGATAAACTTGCAAGTGATTTAAAGCATCTATTCATCTTTCATCCAGTAACTCCAGCTCGTTTAATCTTGACACCCGATAGTCCTCATTAGTGATGAGATTTTGCAATGATATTCTGAGGGATGGGATCTCGATCTCAATGGGGAGGAAAACTTATGATCCGTAGACCAATGAGAAGGGGGTGGCGCCGGTGGGTGTGCGGATGCTGGTTCGATAAGCCCAGAGGGCGGGATTAAGCTGCAAGTGCCAGTCATGACCTGCATCATTGACTGTTTTCTTGAGGATTTTGAGGACGGTTTTGTTTGTGGCTTCTACTTGGCCATTGCCTTGGGGATAGTATGGGGTGGAGAAGCGATGCTAGATTTTGAATTTCTCACACAGGTCGCGAACCTCTTGGTTCTTGAATGGTGTCCCATTATCTGAGATAATGGCTTGTGGGACACCGTAACGGCAGATGAGATAGTTCAGGATGAATTTTGAAATTTTCTTCCCAATGATATATGTCATGGGTATGGCTTCCACCCACTTAGTGAAGTACTTAGTTGCAGTGATAATGAATTTATGGCCATTGGATGAGGTGGGTGTGATTTTTCCAATGAGATCGAGTCCCCATTGTGAGAAGGGCCATGGTGTGACGATCGGGTGAAGCTCTTGTGCTGGAGCATGGATGAGATCTCCATGTTGCTAACATTGTAAACACCTTTTAGCATGATCATGCGCTTCT
The DNA here is from genome assembly GCA_007258455.2 of Sequoia sempervirens. Taxonomy (NCBI): domain Eukaryota; kingdom Viridiplantae; phylum Streptophyta; class Pinopsida; order Cupressales; family Cupressaceae; genus Sequoia; species Sequoia sempervirens. The sequence goes on from VDFB02000017.1 coordinate 461,338,238, forward strand.
CTTTCCATTGTGGGCCAGTAATACCCCATCCTCAACAATTTTTTGGCGATGGTCATTCCACTTGAGTGTGAGCCATAGATACCATTGTGAACCTCGGTTAGAGTGGTTAATACATCCTCAGCATTTAGACAGCGTAGCAAGGTACCTTCTATGCTTCTACGGTATAAGGTATCACCTAGGATGACAAATCTGGATGCCTTTTCGATAAAGGTTCGTTTAAGGTTTGATGGGAGGTCAGCGGGTACGACTCCTATGTGAAGATATGTGTAGATGTCATGGTACCAAGGATCACCTGGACCAACGATTTCACACACGAATTCCAATTCCGGTACCTCAAATGTAGGAACGAGAAGCTGCTCAATCACAAATTTGTATCTTGGTACATTGTTAGGGATATTCAGCAAGGATCCTATTGTTGCCAGCACATCTGCTGCTCTGTTGTTGGTTCTTGGAATCTGCTCAAATGTTATGTCAATGAAGGATTCCTTTAGAGTCTCCACCAATTTCTTATATGGAGTGAGCTTATCATCCTTAGTCTGATATTCATTATTGACTTGATTTATGATCAACTGTGAGTCTTCATAGACCTTGAGAGCTATGATATTCCATTGTACTGCTATCCTGAGACCTATAGTTAGAGCCTCATATTCTGCTATGATATTTGGGCAAGGAAATGCTAGTTTGTATGACCTTGGTATGCAGTCGCCCTATGGGGTGATGAAGAAGACACCGGCTCCTGATCTGTGTTGTGTATATGAGTCGTCGAAGTATAGTTTCTAGTGATCAGCAAAGTTGAGGTTAAAAATAGACTCATCTGGAAACTCTGAGACAAGGGGATTCTCATAATACATAGGTGCTTCTGCTAGTTGGTCTGCAATAACTTGACCCTTGATGGATTTTCTTTCCACATACTCGATGTCATATTCTGATAATATCATGACCCATTTTTCCATTCTGCCAGTTAACATTGCCTTTGATAAGAGATATTTAAGGGGGTCAATTTTGGCAATGAGCTTGATCTTGTGTACCAACATGTAGTGTCTGAATTTTTGGGATGCAAACACTACTGCAAGATAAGCTTTCTCGATGAATGAGTAATTCAGCTCGTGGCCGACCATTGTCCTGCTGATATAGTAGATAGCCCTCTCCGTTCCGTTTTCATCATGTTGAGCCAAGAGAGCTCCAAGGGCTGCTGCTGTTGCTGATACATATAAGATTAATGGCTTTCGTGGGATAGGTGGCATTAACACTAGTGGTGTCATTAGAAATTCCTTGATCTTGTTGAATGCCTCTTCACATTTTGTATCCCATTTATATGCTACCCCCTTATGCAATAGGTGAGAATATGGATTCTTCTTGTCTGCCAATTGTGCTATGAACCATCAGATGGATTGAAGTCAGCCTTGGAGGCCTCTCAGTTGTTTTAATGTCTTTGGTGCTTCCATCTCGAGGATTGCTTTTACTTTTTCTGGATCCACCTCGATACCCCTCATAGAGACTATGTATCCTAGCAATTTACCTGATTGTACGCCGAAGACACACTTCTTGGGATTTAGTCTGACTTTGTATTCCTCCAGTCTGTCAAAGATAGCACCTAGGGTTGCTATGTGATCTTGTCTTTTTCTTGACTTTGCTACAATATCATTGACATAGTCTTCGACTGTTTTGTGAATCATGTCATGGAATATTAGTGTCATGGCCCTTTCATAGGTTGCTCCTACATTCTTTAGACCAAATGGCATCATGTTCCAGCAGTAGGTACCCCATGGACAAGTGAAAGTCATCTTATGTTGATCTTCTTTTGCTATCATGATCTGATTATATCCTAAAAAGACGTCCATCAGTGATAACATCTCGTGCTCTGCTATCATGTCAACTATCATGTCGATATTGGGAAGTGGGAAATCATCCTTGGGACATGCTTTGTGCAAATCTCTAAAGTCTGTGCAGATTCTGATAGCTCTGTTAGGTTTTGAAACAGGTACCAAATTTGACACCCATTCTAGATAATCAATTGGTCGGATAAATCCTGCATCTAACAACTTTTTGAGCTCCATTTTGACTAATAAGGCTATTTGAGGATGCATCTTTCGAAGCTTTTGTTTGACCGGTTTTGCTTCTAGATATACTGCTAAATGATGGACAACTATCTATGGATCTAGCCCTAGCATATCAGCATAACTCCATGCGAAGTTTATTTGTCTCTCCTTTAGGAATGCTGCTAAGAGTTCTTTCTCTTCTGATAATAGTGATTCCGCATAGAATGTGATATGTCAGGTCTCCTCTGTACCTATGTTGACCGGATTACATTTTTCGGCCAAGACTGCTGACTTCTCTTGATGAATAGCTCTTAGAGGAAGATTGAATCCTTCATCCTCGGGCACCTCAGAGAGGTTTTCACCATTGGATACGTCCTTTCATTTTACTATTTTCTTGTCAGAGAGTGCCACAGTGTGGTTTTCACTCAAGTACTTGGAAATGATTCTTAGTTTCTCACTTTTGCGACTAAAGGATTCAATCGTTTCCCCGTAATAGGCATGTGTGTCCAACTCCATTATAAACCCTGCCTTGTGGTCTCCATCTGGAATGTTATCCCTCAATCCCATGAATTCTGAGAGCGCTTCATCATTTTCGAATGTATCGAGAACTGGTGGTCCTCATTGGTCATAGTTGATCGGTTGGGGGTAGACTAAACGAATCTCATGATTTTGACTATCTGGTTCAAAGGATATGGTACTAATCATACAGAGGGTGGTATCTTTGAATAGCCTAAGTAGATTGGATAAGGTATCTTTGTCATCGCTACTAATATAGGGCTCAGTTATTAAATTATGTATGTCCCTACTTGTGACTATTGGTGAGTGTACTTGTACTAGTACTGGCTGAGGAGAAACATTAGTGGCTCTAACCAGAGGACTTTGGCCACGTATGGTTATTCTCGGAGTGGCACATCCAAGACCAAGATTTGTTATGGGCCGTGTCTCAGGCATGATATGTGTTATGAGCCCATTGTCATTTTGTCCCAGTCTTTGATTTCTGTTGTAGCCCATTGCAAGCATCATGTGTAGGCCTTTGCTTCTTTCATCCATTGATAAATTAGTTGCTGAACTTTCATCTTGATACAACATGTGAGATGGATCTGCTTCAATGACCTCATGACCAAGGTCTCCCCATCTTTTGAATTCAGGATTATCCTCATGATACATTTGTGATGTGGAAGCTTGATTTTCTTGTGGGAATCCTCGTGATCTAGGAGATTGTGGTAACTCTCCTATCACGAAAGCATTGTTAGGGAGTTTGTAGCTTCCACAACCGTCATCCTGGATGATGAGCTTGATGTCGGAGATGGTGGGAATGGTAGGAATGGCGGGTGTCTCTGTCGCAGAAGTGGACGCGAGAGTGGTGGGGTCGATGTATGATGTGGATCGGCCTTCATCATTTTTTGGCACTTGGGGGATTTTGTAATACTTGGCCTCAAGATTCTTGCAATATGAAAATGGCTCAGGATCTCCTTGGACGGTAACCTCTTGTCCATTATGTGTGAATTTCACACATTGGTGGAAGGTTGATGCTATGGATTTCATCGCATGAATCCATGGGCATCCCAAGAGGATATTTTATGGAAATTCGAGGTCCAAGACCTGACATGTGGTTTCCATAAGTGTTGGCCCTACTTGGATAGGGAGCTTAATTGTGCCTTGAGACACTCTTTCTTGGTCATCATATGCTCTGATTGTGATGCCCTTTCCTTTGTCGATGGAATCTTCTGATATTTTCAACTGCTTGATGAGGCTAAGAGAACAGATGTTCAAACCTGCACCTCCATCCACCAAGACCCTTTTGATTTTTCTTTTGTTTACAATGGCTTCCAAGTGAAGTGTGTGGTTGTGAGATGGTTGGGCAGGGAAATCTTGGTCAGAAAATGTAAGGAGAATAGGCGTTATGATATTTGCGACCATAGCTTGGAATTGCTCCGCATCGAGATTTGCGGGGATAGTGGATGAGGCTAATGCTTCCTCAAGGATCTTTTTATGCGCTGATGAGATTTTTAAACACTCCATGATGGAGATGTGTGCTGGAATTCTTTTGAGTTGGTCTACAACATTGTAGCTATACGGAACGACTCTTGATGTAGGGACTCTCTTTGGTTGGGATGATCTTGCAATGGTGACTTTGCCACCTCTTGTGGTGACTCCACAATCTTCGGAATGGGCACCCTTGATGGTGATGACCATGCAGTCTTCATTTAGGGAGGCAACGACTATTTCATACACGTGATTTACACTACCCTTGACTTTATCATTTCTATTTCCTTTGTTTCCATGATTCGGCATCGGATTTGTGTAGATTTTAAGGTCCTGATTTCTCGTAGGTTGTTCCACGTTTATGATTTTCTTGTCAATGAGATCTTGGATGATGTTTTTGAGTCTCATGCAATTGTTTGTGGTGTGACCTTTTATTTTGTGAAATTTGCAAAGTTGATTTTCGTTGTACCACAGAGGTTTGACATCAGGTTCTTGGTAATTTTTGAATGTAGGAGGCTGGATGAGTTTTTCGGCAATCAAATTTTTCATTATGTCCTCTAATGGTTCCCCCAAAATGGCATATTTACGTTCTGGATAAGTTTTGCATTGGGGTGGTCCTCTTTGGTCATTGAGGTTATTGATGGTGGGATTATTGGGTTGGTATTTTGTGTGATGATTGTTTTGGCGTTGTGGTTGGATTTGCGGTGTGGGTGTATTTTAGCGTGGACCACTAATGACCACCTTGGCATCGACGACGCCATCATTAGTGATGTTCTTGTTTCTCACCCATGTATGAGGTTTATCATTGTAATTAGATGATGGGAGGTTGTTTTGCGGTTCGTGATATGATGTTGATTCGGCGGGTTGGGTCACAAGGGCTCTTTCGATGCTAAGTGCTTTGGAGATTAATTGCTCATATGTGGTGATTCCCTGAACCTTGAGATGAAATGATAGGTGGCTTTCAAGGTTGGCTATGATCGTGTAAACTTGTTCTTCTAGCATGGTACACTTGCTCTGATTTGACTTGGATCACCATCGTTGAAGGAATGAAGCAAAAGATTCATTCTTTCCTTGTTCTACAGCATATAATTCTTTGACACTAACATCCATTGCGATGTTACATGCATAGTTCCTGATGAATTCATCTCTAATTTCTTGGAATGTTCTAATGCTAGCAGGAAAACTATTCTATAGCGGGACCTGCCAAGCTCCTAGGGAATAGCCGCATCAGATAAGTATCGTCATATGCGACCTCCATACAATGAACCTGGAATTCCCTGATGTGATCTTCAGGGTTTCCCATCCCTTGATACTTGTCAAATTTGGGGATTTCAAATCCCTTAGGGAATGGTTTCACATCTAGGCTCCTATCGAATGGGTAGGGACACAAGTTGCTTTGTGTTTTGGTTGTCCCCCTCGATTGAAGGTCAAGCACTTGTTGCGAGAGCAACCTGAGTTGTGTCATCACATCATTTTGGGGATCAGGGGGTGGGATGAAAGTGTTTTGGGGTGTTTGAATTGTTGGTTGGATGGATGGGTTGGTCGGTGCGTTGTTTGATGGTATCTGCATGTTCTATTGAGCGAAGTAGGCTTCTACTTGCTTTTGTATGAATGATGCCTGTTGTTGTTGCACTAGGATTTGTGCTTGTGGTTGTGCTTGTTGCTGCTCCAACAACGCTTGTTGTTGGGTTGCTAATTCTGCTGCTTCTTGTTGCTCTTGGTATTGCTTCAATGCTTGCTGATATGCTTGCAATTGCGCTGCTTGTGCAAGAAGTTGTGCTTGTGCTTATGCTTGTTGTGCTTGATATTGAGATTGTGTTTGAGCTTGGGCTTGCGCTTGTGCGGATTGTTGCTGTAATAAAAGTTGTGCTTGAGCGACTCTTTGTGCTTGCAATTCTTGTTTAGCTTGGGCAGCTTGTTGTTTTTGTTGTTGCAATAAAGCTTGGGCTTGTTGTGCTTGTTGTGCTTGTAATGCGGCTTGTGCAGCTTTGGCAGCTTGCTTAGCTTGAGCAGCTTGTTGCACAACTTTTTGTTTCTACACTTATTGGTATCCTCTTTGAAAAGCAGCTTGTAATGCTGTGTCGAATTGGTTTGATGTCGTGAACGTTGGTGGTGGTGGAGATGGTGGTGGATTCAGAATGGTATTCATGAAGGTGGTGTTGATGTTTTGCATGTTGGATAATGGTATTGATGTGATGGGTCCTTGAGAGACCATGCCTTGTGATGCTAGGGGTGTGTTTGATGATGTTTCCATTGCTTGTGTGTTTATCATTTGTTGTTGCGATATAAATGATAAATTTTGAGTGTTTGGTGCAACGCTTTGATTGATGGTTGGGATGTAGGTTTGATTGATACTTGGTAGGGGAGGAAGCCCTATACCAAGGAGTGGTTTGGATGATAATGGCAATGGCGGAAGAGGTGGGAATGTCATGGTGTCAAATAAGCCCCCTAGTCCAAACGTATCTCCCTCTTCTTGTGAATTTGTGAGAAGAGGTGTTTGTGGTGTTGCGTGGAAGGATGATGATGATGGATCATGATGGAATGTGAGAGGAACATTCTTGTGTAATGGGTTTTCGGGTATGATTTGTTCCAAGGTGGTGTTTGTATCCATGTTTTGATTATTAACAAGGGGATGTGATTGAAGAGAATTGAGGAATGTGTTTCCCTTGTTGACATTTGGTTGGGTTGGAGCAAACAATGTTGTGATTTGCGGAATGTTTTGCGTGACGTTTTGAGATGGGGGTGTAGATGAAATGGGGATGGTGGATGAAATTGGAGGAAATGATGTGTCCACGATAGTACTCACATCAAAATCTGAAGGCAACTTGGCCCCTTGTTTTGCTAGTTCAAGCATGTACAACGAAGGGTTAAGTCTCATCATAATGTTGATGATTCTATGGTTGTCTGGATTTTGGAGCATTTCTGCCATTTCCTTGCGAGACATTCCGAAAGTGAGGTCCTCTCCTTGATTTTCTTCTTGGGATGTTGTGATGATGAAAGGGTCAATGGGTTGCTTGATTCTGTTGGATTCATTTATGCGTTAGTTTGGCTAAGATCACTTGAAGCGGGCGTTTCTTTGTTGGCTTCCATGCTCTTCTTGTATTGAGATCTTGTTTGGACCATAAAACAAGGATCAAGAATATGGGAGATGAAATCTTTTGATTCTTTGGATTGATCTCTATTTTATGTCCCACAATGAAAGTTTTTAGGATGCTTCTAAGGATCAAAGGTGATGATATGATGATGATAGTAGGGATGGATGATATGGATGCTTTTTACTTTTGATCAATCTTGAATGAGACACTAGGCTTTTTAAGACTTTGGATTTTGATTTTGGATTTTAAGATTTTGAGATTTTAAGATTTTGTCCTTGACTTTTGATTATGCTTTTGATTTGGATTTGGATTTTTTGAACAAAATGACCCTAAGATGTTGGATGATGATCTAAGGGATAGCTTTGTCCAAAGGATGATAATTTGAATATGTGTGAGGAGAAGTATGCATCTACCCACACCTATTCAAACAAGATGATTGTTTTACTAAGATATGGAGAAGGATTCATTTACATACACTAAGCTAGACAAGATTATTTTGATAACTTTGACCAAGCATATACAAAAGGATGCATTTACACATACCTAGCCAAAGGTGTTTTTTTTATAATGTTCTCAAGGATTTTGTCTCAATGATGGTTTGGATTTTGCCATAAAGCCTAGTATCAAGGATGATTTCAAGATTTATCAAAAGGTGATGATGAGGTGGATTTTGTTTTGATGTATGGATGAAAGATTTTGATAATGTCTTGATCCTAGGATGAACCTAAAAGGAAACTTTTTTTGCCTAGATCTAGGTATTGAAGAGTATGTAAATGCTTCCTAAAGACCTTTGTAACCAAGAAATGATTTCATTTGGACATGCATTTTCAGATTTTCAAACAATGACTTGTGCTTTTGGATTGTAAAGTCTTCAACACACATGAAAGTTTATTTTGCTTAGCTTTGCTTAATGTCTTTATTTTACCAAAAACACTTTCTTCAATTAGGTTTTCAAACTAAGATGTCCAATGTCTTAATTTCTTCAAACCCCACAAGTTATGTTATGTGAAAATTTAATGAACTTAAGGCAAGGGGTTTTCCTATTGTTTACTTAAGGAGACACATTGAGATATAGTCCAATGTTTCGAAACCTCTAAGGATGTAAATCGCAAGGGAAAGCAATAACATATGGATTGAGTCAATTGTATTTGTCCTCAAAAGGGTTTGAAATTTGGATGATGTTAAGTGTTTGTTTCCATGGTGTTTTCGAACAAGCAATGCATTTTGTAACCCAAGAATAAGTACAATCCTATGGATGTGTAAGACAATATTTGTTGGATTCCCACTTGGACAAGTCCAACTACGCTTATCTCTAGCGGATGGTTTAGATGCTTGACCCCTTGGCTCCTCTCCACGGCCACCACTTATAGAGGCAATGAAGCATCAACACCCATGAAAATCCCATGGCATACTTTCCATCTCTACTAGAAGACCGTAAAGGGGGTGGATTCAGATGACCGCTCTTGCACCAACAAATAGATAAAGGATTTTGGAAAATTCTAGCACATGGGTTTTAGTAAGGGACTTTTCATTCGTGGAGTTGACCCAACGTGGCAAGAGTCCCCTTTCGGATCCATCTTGTTGGAGTCAACCGCGTGATATTGGTGTTTCTTCCAATATCCACATTTATATCCCGGCTGGAAATACTCTTGGCTTTAGAGTGTTACCGGTTGAGTCATTCCCTTGGGTGAGTACTTTTTCCCGAAGGTAGGCCCTCTAGGATAAACAAAAACGAATGAAGAACAATATTCATAACTCGATCAATCCTTGTTGGCAATAAGGAAAGAGAATTTACGCAACAAAGCCCCCACTCACACTCACACAATAGTTTGTCCAATTTTAAGCCCAAATCGAAGTGTGGAGGTGATTGCTTTATCTTAACCCAAAGTCATGGAAAAGACCTTTTGATTCTCAAGATCGCTATAAAGCATGAGAGAAGTGCATACATCCTTTTCGAATGGCTTTAGTCTGAGTAAGCCCTCACGAAAAAAACAACTACACTTCTTCTTTTTAGATCCTCAAAGCAATATGTGAATTCATTTTAAAGCACCAAATCACAAGTGAAAAGACATTTGTTCAATTGTTTAATCCATAAATGAAATCTAGTAAGTTGTTGATCCTAAGGTTCTTTTTAATCCTTTTGCAAGAAATAAACAAAAAGAATCCTTTTTTTTAAAAACCCAAATGAAAGCTAGTGTTCTAAAGAAAGAAAAAGATGACAAATTACTTAAAGAAGTGTTAAACAAACACTTAAGTGTTAAAAAACACTTTGATTAGACAAAATATCATCTCCATGCTTCTCCTTCCTTTGCTTTTGGCTTCCAACCTACAAAGTAGAAAATAATCAGATTCAACACAGAAGTTAAAAAACCATAAAATAGTAGATAAATAAATCATGAACCAAAAGCATGTGCTAAAAAGCTAAATACTCCATTTTTCTGTTTTCTAGCGTCTCAACTCGTGAAGGCGTCGCTGTTTTTTTTTCTAGCAGTGCTCTTACAGCGCCGCTTACCAGTCAGTGGCGCTCTGTGTCGGGACATAGAGCATGATTGCGTCACTCTTTTCGCCTGGCGTCGCAGTTCTTGAAATTGTTAGAGTTTTAAATTTTTTGAAAACTGGTGCAGATCGGTGAGTCCAGTGGCGGAGTTTAGAATTTGAATTTTGGCGGGATGAGACCAACGGTGCTAAAATAGCAATGCTGACGAGCCTGCAGTGCTAAAACAGCGACGCTGACGAGCCCGCGGTGCGAAAACAGTGACACTGGCGAGCCTGCATTGGAATTTGCTGTGTGTGTAGAAAAGGGCAGAATTTTTGAGAAAATGTTAGAAATTTTTATGTCTAGCCCTCCTTCTAACGCCAAATGTGCGAACCCTTTTCCTAGTACCTACAAAACTACATGAATAAACGAGTTAGACAAGGAATTACAAGCTAAAAGAAGGATTCCCCATGAAATCCATTTACAAATCAAACTAGGAATGAAAATATTGAAGAACACAATGCAAATGATAAAAACAAGATAAAATCCTAATTAGATATGCAAAATCTCAATCCCATGGGGGAATTGGTGCCAATTTGATGTGGAAATTTGGCCCTTTCCCAATCCCTAAGATGCAAGATTCGAATATTGAAGAGATTGATGATCCACTTTTGATGAAATGGTGAGAGCTCCAAACAAAATCTACAATAACCTAGCTAAGAACTCAAGATGGATGAATGGAAATGGCTAAGTATTTTAGCATGGTAACTTTGCTTGGATTGTGGATGATAAAATGAAGAGAGGAGCTCTTCATTTATAGGATTTCAAGATGGACGAATGCCCAAATTTGAGCAATGTGGGACTAACATTCATCCAATGATATGGTGCCACTTGTCAAACTATGAATGGATGATGGTTGTGCAAGATTTTGGGTTTGTGCCAATAAATGCCAATATTTGAAATTCAAATTTGTTGAAATGACATGTAAGAGGGAAGGGAAAATGCAATAAATGCCACTTGGCTCAAGGCAAAGGACATGTAAGAGGTTTTAAATGCCTTGTTGGATGTACATGTTGACTTGGAATTTTTGAATTCAAATTGAGAGAATATTCCAAAAGATGCCTTGTGAGGAAAATAGAGATTTAATAAATAAATTAAATCTATTTTCATGTGCAACTTGCATTATCCAGAGGATGTGACATGAAATGAGATTAAATTAATCAAGGGTTTAATTAATTTAACAGAGATTAGATGTAGCACTCGGAAAATTAAGAGTGTTTTCAATCCGTTCAAATTAGTATAAAAGGGAAATTAAGAGTATTTTCAATTTATTCAAATTACAAAAGATTTCCAAGTAATCAACATTGTTCATAACACTTCCAAATGAGCTTAATAAAAGAGAATTTAAATTGCATTTCATAATAATAATATCAATGTAATGTATCAAGTTTATACAAAGCATAAGTATTTCAATGACTTTCCTCATATATTCAACCATACTTGGAAGAATCAACAATTCCAATAGAAACATCTTTTCTATGCTAAGTCATAAAACTTTAATTCCTCAAATCAATGTTACATTAGATACTTTCAAATCATACTTCTATTTCAAAGTTTCAATCAAAGAATGTCAAATACATATATATTTACAATGGAGCTTCACAAGCCAATCCAAAATAATACACAAGTACATCAATAGCAAATAAAACTCGGAACCACCAGCCGCCGTGACACCTTCAGTCTGCTTGCAAGCTGGGGCCAAGAATGTGATTCAGGCGCCTTTTCCGCCCAACCACGAAGTCCATGACTTCCCCGGGTTCCTTCCTAACTCGAAGGAATCCCCGGCCCTGCATAAAGGAGCCTAGCAACCCGAAACAGTAAAACAGGAGGGAACTCTCGATGCGTGCCTGATGCCTATATGCATTTCTAACATGAGAAATAAACACATTTCTTGCAACAGGAGGTGGCAGAGACTCAAATACATATATGTTTCTAGGCTTTTAAAACAAACCCATCTATTTCAATGGTACAAGTGCTTGGCCAAGCATAAATAATACAAGTAAATGGTAGTTTAGAAAAGGTAATACTACCGTCTCTGTTGGTCCACCTTCGGCACCCTGTCCCGGAAGTTACCACAGTAAAGTATGAATAAATACCAAAGCAGAAAGTTTTGCATTTTCGTTCATGTTTCAATCATTCAATTAATTCTAAAAGAATTTCAAATGTGAATTTCAGAACATCCTTTGAAAGAAAAATTGTAAATTCAGTAGTAAATTTCGTTTACTCTTTTTGTAAGTAATCCTTTTCTGATTTGGATAAAGGCTCTGTTTTTAAAGAAGAACATGTATGTCTTAATACTTTTTAGTGCACTATTAGAAAGAAAGATTTAATCAATTTGTTTGAATGGAACAGTGTTTTCTGATTTCAATATGTACTTCTATTCCTTCCAAGTTCAGGCTGACTGATAGTGTAATTCCCGATTTCAATATAGGTTTCAGAGTATTAATAATATACTGAAACAGTGCAATTTATTCAGAAATTCAGAGGTTTGAAAGATAATCTTGCATTCAAATTTTATGTTGTATTCCTTTACTCAGGATTGTATTTCTATATGTAAGTATATGTCAAAGTAATCAAGATGATTTCCAATTTACATGGTTTCTCAGAGACATTTCTGTTCTTGTTCCAGGTTTAACATTTCAGAGATACAGAGTTCATACTACTTTCTAGAAATGGTTTTCCTGTTTCAACTTGCATTTTGGCACGTATATGCATGGATATCTATATATATATATATAAATATATATGTATGTATGTATATGTAGACATGCAAATTTTACATTATGCATTCGATCAGGATCATTTATCAATTAAACTAGACAGTTGCATTAGATCCATTCATCACCTTCATCCATTTAAATAATCTCATTGCCTAAGGTTATTTAAAATAAAAAAGCCATTTAAATCAAATCTTAAATCATTTTCCAAAGTCCAAAAAGTCAAATCAGTTAATCAGCATTAAATCAGCATAATCATCATTAAATTAATCTAATCCTAATCTAAGGCTAATCCCATCCCACTTGCATTATCTAGACCTAGCCACTTGCACAATAAATCAATTTTATTGATTTATTAAAATCTCATTTTCTCTCAACATGATAAGTCAAATAGGGCATTTATTGCTCTTCTTTCTTGTCCCCCTCTCAAAATTAATTGCAAATTTGAATTCAAAATTTCCCCCTCTTGGGCACTCTTCCCAAATCTTGCACACACATAACTAATCACATGATGACAAGTGTCCTTATCTCATTGGCAGAATTTTGATCCCACATTGGTCCATCTTCAACAATTAGCATTTTGAAAATCCTTAAATGCAAGCTTCATCCTCAAGCAAATCCTTCACAATCTCCACAATCTTTATGCAAAGTCACTCTCTTCACATGGAGAACTGATTTTGTTCATCCACTCCACAATCTTAACAATTTCATCTACATCTCATGCAAGGTCACTTTCTTCATTGGAGAAATGATCTTGTCCATCATTATCATTAGCTTATCTAAAGGGGTTGGGAAAGGGCTACTTTCCACATCAAAGTAGCACCAATCCCCCTATGAGATGGTGTTTGAGTAGTTTAGGAATAAATGTCATGCTTATGTTGCTTATGATTTTATGTTAGTTTGATGTCGTTATTTCCTTTATGCTTGCTCAATAATTTCATAGGGAGAGGGATTATCTCATTTGTTCAACATTGATAAATTTATGCCATATTTGTCAATCTATGATTAAATGAAAGGTTTTACCTCTCACATTTTGGCGCCCACCGTTATATTTTCGGTTACTTCATTTTTATTTTCTATCTCATAAAATGGGAATGCGTTAGAAATGCTACTTTACATTCTTCTAATTGTTATTTAAGTAGTGTTTTTGTTCATTAGAAATTAGAACTGACATTAAGACATGAAATGGAGGGATACTGATACACATTTTAACAAGAAAGAGACATCGTTCATATAGTGTAAAATGTGGAGAATATGTATAAGGTATAAAAGATCCTTCAACCTTTTGTGTCATGTACGAAGAAGGAGGTTGTGTGAGAATTTAAGTTATCCATCACCATGATCGGCATCGCATATGAAGCTTTCCAGTGACGTTTACGCTGGTTAATGAACCAATTGTTTATCTGCTTCTGATCCAGACCTACACTTTCTACCAAAGCAGTCTTGTCTGTCTCCGAAGGATAAGGCCACTTAAAATGGAGATGCCACCAGTCATGCAAATTTTGCCTTAAATTCCTTCTTGAGAGTGCTGAAGTATCCACTCTACTTTCGTAGAGGTTGATCCCTCAACTCTTTTTCTTGGGCACTACGATCAAGTTCATTCACCTCAGCTTCCCCATAGCTCAAATTCCTCTTTCGATGATCCATATTCTGGTATCTCATATGAGTTACCTGGAGAGGAGTTTCTGATCACTTCAATGTTTAATGGGTTGAGTCGAGTTTCAACCTTATTTATAAACGCCATTCCTTCTTTGTAAGGCTTGGCGAGCTCTGCCTGGTGCCTTCTTAACATTTCACAGTAGGCCTCCATGAATTGATCAAACTCTGGGTCTTATCCTATACTCATTGGGGGTGAATATCTCTCAAGCTATCTCTCCTCACTAATCTCCCCCAGTGCTTATACGTCAGTCGGAGCCCCAGTCTTCCGACAGTCCATGTAGACTACCAGCAAGCAAGGATAATCAAGATGGCCAGCTACTTTAGTTGTCATTAGATCAATATTTCAGTGAAAGAGGCGCTCTCCACCCTTAGTGATGTTACCATGTCTTCTTTTTTCTTGCAGCTGCATACTTTGTCAGCTAACGTGTTTTCCCAGGCCTTATCTGCGCATATCTTGCAACTAATAAAATCCATCAGTTAAATGTGTTTTCTCAGACTTTCTATTAAGCAGTTCGCGTGCTGCTTTATGCTCCCATTGCGCGCAGGCAGGGAGGACGCTGCAAAATGTTGTGGAATATAGCTTTATGCCTGACAGTTGCATTTGCTTAAAAGTTTCTAAAGCCTTTTTTTTAATCCATTTTGTGCATATCACGTAATCATTGCATTCTTTGAGACCATATTTCTTCTGAGGCATTCTGACAGACAGTTCATTTGCCTTTTCTATGCTTCACATTTTGCATAACCGCCTGCTGATTACGGTTGTGGAATTCGGCTTTACACCAGCCAACTCTTTTACCGGAAAGTTTCTTAAGCCTCTTTAACAAATCCATTTGGAGCATATCTGACATCAACTGGTGTTTGAAGGTGGTTCTTTGAAGCCTTCTGTCAATAGTTCACGTGCCTTTACTATGCAGTGTGCGCATTCCAAGATACCACATCTTTGTAAGGCAGTCGGTCAAAACAGTTCACTTCACACGCCTTGTCTACACATTCATCTAGTGATGACCTATCTTGAGGCACACTGCCATACTACTGGTGTACTTTGAACGTCAGTTATGAGACGATACTGATTGACAAAAAAACTCATGGCCTCCGAAGTGGGAGTGATTTCAAAAACAACTGCTTCTGTGGTGGTGTTCTCTTTGCTGGTGTCAGAACGCCCACTGATTGAAGGCTCACATCATCTTTAGAAGCCCGTGCCTTCTTTTTTACTACAATCCATCTCAAAAGCCAGTGCTTTTTCTCCTGCGCATTATGTCTTGCTTCTTGCATTTAATCGAGGTAACTTGTGGCAGGCGACTATCTACTCACATTTAACCAGGCGACAACTTGTTACAAGATATCTAGCTGTTTATATTTAATTGAAGTAACTCTCTATTTATCTAACCACTGTTTGCAGGCAGCACAGGAAAACAGCGCTGAGCATCATAAATACCTCTGTGAGCATCACATCACTTGAAAATGGATCTCATGTTGGTAGTGGGATTGAAATTATCATACAGTCTTTTACATCTGTCACCATTTATTGCCTATCTTTGCAGAGATATTCTCATGCCCAAACAATAGTTATTTTAATAGCTGACAGAGATATTGTCGTGCCTATCATTTATTTCCATGAAATGAAATCTTTTTTAACCAGTTGCACCTTTCTTATCTCTGCAGTCATCATGCTAATCAAATAGGTAGACAGGAGAAGCGCCTAAAGGCACATATGCAAGGAAATGAACGTATTGATTGAAAGATTGACTTCAACTTATGAGAATCCATGCAATTTTAAAATGTTGAAATATTTCTAACTGACTTTGTTTGGGGGAAGTCTTGAAAAAGTTAATGATTTTGTGACTTGACTGTATTTATCAAATGCATTTAACGCTTGTCTCTACATTTAATATCGATACTCTCAACAATTGATTTACGGACAAAGTGTTTCATATCTTAGAGAAACTTTTCATATAGAATCAAGTAGAGGGGTGGGATTGAATCATTGGTAGAAAAAATAAACTTTTGCACATTGTTAAGCAAAATCTCTACTTTTGCTTTAAAATTTGTAAAAAGAAAGAGTCACTTTTTAATCTTTCTTTTATTATCATTTGTCATTTCAATTAAGATCATGCTATTGTTTAAAGTTAACAATCAAAATTGACTTTATATGATCCGCACATGATTTATTTTCTTTTGGAATAGGTACAAGCGAAAGGAAAAAGGTACCAAAAGCCAACAAAGGAAAGCGAAAGGTGCAAGGCGAAAGAGAAGGCTATCAAACAAAAAAAGAAAGAAGGAGGTTTTTTTTGTTTGAAAACACAATGTGTTTTTTAACACTATAAATGTTTGATCAAAACTACTTCACAAAACGAAAACGAAAGGAGGGAAAGATTTTTTCTTTTCTTTGAAAACACAATGTGTTTTTTAACACTTTAAGTGTTTGATCAACACTTCACGAAATTGTTTTCCTTTTCGTTTTAGAACATTAGTTTTCAATTGGGGCTAAAACGAACAAATTGCTTTTCATTGCAAAGGGCTTAAAACGAACCTTAGAACAAACTTACTAGATTTCGTTTTGGTTTAAAATTGAACAAGGCAAACTTCACACTTGATTTTGGTGCTTAAAATGAAGTCATCATTGCTTTGAGGCTAAAACGAACAAGTGCTTGATTGTGTTATTTTGTCTTTTGAGTGCGTATCCTCTCCCCTTGCGCTTCGTGCGATCTAGGGTGCAAGAGAAACACTCAAAATACATTTTATTGCTTTAAAACACTTCATTTTGGGCTTAAAAATTGAACATCTGCGCAGTGTGAGTAGGGCATTTTCACGCATATTCTCGCTCTTTGTGCCATCAAAGATCGATCGAAAGTTACGGATTGTGTCTCTTTGCTCGCTTTTTGTTTATCTTAGAGGGCCCGCCTTTGGGAAAAAGTACTCACCCAAGCAACGACTCAACCGGGTAACACTCTAAAGCCAAGAGTATTTCCAGCCGGGATATAAATGAGGATTTTGGTTAAACGCCATAATCACGCTGTTGGCTCCGACAAGATGGATCCGAAAGGGGACTCTTGCCACGCTGGGTCAACTCCTACTTAACGGAAAGTCCTTACTAGAACCTATGTGTTAGAATTTGCCAAAATCCTTAATCTGCTTGTTGGTGCAAGAACGGTCGCTCGCGCCCCACAATTTTACGGCTTTTAGTAGAGATGGAAAGCATGCCATGGGAGTTTCATGGGTGTTGATGCTTGGCTGCCCCGTGATAAGGAGTGCCGTGGAGGGAGCCGGGTCAAGCATCTAACCATCCGCTAAAAGTAGGCGTAGCTGGACTTGCCCAAGTGGGGACTCAACAAACATTGTCTATCACATCCATAGGGCTTGTAATTATTTTTTGTTTGAAAACACAGTGTGTATTCGAAAACATTTTGCAAACAAACACTTAAACATGATCATGCAAATTTCAAACCCCTTTTGATAGAGCAAATACCTTTTGACAAATTTAAGTGTTGTTGCCTTCCCTTGGGATTATGTCCTTAGAGGTTTCTCATCACTTGAATTTATATCGTCATTTGCTCTAACTAGGGTTAACCTAGGAAATCCCTTTGCCTCAATTTCTTGGAACTCCCACACAACACTTTGTGGGAAGAAAAGGAATTTTGACATAGGACATCTTTAGTTTGAGACATAATCAAGAAAGTGTATTTGGTAAAAAGAAGTCATTAAAAGCAAAGATAACAAATTGGACCCCACACATGTGCTTGATATCTCTTGGTCATATTGGTCTTTTGATTGCTCTTAGAGAAAAGTGTGTTCTTCAATACCTTGGCCTAGTAAACAAAGTCTTTCTAAGTCTCTTAGGATCAAAATCCAACACTTCATTCACCTCAAACATTTATCAACATCATCCCACAAACAACTTTAAAGCTTTGAAAACATCATTACCTAGACTTGGGTACATTTCCAAACCAAATCAAAATCATTTGTTTAGTTAGGTGTGTTTGGATGAATCCTTCCACGCACACTTAGTTAAATTATCACCTCTTTGAACAAGTTCATCCTAAGATAACATCCAACATTTTAGGGTTTACAAGTTCATGATCCACATCAAACAATCAAAATCAAAATCCCTAAGTCTAGCATTGATTCAAAGTTCCTAAACGTTCATCACTCATATCATCCACCTTTCATCCTCCATCTTGCCATTGGTCCTAAGAACCTTAGAAGTCACTTTCATAACAAGGTCAAAACACAAGAAGAACATGGAATATAAACTTGATCCATACATCTTGGGTAATCCAAATCAGTTGAATCTTCAAAGCCTTGCAATGCCTATCAATTATCAAAATCCATGCATAGGATCATTTCCTTCGACAAATGTCAATGGTACAACAAGTGTGGGTATGCCCAATCTGAATTTTGGAACACATCTCCCCATGATAGATTTCAATCAAAGTCCAAACTTACAAGTCTATCCTCCAAACAATCAATACATGAGTCTTCAAACGAGCAACATCATTCCACCAAATCCCTACAAACCAAATATGGATGTACCAAATGCATTTTTTCGAAACATGAATCCTAACTCGGAAACCTTTGGAAAAATGATTCCCAATACCAACATTGTTCATCCTATCATGCCAAATCAGAACATTATCCAAAGTCAATTTTCCCATAATCCCATTCAAAAATCGCAAGCATGCATGCAAAAACTACTTGAACACAAGCCAAATCAACTATCTCAAGTGAGTCAAAATCAAAATCAAGAACAAATTTGGCGAGATCAAATTGCGGAACTTTCCAAAATAGTTGAGGCATTGCGCCAAGGGAAATCTCCACCACCATTACCTACATCATTCCTTGGTTTAGGGCTTCCCCCTTTACCTAGCACCAATCAATCCACCCAAATCAATCCACCTAACGTCAATCAAACCATCATGTCAAATACTTCAACAACATTGATCCCAAATCAAAATACAGTCTCCCAAGGGCCTATCACCTCAGTCAATCCAACCATCACTATCCCTTCAATCATTCCAAACACCACTATCACTCCCATCACATCTCAACCCCTCACTACCATGATCGCCCCGAGCGTATCTCAAACACTTGTCACTACATCCAACACAATTTCAATCCCACCACCACCACCATTGCGACTAAGCCAAGTAAGCAATTACAATGCTTCATTCAAAGCATACCAACAATTGCTCCAACAATATGAAACAATTCGGCAAGCGCCTATAGCCACGCACGCTTCTCAAGCTTCACAGCAAAATCAAGCTCAAACATCCAAGCAACAACAACAAGCAACATACAAGCTCAACTAAGTGCAAATCCTTTCAAGTTTCCCTGCCTCTCAAGCTACCCAACCAACAACACGAGCACAAACACAAAAGATGACAACTATTGAAAACAAGGATCAAGATCAATCCATCACTGAGCACACGTTTACTTCATCCAATGATCAAATCGACAAATGTCAAGAGTCACTTTTGAATCACGATCAAAATCCACCAACAAAACTCGACAATGAGCCAATTCAAGAAATATCAACATCACTTGATGCTACGGTCGAAGACATTCACAATCTCTCCATCGCAATTGTCGAAAACAATGATCAAAACCTCTCCATCGAGGAGCACATTGAAGATATATCTACACAATCCGATGATCAACTCACCATACATCAAGAGCCACTTTTTAGTGATCTCTTTCAAGGAGTGTTGGGATTATTTGATCCTATTGACATAATGCACAATCAGTTTACCTATGATCATGTCGAAAATGTCTCTACATCGCCTTACGAGTTAGAGGACATATCTCAAGAATTTATTCCAAAGCATGATCAAAATCTTTCACCAAAGTCTAGCAATGGTCCTTTTCAAAACATGTTGATCCCCTTTGACTACATGGTTACAGATACTAAAGGAACCCTAAACTCGACACTTGAGGATGTTGAACCACTTACCATGTCCAATGAAGATATCCAAGCACCATTTTTTGAAACCGACCCATGTCAAGAGCTTGACCCAAAGCATGTCGAAAGCAACTCCGAAATTAATCAAGATCAAGAATTTGTATCTCCAAGATACTACAATAATCTAATGAACACTCTCTTATCCATGCAAGATGATCACATCCACATAGCACTTACTCCTCCATCTACCTATGAGATGCTTTCTATGGATGGACACGTAGATGATCTTCATCTAGAACAAGATTTTGTTACACAAAAAGAGAAGATTCTTAACTCCTACAGTCAAATGGAGTTATCAACATCAGGATCGAATATGTCCCAAATTCAAATTGAGGACATCATGAATAAAGATATCCATCATTATCCGCTCAACGAAACAAGTCAGATAGAACATCCAGAGTTAGCGGAGCAGCAAATTGAAAGAACGTCAACTACGGTGGTCATTTGTCAGAGCATGTTTACTGAACAAGACATCTCAGAACAGGAAGAGTCAAAGAATGAAGGTACTACCACAATACTGGGGGCAACTTCGTCTCAAGCAAATATCAACATAAGAGGCATGAAGAATCCTTATGATGAAACCGATGTCAATACTACAACCAGTCATGTCACGAATCTTCATCCACCCATCACCCCATCCACGAATTGGGACCAACATCAAAGGAAAGATTTGAATCAAAGTACAAAGAACGTTATCAAAGAAAAAGAAGCTGATAAGCATAATGGACAAATCAAATACATATGGATACCGAAGAATACAAAGAAAGATTATCCCTATCAAACTCCATCAGTCAAAGAAACTGTGGGGCAAACTAAAAGAGGGAAAAGTATCCATCAAGAATGTCCGCAAAAGCAAAAGCAGGCTTTTAAAGCGACGTACAAAGTATATCAAGCAGTTGGTCCTAATTCCACGCACACTTCCGTATCCACCCATCATTGCTCATCTTCCCAAGTTTGGAGAGTCAAAGGTTCCAAACTGTCAACCAATCCATCTCTTTATCCCTAAAACACACCTTAATCCACGCCTAAATGCGATAATATCCACTCTACATTGACTGTATTATAAATCTAATTCTTCATCATAAGGATTCCTCAAGGCACTTATCGCTGATGCACTCAAGACAAAGCCAACTCCTGTGATCAACAAAGCAGATCAAGAATCCCAAAAGTTGTATCTAAGTGCATGTATTCACTGGAAGCAAAATTCCTTCCTGTAGGATATTATCGATGGCACATTATGACGTACATCTTACTAACACCAATCTTTGCAGGATTCAAAGATGAGCTTAAAATCTTCTAAAAATATTACAAAAAATCAAAAAAGCAAAAAATCCAAAAAAAAAATATAGAAAAAGGATTGAAAACAGTAAAGAAAAAAATCGTCCTCTAGTGAAAACCACTACGGTGGCGCTTTGGGCAAGACCATGACGAAAACCTGGCAAACAGGCGTCATGTATAGAATCGAGCATCTACGTGCGCCAGTTCGGATGAAAGCATCTCATCCCATCCATAATAAATCGAATAAATCCATCCATCCATAAACCATTGATCCAATCCAGTCGCATCCATCTACATCTGTCATCCAAGTTATCTTGATCTTGATAAAATTTTGGGGCACACTTTACGCTTGCTTACGGTAAACATCTTGACATGGGCCATTTTTCACTAATCCTATCCTATGCAGCATTATCTGAGCCATGAAGCATTATCCAATAAGCCTTCAGTATCTGAACACCTTATCTTATCGCAAGATAATCCTTGGCATCCTTTGCGTGCTTACCATATCCATCCATCCATACACTTATCCGAGCATCCATCCCATCACATTCCATACATTGCTAGACATTGGGGGCAGATATGTACATCTTGCTTCGACAATAAATCTTGGTCTATGTCCTCCGACTTATGTGGCGATCTGAACATTGGAAAACATGAAATAAAATTGGTCAAACCACTTGTGAGCAAAAATCCGAATCACTAGCCCATGGCACATTTTGACGAGAAAACATTCCTTATCAATCTTCATCTTTCATCAAACATCAATCGATATCAGTCGCATCTAAGCTGCACGTCAAACGTCACATCAAATCATCCAAACATCTTTTGTTCGACACCAAGCTTCATCAAACATGATCAATCAAATCCAGTCAAAAAATCATCATCTCTGGATATCCTTGTGTTGCTTAACATCTATCCTTTTTGCATTGTCGCGGTATCCTCTAATAAATGTTATTATCATTATCAATTCGGATCAATCAATCCTTTTGCATTGTTGTGCATCCTCAATAATGTTATCATCAATAATCTCATCCATCCTTACATCATATCATCATTTAAGTTGTTTAGATAATATAGATTTGTTATTCTAAGTATCTTAGGGTCCATCTTTAAAAAGCGCCAACTATAAACCATCCATTTTGAACTTCTTTTAGCAGCATTCACCCTTCAAATCTTCGATTCTCAGAGGGCAATGTACCAGTTGCATTTTTCTCAATAAGTATCCAAAAATCAAGGAAATTTTTAATTCTGACATGTAAAGTTTTATTCTTTGAACCAACGCAACAAGTACATTGCTTCAAAGAGGGGAAAAATGTAGACATGTCAAAATTACATCATGCATAATCATATTCCATTCATCAAATAAATCAGGACTTTATTTAAATCAAATTCAAATCATACATTTTCCATCCTTTTCTGATTTTAATAAATCAATTATCAAAGTCCAAAAGGTCAAATCATCTAATCAGCATTAATCAGCATAACCATCACCTAATCCTAATCTAATACTAATCACATCCCACTTGCATTATCTAGACCTAGCCACTTGCACAATAAATCAATTTTATTGATTTATTAAAATCTCATTTTCTCTCAACATGACAAGTCAAACAAGGCATTTATTGCTCTTCTTTCTTGTCCCCCTCTCAAAATTTATTGCAAATTTGAATTCAAAATTTCCCTCTCTTGGGCACTCTTCCCAAATCTTGCACACACATCCATCAATCACATGGTGACAAGTGTCCTTCTATCATTGGCTTGATTTTTATCCCACATTGGTCCCTCTTCAACATTTGGCATTTTGAAAATCTTTAAATACAAGCATCATCCTCAAGCAAATCCTTCACAATCTCCACAATCTTTATGCAAAGTCACTCTCTTCACATGGAGATCTGATTTTGTTCATCCACTCCACAATCTTAACAATTTCATCTACATCTCATGCAAGGTCACTTTCTTCATTGGAGAAATGATCTTGTCCATCATTATCATTAGCTTATCTAAAGGGGTTGGGAAAGGGCTACTTTCCACATCAAAGTAGCACCAATCCCCCTATGAGATGGTGTTTGAGTAGTTTAGGAATAAATGTCATGCTTATGTTGCTTATGATTTGATGTTAGTTTGATGTCGTTATTTCCTTTATGCTTGCTCAATAATTTCATAGGGAGAGGGATTATCTCATTTGTTCAACATTGATAAATTTATGCCATATTTGTCAATCTATGATAAATGAAAGGTTTTACCTCTCACAAGATATATGTAAATTTTAAGTGTATATGTCTACATATATATATATATATGTGTGTGTGTGTGTGTGTGTGTGTGTGTGTGTGTGTGAAAATTCATATACAGCTGCGTGTAGTTTTGAAGAAAGAAATTCTGGTTTTTAAATCTGTTCAAAGTTCACTGGCCGTGCACACAGAATAAGACATTTTTCAGGGTTCTCTTACTGGCGTTGAGCATCATAAGGGCGCAGGAAAGCCCTTGCCCCTCCCATGGGGAGGGGGCGGGCTGTGAGGGGCTCGCGCCTCCTCCACAGGCCACGGCCTATGGAAGGCGCGAGCCTCCCACAGTGTCGCGTCCTTCCCATGGGGAGGACAAGGGATTAAATCCCTTCCTCATTCCTATGGTTAACAGTTTCAAAACTCAAAATAAAGAAAACATTTCGCCCAGTATATCTGCATTCGAATTTATCTCAAAGGCATTTTGAATTTATTCAGATGACATAGTTTTTATGCAGACATTATATGAATATATATATATATATATATGTATATATGCACAAGAATTCAGATTCCTGTGCATATATATATGTATATATATATGTTTATATATATAATTCCCATTATACTTTAGAGCAGTTTAATAAATTGCAGATTTTGTAACAGAATGAAACCCTAATTTTGAAGAAAAGAATGTGTACTCTATATTGCAACAAAGAGAAGTAAGCTATTACCCAGTATTCAAAAATGAAATTGGAAAGATTTCTCAGTTGTTTATACTCATATCATGGAATGATGCATTTCATTCCTTCAATCTCCTTACTGCAATTTAAAATTAAATGAAGGCAAAGCATGAAAGAACCTGGCAATTTTCTTCCCAGTGCAGATGCCCAACAATACCTTCTTGTCGCCTCTTTTCCAGAGCTCTCGGATATGACTGAATGGAAGTGCTCTTTTCTCTCTTAAAGCTCTATTCCTCTTTTCGAGGATCATGCAATTTATTTCCAGATGACAGATAAAATTCTCATGCAAATTCTAAGGATTGCCACATGCCAACAGCATTGTTGGTTTTAAGATAAAATTTCCAGAGCCCAATGTTCTCTCGGGTTGTTCATTCCTCATTATTTTGGAAAAATAACCATATTCAAAACAGAAATATATCCCCTTTATGCAACCTATTATTTCATTTTATGCAAACACAATATTCTATTTCATTATTTATTTTGTTTTATTTTTATTTTTTAATTATATTTCTTTTAAAACAGATTTTTCCTTTTTGTTGCACAAATATAAATGGGATTAATTAAAATAGAATAAGCCATATTCCTTCCACAATTTCTAAGGTTAATTAAACCATATTTTAATTTTTCTACGCTAATCAATTTCACGCAATCATATTGAAAAACAGACATGACCTAATGCAGCTACATGATTTTAAGTGGTGTGTGCGTAATCGAGAGCTTCTCCTCTTTTACCCTGTCGGGAAGCTAACCTTCTTTTCCTCAATCACACTCTTGGCCTTCGATCACCTTGGCCTTCGATCACCTGCAACTCACATGCGCTCAGGCGTGCAAAACGAAAGTGTATTAGTAACCAATGTAGAAACATAAATTTAAACAATAATTAAATCAACATTCCTATTTTATATAAAATGCACTCATAATTCTGAAAGAAAACAATTATTTTTCTACATTCCCATACACCAAAGCATTGTAGTATATTATATTGCTCTAACACGTATCATAATTCGTATATTAAATCCCATAAAGTCATGGTCAAACATCATCAGAATAAGTCATGGTCAAAATAGCATCAAAGTAAGTCATGGTCAAAATAGCATCAAAGTATGAGACGTGACATTAGATGATGTGACTTATTTGACTTAGATTTATGGATTTATTTAAATCAGATAAGAGAGGAATATGGTAAGAGGCTAATTAAATAAATATTTTGATTTATTTAATTAAGAGATGAATATTGATGAATTTAATCAGATAAGGGAATTTGATTAAATGGTTAGACTGAGGAATGATTCAGGAAGAAATGGTGTTAGTAAGTCGGGATTAGGTGCACGATGTCAATCAGTATATTTTCGATGTCTATAGATTGCACCTCATTCTGTGGTTGTAGTGTGTAGTTCTCTATGAAGTCAACAACTGAAATGTTGCTATGAAGTGGAAACGTGTCCTTGCATAACTTGAATTGTGAGTCCAACCATTGAGCTCTATGTGTATGCCTTGCATACTCACAAACCACCTAATCACAAAAAATTCCCATAAACTGATACACTGGAATCTTATCACTGACCAATTCACACTTATTTGCTTCTTTCCCATCTTTTAAACTATAGGCCACTGTCTTTTATTTTCCAAATTTGACAATTTTGTCTTGAATTGTGTGTGTACTAGCCATGTGTTGGAAAATTGGAAAATGTTGCATGCCACCACAATGATCACATGTGCCATCCAAACCTAACTTGTAAAAAATTTGACCATCCTCTCTTTCACATAAAATGGAAGATAAGAATTCCCTTGAGGATTTAGGTGGAGGCCTTATGTTACATTCCTGTAAAACATTGTCAGTATGCATATCTACACATATACGTCGATAAACATCATAATGGTTAGAAAACTCAATATGTACTCTACAAAAATAAGTAGTGCATGTGTGATTTATTTTGACATAAAAAGGTGTGTGGGGGGAAGGAATCCATCAAGAAAATGATGTGAAATAAAGATCAAATGCAAGATTGAAATTAGAAACTAATCTAATTAAAAAACACTTAATCTATCCTATTCCATCACCCATGAAATGTGCAAATCTAAGCTATTTGAATGAAAGTAAGATCCTAAGATATTCAAAACCAATTCAAATAACAGAAGAAAAGAGTACCATCTCATGTTGGAGTGTATTTGCATGATGTTGGGTTGTTCGTATCACTGCAAAGCCTCCATTGCTTGTACACAAAAGCTTGATGATCAATGCTTGTTCTTGAAGAAATGATGAATCTCTCTCAATGGTGATCTTGACAGCACTTCATTGCATAAGGTAAGTTGAAATTTTGATCATAATTTGTGAAGAGAAAGGCTTGTTATATAGAAAAAACAATTTTGAATTGACGGTCAAGAGCGCGTTGGAGAATAACCATATCAACAGTCAAAATGAGTTGAGAGGATTTAGACATGAGAAAATTATGCAAAGTTGATTGCATAATTAGGGTGATTGAAGAATAGATTGGCTAGTTAGAATTTTTATTGCTTAGTTAGCAATTGATTGATCAGTTAGGGTTGAGTTAGCAATTAGATTGCTTTGTTAGAAAAATAGATTGCTTAGTCAGCAATCCATGATTTTCTCAATCAAAAAGTGGGTGAGGAATATTAATTAATTCCATTTTGATTTTGATTTTGATTTTTGCTAATTTGAATAGTTTGATTTAATTATACAAATTTTGGAGGGAAATGTGATAATTAAATTATTATGATTTAATAATTCAATTAATTTTGAGGAATAAGGTGAATTAGTGACATAATCAAATAATTAGTGGTGTTTGACTAATCAGGACGAACTAAGATAATATTAGGACTTTATTAAATAAATGTAATTTATTTAATTAGTCGAAATGATGAAATGTGAATTAATCAAATAACGTTGTATCATTTTGATTAATAGAGGAAATAGGGTTTTGAATGTCGTTCGATGTCGTTTGATGCATTATGAGATGTTGTGGGATGATTTTGAGATGATCTGAGTTGTTTCAGAGATGTTCTGATATGTTTTGAGTTGATTTAGAGTTGTTCTGAGTTGTTTCGGGGTCATTCTAAGATGTTCTAAGTTGATTTAGAGTTGTTTCGAGTCATTTCAAGGTCATTCTAAGATGTTCCAAGTTGATTTAGAGTTGTTCCAAGTCATTTTAGGTTCATTCTAAGATGTTCTGAGTTGATTCAAAGTTGTTTTGAGTTGTTTTGGGGTCGTTTTGAGTTGATTCAGAGTTGTTCCAAGTGTTTTGGGGTCGTTCCGGGTTGATTCAAAGTTGTTTCGAGTCATTTCAGGGTCATTCCGAGACATTCTAAATTTGTGATAAGTGTTAAGTAAATTTTACATGTCTACAAAAGGCTTTAGCATTTCAAAATACCTTTGACATATTTTAATTTCAAGAAACTTCAGTACAAAATCAGCAAAAAATTGGATTTGAGTGGTATCCAAATAATGCTTTGGATGTGGCTCACATATTTTACTACCAATTCTCCTTCTTACAACATCTCTTTGATTAGGATAGGTTCTTGTGTTATCCTTCCAATAATCTACTATTAAAGATCTCAAGCCTTAAGCAATTCTTTTATCTTTCCATGGCACTCTACCCGAGAATGCCCATAACTCATTGCTATTTGGATCTTCCAATCTTTAATTCCTTCCTTTGGCTCTCATTAGAAATGATCTACTTATTTTTAAAGACTTACTTGTATTTGTAAGGTTCACCTTGTTCCTTGTTTTACTACTTAATAATGTTGTTGTCATCACACATCGGGTGGCACAACTATCCTTCGTGTGTGAGGTAGAACCCACGCTCTCGTATGCACTCATCAAGTTATTTACAATCGATTTTTCACTTGAGTCATTCAAAACTCTCAACCCAAGAGCCTTCATGGTGTGCCTAAATTTGAGTTGCCTCATTGTTTCAACAAATAGTTGGCATCTTCCACTCTCACTTAGCTTCTCAAAAAAAAACTCCATATCTTCTATGCATATCTTTGACATGTACATTTTGGAATCTTATCAGGCATCCATTTCAAAGCATTGGAATCAATATCAATGAAAAATCTAGGTTTTCTATGCAAAAATATAGGAGTTCTCAAATGTAAATTTGTGTCAACATTAGGAATGTCAACAACATCGTGGATAGATCTCATACCTTCAATCGGAGGTGCAATTGATGATATACCTTGATATTGACATATAAACGATGTTGTTTGTGGAGTGACTTCAAATAGAGGCATGTATGCTGATGTACTTTCAAAACACAATGTTGTTGATGGTGTGTCTTCAACTGTAGATCTGATTTTTGATGTACTTGGAAGACCACATGTTGTTGCATGTGTGTCTTCAATTGGAAATGTGCATTGAACTTCACCAATTGTTGATGATGTGCCTCCAACTTGGGGATCCATTTGTATCCTTCGATGAACTTTGTTCATTTGTGCCCTTTGTTTATCCAATTAGGCATCTCTCTTAGATTGCACGAGAATGTCTAGTTGTATGGGCTACAATTCATTTGCTTCACAAGCTGCAATTTTTTATTCTCTTCTCCTTGCATTTTTTACTTCACGTTCTTCTGGTGTTAGAGGCTTTGGTTGTTTCCTCAACATGGCATTGAATGCTACATGTTCACAAACACACATAAAACAAAAGTAATGCATTTTATGAAACATATTGATAACGTTGATTACATTGCATTTTATTGAACACACCAAAGCATTTTATGAAAGAAGGTAGCAAGTTGTTTGGAATTATCAAACATGTCTAGGCTACAACATTTTTCATTAATACATCTACCTCTATACCACAAGAAAATTACTTATAATGTATTTTTTCAAACATATCCATACTGCTAATTACATTGCATTTTATGAAACATATTGATATCACTAGTTACATTGCATTGCATATCTTTAAAAATCAAAGCATTAATTTAAATTTCATAAGTAATGTGACTTATCAAACATTGCATATCTTATAAAACATTATTCTCCCCAACCTAGGGTTTATAGCGAGCTTCAAAAAACCATAATTTTTGATGCGTCTAGGGAAATTATATGAAAATTGATACTAATTTTTTGTAGGCCTATATGAATGTGCTGACATTAGGAGGGTTGCTAAATCATTATTTTGGGTGAGTTATTGAGGATATTTTGTTTCTTTTTGCAACTATATTACATGTAAAACCTAGTACTTTGATGGATTTGTAAAAAATTGCTTCATGTGATCAATGTTAAGAAGGGTTTGAGGGGAGTATTTGGAGTGTGAAAATTTTATTAGGAGAAAATACTTGTGTCAAACCCAAGGTATAAGTTGCTGCCACCTTTGGAAACTAGAGAATCTTGTGCTTTTTTTCCCTTTTTTTCTTAGAACACTAAATGGTATGAATGAATGGAAACTTGCATTAAACCAACTATGTCTTGAGTCACTTGAAATTATTTAAGCACATGATGAAGGTGATTTTTTTATGGCACAAAAAAATTAATGGAAACTTGCATTATCATTGATGAAAGCTCTTTGGTTTTCTAAATTAGTTGAAAATAAAAGTTTTCCCACAACCATCAGTAATAATGAATTTGAATATATTATGTCATGTTTTCCATTTTATATCTTCAAACTCCTAAAAATTAAACTTTTGCATGCAACATCCATCTAATTTAATGTTGAATTCTATGTGTGAAAATGAAGATTAATAAAATCATCAAATGAATGGTCTATAAATTGTCAAAACAAAAGAAAAAAACTGAATATAAACATCTACCTAAAATGAAATAGGTTGAATTCCACTAGCCAAGCTAGAAATGGACTACTATAAGCAATGCAAATAGAATTCATAAGAAAATTTGTCTTAAGTTGATGTCGTTTATATAAGTTTAAACATGAATTCATCTAAATTATGTCATATTTTTCATTTTTTTTCTTCAAACTCATAAAAATTAAACTTTTTTATGCAACTCCCATCTAATTCAATATTGAATTTTGTGTCCAATTGTTATGATTAATAAAATATTTAAAGGAATTTAGATTATTGTCAAAAACAAACAAACATACTAAATATAAACATTTCAATATTACCAAAATGAATATATTACCTGAGATAATGTAAAATGATGTAGAAACTTCAAAATGTCTTCATCTGCATTGTCTGGCATGCAAATTGGTGGTAAAAAGGTGATGTATCAAGCATAGATTGGTACAACAAGGAGTCAACTGCATAAAAAGGCATTTATGTTTCAGATAAAGCGCTGAACTAGAAAAATGTAGAAGCACGTGGGCCTAAATCATGAGGTCAACCTCTATTTTACCATTTCAAGGTAAAACACATTTGGCGCACACCAAATTTGGCAAACACCAAATGTGTTGCTTTGAAATGCTTTCACAATATAAAGAGGAAGGGAGTGAGACTTGACATAGAGGGAGGGGGGATATGAGTGAGAGAGATTAGTCTAGGTAGTGTGGTAGGGATTGAGACCTAAGAGTGATCGAATCTTCAGAGGGATTGAGAATTATCGAGTTAGGGTGGGGGGAAAGACCTGACAATGTGAGAGGGGTTAGAGTGAAATAGATTTGTCTACCCTCTACTCTCTACCCTTAAACTATAAATTGTAAACCCTTAAACCCTCTACCCTCTACCCTAAAACCCTCAACCCTCTCTCTCTCTCTCTCAACCCCACACCCTCTACCCTTAAACCCTCAACCCCTCGTCTATCTCTCTCTCAACCCTAAACCATCTACCCTTAAACTATAA
>VDFB02000017.1:461369326-461405782 GCA_007258455.2 Sequoia sempervirens
AAAATTATAATATTCATAGTGCAAGGGGAGGGAAGAATCTACCCCTGAGATACTCACCATATAACTACTAGGGATTTTTGGCCAAAAGTGGAGGAGTCAACTTTGGTTAACACTCAAAAAAGGAAAAAACATAGGTGCCCTCTAGGGGGTGATAGGGTTGTGTGAGCTGACATAGTTCCAAGCTGTGAGTTGTGATGTTATTAATGACCCTTGACATTAGAAGATTCTAACTGGTTTGTTTGTTATTGTTCAATACCAATGGAAATCAAAGGGATCGGACCAAATCCTAGATCATATACTTGATGTTTAGATCATAAGATGAAACAACTATTTTACTACTTGCTTCTGTGTTTGAAATCATTTGTTCAGAAGTTCATCCATCAAAAACACTCAATTCACTAATTCAAAAACAAGCAAACCACGAAAAATTTCAAAATGGTGACATTTCTAGTTTAGCGCATAAACTTCTTGTTTCAACGCATTGAGTTCATAGTCTAGCGCATATAGGTTTTGTTATAGCGCATTCACCCCATCTTTCAGCGCATATAAGGTCTATTCTAGTGCATTAACCTCATCTTTTAACACAATATTTTTGTTCTCGTGCATTTAATTGACAGTCTAGCACATATAGGGTTTGTTTTAGCACATTTATCCCATCTTTTAGCGCATATACAACCTGTTTTAGTGCATTCACTTGATACTCAAATAGAGAGCTAAATTGAACTTCTTTCTAACAACTAGAATCATATTTAGGGACCCTTTTCAAAGCAGAGATCATTCCTCATTAAAACATTGGTTTAAACTTGAAGAAATTGGCTTTTGCAAGTGCAATCCCTTTAACTAAACTTAGATCAAACAACTTAAAGTTCCCAATCACCAATCTCATCTCTGATTGCTAGCTGAGTTTCACTATCAGGATCGATCATCCTTTATCACAAAACAAACATTGTACATCAAATTTATCCTAGTCTCATCAATAGGATCCATCATCCTATTTGACTTAGGTATTTCATTATCACTCCCAAAACAAAGATCAAAGTATAGCAAAACTCTATCACTTGCATGACCATTTTAACAAGAGCTCAAAAAAAAAACTCAAAGAAAAAGAAATAGAAACCCAAACCATCATGGTAGAAGGAGAAAAAAATCCTTTTCACAGATTTTATCAACCTGAAATAGATGAGATAACTAATGAATACATTCACCAAACTCAACAAGACCCTAAATTCCACAAATTCATGGAAAATTTTCTAGAAAAGGATGGAGAGAAATACTTTCACCAAAAATTTCACAGAAATCCATACTGGAACTTCTTAAAATTTCACCAGCCCATAAGGATATTCTAGAAAAAGCTTTAGTGGACACCATAGTACCAACTAATTTGGAAGCTTGCCAATTCCAAGCCATGGTGGGACATTTGATTGCACCCCATTTTTTATCATTCTCAGAAAATGATGATGCATCCCTCACTCATCCACACAATGCTCCACTCCATATTGAGGTTTTAATCCATAAACATTGGGTCAAATGTGTTTTAATAGATGGAGGAGCTATTCTAAATATATGCACCTTAAATCTTATCCATGCATTAGGATTTTTAGAAAATGCAATAGATTCTAGAAGAAACATCACCATAAAATCTTATGATGATGAAGAAAGATCTTCTCAAGGACTGATAGTATTTCCAATTCAAGTGGGACTAGTTCAAAAGGATATAATCTTCCAAGTTTTAGACAAGGACTTGACCTACAACATACTCTTGGGTCGACCTTGGATCCATGAAATGCAAGCAATACCATCAACATACCATCAATGCTTGAAATTCCCTTACAATAGACAAGAGATCACAATTTCAATAGATTCTAATAATCCCCAATACTGCAACACTCTCAAGACAGTCCAAGATGTTTTTGTACCACACAACAAAGAAGCTCTCACTTCTATTTCCTCAAGTAATGAAAGCCAACTCAATTCTTTGTCAAAACAATTTGAGAAAAAGATTCAATTGAAAGATAAAGGCATGGGTGAGTATTCTTTTGAGCAATCCTTATGTCTCTCACAGCTACTACCTTCTCCAAAATCATATGGACAACCATCAACATCTAGACAACAATCTTCACAACCCATCATGATCTTTGATGGTAAATTTGTAAAAGCAGGTACTCTAGTTGATGAATCTGAGGACAAAGACATTCTAAATTGGCTTTACAAAGATGAAGAAGACTCCCAAGCAGCAACTTCCAATATACCAATAGAGCAATATGGTAAAGGGTTCAAAATATTAGAAAAGATGGGATATGAAGGAAAACGTCCTATTGGAAAATGAAAAGAAGGTATTGTGGAACCAATCCGACCTATCTCAATAAATGCAAAAGACAAGATGGGATTAGGATACAAAGAAGAGACAAAAGAAGAAGCCACTTAGAAGATTTGTGAACAAATCCTCCAACTCCAAGCTAGTTCTGAAATAGACTCAAATGAATATGCATCGGATTCACTATCTGAAGAATCTTGTGAAGACAAGAAAATTGATGTCGTAAAGAAGTACGCACTCATACGTATAGAGGGACAAAGTTCAAGGTCTAGACCACTTGAATTTGGCTCACTACATATTGATGACTCTAGTGAGGATGATTAGACCTTGAGCAAGACAGATCATTCAGAGGAGAGTAACATTATAGACCTTGACATTGCTAGTGAACACCTCAAAAATGTTTCCATCATGACCCTCATCGCCTTTGATCTTGACCAATCCTATGATTCCTTACCTTTGATACATCTCGAACTCACTGGTTGGGAACAAACCGAACCTCTTGATATCCCTATCTTTTTAGATGATAATGCCATTATCAATTTCCTTTGTTCTAAAAATATAGAAACAAGTTCCACCAATGAATTTCATAACAAAGTTTCAAACTAGAGGAGTGCCAAGTCTCTTAGCTGCAAAATAAAGAATACAAAAAATCAATATAACGGTGAAAACCATGCAATGATAGTATTAGATCATGAAAAAGTAAAAAGAAAGAGTGTATCCAACAGTGAAAACCTCTCTGAGGCACTAAAGGATGAGAGATTTGACACTCTTCCTAAGCATTATCAAGAAAGATCTTTAGTATTGGTTGAGCCTACACAATCCATAAAAATCAGTACTATAGAAATAACAAAGACCGTACACCTAGCGACATTAATGACAAAGCAAGAAAAGCTAAATTTCACCAAATTCTTTGAAGAAAGACAAATCAATCTTGCTTGGTCCTATGCTAACATGCTAGGAATAGATCTGGATCTAATAATGCATCATATCCATAGCACATAGAATGAAGCCAATAAAGTAGAAGTTGAGAAAAATTCATCCACACATCGCCTTACTAGTGAAAGCAGAATTAAAAAAATTATTAGATGTAGGGTTCATCCGGCGAATTGACTATGCAAAATGGATTTCAAACATTGTACCAGTCTCCAAACTAGACAACGGCATCAGAATATGCATAGATTTTAGGGATCTTAACAAGGCTTGTCCAAAGGATGACTTTCCTTTGCCCAATATAGACCGCATTGTAGATTTAACAAGAGGACATGCTATGCTATCACTCATGGATGGTTTTTCAGGCTATAATAAGATCAAGATTGCACTAGGAGATCAAGAAAAAACAAATTTCATATGCCCATGGGGTACATTTTGTTGGAATTTCATGCCTTTTGGATTAAAGAATGCAGGAGCCACCTATCAATGTGCAATGACAACAATATTTCATGACATGATGCACACATTCATGGAGGACTATGTGGATGAACCGCTGGAAAAATCATTCACCAAGGAAGGACATCTAAAAATCTTGGATAAAATCTTTAATTGATTGGAAAATTTTAATGTACATTTAAATCCAAAGAAGTGTGTATTCAGAGTAACATCAACAAAAGTCTTAGGATACATGGTCTCAACTAAAGGCATCGAAGTAGATCAAGTAAAAGTCAAAGAAATCATGGAAATGCCACCTCCTAAGAACATTAGCCAACTAAGATCTCTACAAGGAAGATTCCAATCCATCAAAAGATTCATCGTGCAACTAGTGGGCAAAAGCCATCCTTTTACTCATTTGTTACACAAAAATGTTTCTTTTAGATGGGATGAAAGATGTGAAGCTGACTTTAATCAATTGAAAAAATATCTAATGAATCCACCTATATTGGTACCACCAATTGAGGGAAAACCACTTCTACTCTACATAGTGTAGACATGCAAAATTAACATTCTGCATTTGATCATGTTCATTCATCAACCGAACTAGACGTTGCATTAGGACCATTCATCACTTTCATCCATTCATTAAATAATCTCATTTATCAAATAAGCATTATCATTCAACCTTCATCTTGCATCATCCATTTAATTAAATAAATCAGGACTTTATTTTAAAATCAAATCCTAAATCATATTCCATCATTTTCTGACTTAAATAAATCAATTATCAAAGTCTTGAAAGTCAAATCATCTAATCAGCATTAAATCAGCATAATCATCATCTAATCCTGATCTAATGCTAATCCCATCCCACTTGCATTATCTAGATCTAGCCACTTGCACAATAAATCAATTTTATTGATTTATTAAAACACTTTTTTCCCTCAACATGACAAGTCAAACATGGCATTTATTGCTCTTTTTTTTCTTGTCCCCCTCTCAAAATTTATTGCAAATTTGAATTCAAATTCTCCCTCTCATGGGCACTCTTCCCAAATCTTGCACATACATCAACCAATCACATGATGACAAGTGTCATCCTATCATTGGCTTAATCTTTAGTCCCACATTGGTGCCTTTTCAACAATCTTAGCATTTGAAAATCTTTAAATACAAGCTTCATCTTTGAGCAAATCCTCCACAATCTCTTGCAAGGTCACTCTCTTCATTTGAGATTTGATCTTGTCTACTTAGCATCTCCATATCAATAGCAATTTCATCATCTTAAGCTTATCGATCAAGGGTTGGGAAAGGGTCACTAGCACATGTGACACCAATCCAATATGAGATAGTTTGCATCATGTTTTCTTATGCTTTTGCTTTAGATCCTTTGTCATTTATTTGCATTTTGAACATGATGTATTATTTCATAAGGATGTTGAATATCTTGATTTGTTGTTGAAATACTAACGATTATGCAGATTTTATTGTTAGATTTCTAACCACATTTTGCAGATTTTAGCATCCACAAAATGGCGCTAGAAGGAGGGCATTCATCTTGCCATCTT
Organism: Sequoia sempervirens; assembly: GCA_007258455.2. NCBI lineage: Eukaryota > Viridiplantae > Streptophyta > Pinopsida > Cupressales > Cupressaceae > Sequoia > Sequoia sempervirens. The sequence goes on from VDFB02000017.1 coordinate 461,374,577, forward strand.
ACTTGGAAAATCTGCTTTATGTTTATGGACGTAGAATAACAGGGACAAGACTTTGTTTTTGCTTTAGTTAATTAGTTTATCGATGAACACAAGTTTGAAGTCTTCACAAAGGATATAATTGTATTGTCTTTATTCTGTTTGTTTGAGTTGCTTATTGACGGCTAGAATAAGCTAACAGAAATCATGGTATTTTCAGACTGAGATCACAACATATTTATGGTTCATATTTGTCAATTTGGAAGTAGAAAACTACAAGTGAATCATGGTTCTTAATTTACTGCATATTCATCAGTTTGGAACATTTGGTTGGTGATAATACATGCAGGATTAAATCATTAAAGTTTTTCATTTGTGAAGCAGAGAAGGAATCGATCATCATTAGAACCAAGCTGTGAGTTTTAGTAGTTAGAGGGTGACTGTTCTGGGCGCATCACTTCTTGCAATCTGTAATCATGGATCTGAGGATATTGAGTCATAAGAAGTCATAGTAATATAAAGGCACAAAATGAATCATATGTCTGCCTATCCTCTGGTATGCATATTACATCTTATGCTTGGTGTTATTCTCTCTGGTATATTAGAAATCTGATCATCTGCCTTATACCTGTGTTACATATGATCATCTATGTGCATAATTGATTTCAATACATTTTAATACATATGAATCATCTGTCTGCCTTATATTTGCATTACATATGATCATTCTGGCCGATAACAACGATATGCTATGATACATTTTGAATAGATATCTTTTATATCATTACTACATTACGTCTATATCTACATACATATGCTAATATTGATACAGTTTTCCAAATATGCTTTCAAAGAATTCAGTGTCGTGCCTGCAAAATAAATGCCTGGAACTATCTTTTCCTGTGTAACTGTCTTTTGTCTCCCTTCATCCGTAACAGGAGATTGTGAAGGTCTTTTTAGTGAAAGATCAAGCAAGACTATTCCTTGAGCGTTCGAGTCTTGAGCTTATTCAACTTCATTATATTTGTATTGTCAAAATTCTAGTTTCAAGGTATTAGGGTGCAAAAATACGCTGCATTAAAAGAGACATGGATATAGTTGGCTTGATTATTCTTACTGTTCAAAATATGCCCTGATGAAATAAATGTTCCACCAACCCTTTTATTGACTGAAGTTCAACGGCATAAATAGAGATGTATTTTGAAAACACCTTGCATCGATCCACAATTACCTCATACGCATAGGTAGAAGAAAGGAATGATGCCTACATCCATTCTAATGAGTTCCTCCTTCACCTAACATCCTGATTCCTATGATTTCATTCCATTAGATGAGACTCTTACTTGGCGCGAATGTCTGTACTGCTTTTAGCACTGGAAAATTTGTTTATTAAGCTGATTATGCGTCCCAATCAGCAACTTGTTGACAACCAGTGTACTCTCAAACTATCCCAAGTGGTACTACATGATCCCATGCTCGACCATTTCCCATGAATATAGAATGACCTTTTCTCATGAGACATCTGTAACAATATGACTTTCATTAGACATATATATACGGTATCTAGTCTTGCTTATTTCTAGGAATGCGAGCCTCTTCACATCTGTTTCGTATATCTATCAATTATATCATAAAATTTGCCTTCATCGATTCAACGAATTAACATTCTTTGCTTCTGCAAAGCTCTTTTTTTAGCGCGTAGGCAGGTAGGCTATGGAAAAGGTTGGGGTCTTCTGGCTTTTACACCTGCCAAATACATTGGCTTGAGAGCTTTTGATGTTATTTTGTACTTTATCTCATGCCGTTTCAATTGCTCCTCAACAAGGTTGCACCTTTCATTAATAAGAAGAATTCAACTATTCCCTCTAGGCCATTCCAGAGGAAGCAACATGTGCATTTCCTACGCCTAGACTTGCAGGTCAAATACGCTGTCAGAATTTTAAGATTTCATATCTATTCGGGCCATCATTGCGTTTCACGAGACTGCAGTTCTTTAATGCATTTAAGGGAGTAGCTGGCTTTCAATAAGACAGCAGTTTTCTGATGCCTTGTCTGCACCTTAACTTTTTTTAAACATCAGTCTATTAATACAATTCCTGCCTCTCATTTTGGTGCAGGTTGCGAGGATGTTGCACGTAGGTTGTGGAATTCGGTTGGTCACCTACTAAATGCATTTGTTTGAAAGTCTTTTGATGCGCCTTATTTAAATCTGCTAGAATTGAATCTATCTTCTTTTAAAATCACATCATGTTATGTGCATTATGATTATTGCGTTTATTCAATGACTGTCAACAAAGCAAAATTTAATTGATTTGAATTGTGCGGCGGGGATGGTGGAATTCAGCTTTACATCTGCCATTACTCAGTGTATGGTATGCAAGAAAGCTTTATCATGGACTGAAGTTATTATCAAATTTTTGAAGGAATCAACATAACATCTGCACCAAGAATTCCCGAAGGACAACTTTCTCTTTATTTTGATGAATGCATTCATTATGTTTGAAATTGTATTCATTATATTATTGAAATATCATACTTCTTATTTGTGATAACTTTGTATTATTTTGCAGGTTGGCATCAAAATCAAACATTGAGATCAAGTGAAAAACGAGAGCTAGAGTAGAGTTATATTGAACATTGAAAACTCGAAGTTAACAAAGCATTTTTTAATGCTTGGAGGATCTGTTATATGCCTTAGTTTTCTGTTTTAAATCAACTTACACTTTGAGGCTCTAAAGAAAGAACAATTTGATTTTCTCCACTCGCAAAAGGATAAAATTCAAGCTTAGACACTTACTAGAGTTCGTTTTGGGTTAAAAATTGGACAAGCAATCTTCATATTTCATTTGGTGCTTAAAACGAACTCACAATTGCTTTGAAGGTTATAAAATGAACAAGTGTTTGAATTGTGTGATCTTGTCTTTTGAGTGCGTATCCTCTCCCCTTGCGCTTCGTGCGATCTAGGGTGCAAGAGAAACACTCAAAATACATTTTATTGCTTTGAAACACTTCAATTTGGGCTTAAAAATTGAACATCTTGTGTGAGTGTGAGTAGGGACATTTTCGCGTACATTCTCTTTCTTTGTGCCATCAAAGATCGATCGAGTTACGGATTGTGTCTTTGCTCGCTTTTGTTTATCTTAGAGGGCCTCAGGGGAAAAGTACTCACCCAAGGGGCGACTCAACAGGTAACACTCTAAAGCCAAGAGTATTTCCAGCCGGGATATAAATGAGGGTTTTGGTTAAATGCCATAATCACGCGGTTGGCTCCGACAAGATGGATCCGAAAGGGGACTCTTCCGTATGGGTCAATCTCCACGAACGGAAAGTCCTTACTAGAACCCATGTGCTAGAATTTTCCAAAATCCTTAATCTATTTGTTGGTGCAAGAACGGTGTTCTACGGCCACCCTCTTACGGTCTTCTAGTAGAGATGGAAAGCATGCCATGGGAGTTTCATGGTTGATGCTTGGCTGCCCGATTGAATGAGCCGTGGAGAGCGTGGGTCAAGCATCTAGCATCAGAGATAAGCGTGCATTTGGACTTGTCAAGTGGGAATCAACAAAATATAGTCTTACACATCCATAGGGCTTGTAATTATTCTTTTTTGAAAACACATGTGTATTCGAAAACATTTTGAAAACAAACATTCAACATGATCTCCAAAATTTCAAACCCTCTTGAGACAAATATCATTGACTCAATCCATATGTTACTGCTTTCCCCGGTGGATTCATGTTCCAGAGGTTTCCTAAGCATTGATTATATCTCAATTTGTCTTCTTGAGTAAACAATAGGAAAACCCTTGCCTTAAGTTCATTGAATTTCCACATAAAATATCTTGTGGGGGTTTAAAGAAATTAAGACATTGGACATCTTAGTTTGAAACTTTAATCAAAGAGTGTGTTTTTGGTAAAAAGTACTCATTAAGCAAAGATAACAAATTGGACCCCACACATGCGCTTGATATCTTTTGGTCATATTGGTCTTTTGATTGCTCTTAGAGAAAAGTGTGTTCTTCAATACCTTGGCCTAGTAAACAAAGTCTCTCTAAGTCTCTTAGGATCATCAAAACTTTCATCTATCTTCCAAACATTCATCAATCCATCTCACCAAAACAACTTTAGATCTTTGCAAACATCATTACCTAGACTTGGGTACATTTCTAAACCAAATCAAAATCATTTGTTTAGTTAGGTGTGTTTGGATGAATCCTTCCACGCACAATTAGTTAAATTATCAACCATCCTTTGAACAAGTTCATCCTAAGATCACATCCAACATCGTAGGGTTTACAAGTTCATCATCCAAATCAAACCAATCCAATCAAACCCTAAGTCTAGCATTGATACAAAGTCCCTAAACGTTCAACACTCTCATCATTCACCCCATTCATTCTTCATATCATCATTGATCCTAGAACACCTTAGAGGTCAACAAGGTCAAAACACAAGAGGAACATGGAATATACACTTGATCCATACATCTTGAGTAATCTAAATCAATTGAATCCTCAAAGCCTTGCATTTCCTATCAATTATCAAAGTCCATGCATAGGATCATTGCCTTCGACAAATTTCAATGGTACAACAAGTGTGAATATACCCAAGTCAAAGTTTGGAACACATTTCCCAATGATAGATCTAAGTCCAAACCTACAAATCCACCAATCGAATAATCAATGCATGAGCCTTGAAATGAACAACATCATTCCACCAAATCCCTACAAACCAAATGTGGATGTACCAAGTGCAAGTTTTTGAAACATGAATCCTAACTCAGAAACCTTTGGAAAAATGATTCCCAATGCCAACATTGTTCATCCTATCATGCCAAATCAGAACATTATCCAAAGTCAATTTTCCCATTATCCCATTCAAAAACCACAAGCATGCATGCCAAAACTACTTGAACACAAGCCAAATCAACTATCTCAAGTGAATCAAAATCAAAATCAAGAACAAATTTGGCGAGATCAAATTGCGGAACTTTCCAAAATAGTTGAGGCATTGCGCCAAGGGAAATCTCCACCACCATTACCAACATCATTCCTTGGTTTAGGGATTCCCCCTTTACCTAACACCAATCACACCACCCAAATCAATCCACATAACATCAATAAAACCATCACGACAAATCCTTTGAATATACCATCGACATCACACCAATGGATGGTATCTAATCAAACAACAACATCGATCCCAAATCAAAATTTGGTCTCCCAAGGACCTATCACATCGGTCAATCCAACCATCTCTATCACTTCGATCACTCCAAACACCACTATCACACCCATCACATCTCAACCCCTCACTACCATGATCGCTCTGAGCATATCTCAAACACTTGTCACTACATCCAACATGATTCTAAATCCACCACCACCCCCACCACCACCAACTTCCACCACATCAATCCAATACAACGCAACATTACAAGCTGCTTTTCAAAAGGGATTACAACGATATCTAGCCATGCAACAAGAAAAACAAGCTCAACAAGTGCAACAAGCCTCTCAAGCTTCCCAACAAGCACAAGCAAAAACACAAAAAATGACAACTATTGAAAACAAGGATCAAGATCAATCCATCACTGAGCACACGTTTACTTCATCCAATGATCAAATCGACATATTTCAAGAGTCACTTTTGAATCACGATCAAAATCCACCAACAAAACTCGACAATGAGCCAATTCAAGAAATATCAACATCACTTGGCTCTATGGTCGAAGACATTCACAATCTCTCCACCACAATTGTCGAAAACAATGATCAAAACCTCTCCATTGAGGAACACATTGAGGATGTATCTACACAATCTGATGATCAAATCACCATACATCAAGAGCCACTCTTTAGTGATCTATTTCAAGGAGTGTTAGGACTATTTGATCCAATTGACATAATGCATGATCTGTTGACTAATGATCATATCGAAAATGTCTCTACATCGCCTTATGAGTTAGAGGACATATCTTAAGAAGTTATTCCAAAGCAAGATCAAAATCTTTCACTAAGGTCTAGCAATGGTCATTTTCAAAACATGTTGATCCCCTTTGACCTCATGGTTACAAATGCTGAAGGAACCTTGAACTTGACGATGCCTAATGTCGACATCCAAAAGTCCTTTGTAAGAAATCCATCCTTTGGAACTGATCCATGTCAAGAACTTGATCCAAAGCATGTCGAAAGCAACTCCGAAATTAATCAAGATCAAAAATTTGTATCTCCAAGATACTACAATGATCTAATGGATATTCTCCTATCCACACAAGATGATCACATCCACATAGCACTTACTCCTCCATCTACCCATGAGATGCTTTCTATGGATGGACACGTAGATATTCTTCAGCTAGAACAAGATTGTGTTACACAAAAAGAGTAAATTCTTAACTCCTACAATCAAACGGAGTTGTCAACATCAAGATCGAATATGTCCCAAAATCAGATTGAGGACATCGGGTTGGTGAACGGGGCGGGTGGGTTGGAATAAGCTGGTTCGTGGGCGGGTTGATCAGCGTCACCCTACGGTAGTCATTTATCGAAGGGAGTACATTCCCCTAAACAAAGAATCTCGAGAACATGCGAGAATAACATGGAAGGTACTACTTCCACAACTTACTTAGGAACGGCTTAGTCTCCAAGAAATGTCAACATAAGGAGCACAAGAATCCCTTGTGATGAAACCATTTGCCAATACTACTACCCGACCGAATCACAGTCTTCATCCACCCATCCTCCATCCACAATTGGGACCAACCCGAAGAAAGATTTGAATCAAAGTACCAAAGGCGTTCTCCAACAAAAGAGAAGCATAATGAGCCGAATCAAATACATGGATGCGAAAGAATACAAAGAAAGATTATCCCTATCCAAACTCCATCAGTCAAAGCTATGGGGGAAAAAAAAAAAGGAAAAGTATCCATCAAAGATGTCCCTTGGAAATCAAAAGCAAGCTTTTCAGAAGCAGCGATACAAAGTGTATCAAGCAGTTGGTCCTAATTCCATGCACACTTTAGTATCCACCATCGTGCTCATCTTCCCAAGTTTGGAGAGTCAAAAGGTTCCAAATTGTCCAACCAATCCATCTCGCCTCCCTAAACACCTCCATCCATGCCATAATATCCAATTCTTACATTGACCGTGTATTGGCAGCAACCCTTCATCATAAAGGATTGAGGAAGGCAATCTATCGCGATGTATGCACAAAGACAAAATCAACTCCGGTATCGATGAAGCAGATCAAGAATCCCAAAAGTTACATTCAAGTGCACGTATCTTAGCAAAGCAACTCCTTCAAGCAGGATATTGATGGCACATTATGACAGGGGGCATCTACATCAACACCACAAGGTGGTTGGTTTGACATGAGCTTAAAATATTTTAGAAAAATAATAATAATAATAAATAAATAAATAAATCCAAAAAAATCAGAAAAAGGATTAAAAATAGTAAAGAGAAAAATCGTCCTCTAGTGAAACCACTATGGTGGTGCTTTGGACAAGACCATGATGAAAACCTGGCAAACAGGCGTCATGTGTAGAATCGAGCATCTACGTGCGCCAGTTCAGATGAAAGCATCTCATCCCATCCATAATAAATCAAGCATTCAATCCATCTCATCCATAATAAATCCATCCATCCATGAACCATTTATCTAATCCATTCACATCTATCTGCATCCATCATCTTAGTTATCTTGATCTTGATGCAATTTTGGAGCACACTTTACGCTCGCTTACAGTAAACATCTTGACATGGGTCATTTTCATTGATCCTATCCTATCCTATGTTATCTGAGCCATGAAGCATTATGAGCATTCTTTATCCGAACACCTTATCTTATCGCAAGATAATCCTTGGCATCCTTTTTGTATCCATATCCATCCATCTACACACCTATCCAAGCATCCATCCATCACATTCCATACATTGCTAGACAATGGGGGCAGATATGTACATCTTGCTTCGAGAATAAATCTTGATCTATATCCTTCACCTTATGTGGCGATCCGAACATTGGAAAACATGAAATAAAATTGGTCAAAGCATTTGTATCACTAGCCCATGACACATTTTGACGAGAAGACATTCCTTATCAGTCTTCATCTTTCATCAAACATCAATCGATATCAATCACATCTAAGCTACACGTCAAACGTCACATCAAATCATCCAAACATCTTTTGTTCGAAACCAAGCTTCATCAAACATGATCAATCAAATCCAATCAAAAAATCATCATCTCAGGATATCCTTGTGTTGCTTAACACTATCCTTGCATTGTCGTGTATCCTTGACAATGTTATCATTATCAATCCTAATCAATCCAGTCCTTGCATTGTTGTGTATCCTCAACAATGTTATCATCATCAATCCCATCAAATCCTTGTGTTGCATAACACTATCATTGCATTGTTGTGTATCCTCAACAATGTTATCATCATCATCAATCCATCGATCCGATCAATCAACCTTAGATTGGTTTCAGCAAAATCCCAAGCGAGCGATATCATTACACATCCATATCCAAATCATCAAAGTCATGCGAAAATCCAAAAACATCATAAAATCAAAAATCCAAAAACATCCAAAACATCAAAAATCCAAAACAAATTGAAGCGAGAAAACATCAAAAACATGGAATCCCGAACCTCGTCATCTCACGAGCTTAAGCGTAGGCAAAGGCTCATCTTTGATCAGCCCCCGAGACATCAAAATCAAAACATTCAAAAACATCAAAATCCAAAAACATTCAAAAAAAACATCAAAATCCAAAAACATTCGAAAAACATCAAAATCAAAACATTCGAAAAACATCAAAATCCAAAACATTCGAAAAAAAAAACATCAAAATCAAAAAATCAAAAACATCGCAAAATCCAAAAACAGCCTCAAAACATTACAAAAACATCAAAAACATCCAAATATTTGAAAAAATCCATCCGCCTCATCTCGCTTGCACCCACAATAATCAATCATCCATAATAACTGATCGCCATCTTCATCCTTTGACAACGCAAACAGAAACAATCATAGCAGTCAACAATAGCAAACTTCAATAGTAAAATCTAAATCGAAACAGCAAACCGTTAAAACAAAATCAAACTCTTGATCAGTCACAAACATGTCATTCAACCTTATATCAATAGCCTATCAATCAACTTATCAAACCATCATCATCCTGTACAATGCATGTCCTAGGATATATCGTTCCGACAATGGGCATCATTTATGGATATCACTTTGGATTCTTATCCTATCAAAACAAATCCCTTTGGCTAGAGGTATGAAGAACATTGGCTTGTTTGTGTATTTGATCTTTTCTTTTGATTTATCTTATTGCGCTCATTCCAAGGACCTCTCGATGATATCCGAACGAAGGATTTAGAGAGATAGGAATGGGGCAACGATCATTATTTTTTTGTTTGCTGTGCTTGTTGGAAGTTCTTGTAAAATAACTTGGCGAATACTTGCTTTGTTAGATATGTATGGAGGATGTTTCAGATAGCTTGTTGACTATTGCATTGATTGGTTATACCTTTCCGTGTTTTGGTTCGAGATGTTTGAGATTTCTAAAGTGCATCCTAGCAAGGTTTCTGTATGTCAAGTGTGAACAAGAATACTCCTACCTATTTGTCGAGTCAAAGTCCATCACACTAAGTACAACACCATCCTGGTCCTTTATACCTTAATGCATCGTACTTAGGTGTGTTATCAAAAATAAAGTAAGTGACCCTTTGAAAATCCCAATCCTTGATAAGCAAATCATCATCATCATCTATCATCATCATCTCTAATAAAGTCTCGACCAATCATGTACTTGTTGGATCCTCTTGTCATATCTGATTTCCACACTAACATCATGCATCCGTCATGCATCCATCATGCATCCATCCTGCATCTATAAACCATCAACATACCACATATCATTCATATCATACATCATAGGAAACATCGATCATTTCACATGCATTGCATAATCATCATCATAATATAGATCTATTAGTCTAAGCATTTCATAAAACATCCATCACATAATCATAACATATCACATCATATCATCATTTAAGTTGTTTAGGATAATATAGATTTGTTATTCTAAGCATCTTGAAATCATCTCATTTGCATCATCATCCATAACCATCCATTTTGAACCTCTTTATCATGAGATCGACCCTCAAATCGAATCTTCTCGCTCGATCTCTCGAGGGGGAAATGTACCAGTGTACTTCTTTCCGCTGGGGCATCCAAAAAATCAGAAAATTTTTAAATTTTGATCGCAGCAAGTTTATTCTTTGAACCAACGCAACAAGTACATTGCTTCAAAGAGGGGCAAAATGTAGACATGCAAAATTAACATTCTGCATTTGATCATGTTCATTCATCAACCGAACTAGACGTTGCATTAGGACCATTCATCACTTTCATCCATTCATTAAATAATCTCATTTATCAAATAAGCATTATCATTCAACCTTCATCTTGCATCATCCATTTAATTAAATAAATCAGGACTTTATTTTAAATCAAATCCTAAATCATATTCCATCATTTTCTGACTTAAATAAATCAATTATCAAAGTCTTGAAAGTCAAATCATCTAATCAGCATTAAATCAGCATAATCATCATCTAATCCTGATCTAATGCTAATCCCATCCCACTTGCATTATCTAGATCTAGCCACTTGCACAATAAATCAATTTTATTGATTTATTAAAACACTTATTTTCCCTCAACATGACAAGTCAAACATGGCATTTATTGCTCTTTTTTCTTGTCCACCTCTCAAAATTTATTGCAAATTTGAATTCAAATTCTCCCTCTCATGGGAACTCTTCCCAAATCTTGCACAACCATCAACCAATCACATGATGACAAGTGTCCTCCTATCATTGGCTTAATCTTTAGTCCCACATTGGTGCCTTTTCAACAATCTTAGCATTTGAAAATCTTTAAATACAAGCTTCATCTTTGAGCAAATCCTCCACAATCTCTTGCAAGGTCACTCTCTTCATTTGAGATTTGATCTTGTCTACTTAGCATCTCCATATCAATAGCAATTTCATCATCTTAAGCTTATCGATCAAGGGTTGGGAAAGGGTCACTAGCACATGTGACACCAATCCAATATGAGATAGTTTGCATCATGTTTTCTTATGCTTTTGCTTTAGATCCTTTGTCATTTATTTGCATTTTGAACATGATGTATTATTTCATAAGGATGTTGAATATCTTGATTTGTTGTTGAAATACTAACGATTATGCAGATTTTATTGTTAGATTTCTAACCACATTTTGCAGATTTTAGCATCCACACATAGCAACTACAGAGGTATCTTTGGGAGCTCTGCTAGCACAAGAAGACTCTACAGGAAAAGAAAGGGCCATCTACTACATCAGTAGAACACTAAGTGGCTATGAAATTAACTATACACTCATTGAAAAAGCTTGTTTGGTGGTGGTGTTTGCTACTCAACAATTGCAACACTATATGTTAACACATACTGTCAAACTAATAGCCAAGATAGATCCATTAAAATATCTACTCAACAAAGCCACTCTAACAGGAATATTAGCAAAGTGGGTGATGATATTTGAGTGAGTTTGACATCCAATATGTGGATAGGAGAGCAATCAAGGGCCAAGTAATAGCAGATCAGTTAGCTGAAGCACCATTGCAAGATGACCATCCTATGCATATTGAATTTCCAGATGCAGATGTCCTCACAATGACAGCACAACATTGGATATTATACTTTGATGGGTCTTACACTCAACATGGATCAGGTGCTGGAATCCTATTTGTTACTCCTCAAGGACACACTATCCCAAAATCTTACAGGTTGATGTTCCCTTGCACAAACAACATGGCTGAATATGAAGCACTAATCATTGGTATCAAGGTAGTAGTGGAATGGAAAATCACAGAATTACAAGTTTATGGAGATTCCTAATTAGACATCAATCAGGTTAATGATGACTATCAAACAAAAGATGACAAGATTATGCCATACAAGAGAATGATAGATGACTTCAAGAAATAATTTTTTGAGATCAAGTTTGAAAAAATTCCAAGAGTAGACAACAAAGCTACAAATGTCATGGCAACCATCGCTTCTCTTTTACAAATACCATAAAAACGAAGTCATTATGAATTCATGGTGGAACCATTGTTTACTCTCGCATATGACAATCTTGAATCCCAAGTTCATGTGACATATAGTTGATGTCGATTCTTCAATCTATGGGAAGATTTATATCTATCTAAGAAACAATACCCTTCCACCTGATTTATCCTGGAACCAAAAACGTAACTTTATTTGTAAAGCAACCCAATACACCCTGATAGTTGATACACTTTATCAACGAGGTCTCGATGGTACTCTCCTTTGATGTCTTGAACGTGATGAATCTAAAACCGCCTTACGAGAAGTTCATGAAGGTATTTGTGGTACTCATTCAAGTGGTCTTACTCTAGCTAAGAAACTCCTATGCTTGGGATATTATTGGCTGAACATGGAAAAAGAATATTTTTAATTTTTTAAGAAGTGCAAGAAGTGTCAAGTCCATGGAAATCTCATACATGCATTGGCACAGGAGCTGCAACCATTCACATCGTCCTAGCCTTTCTGTCAATGGGGACTTGATCTTATGGGCAAGATTCATCCATCTTCCTCTAATTGACATAAATTCATAATCATAGCCACTAAGTATTTCATAAAGTTGATTGAAGCCATCCCATTAACCATGATCACTAGTAAACAAATTGCCTCCATCCTAAACTACATTGTTTGTTGGTATGTCATCCCTAGCTCCATTGTCACTAACAATGGTAGACCCTTCAAAAACCAAGAGGTACAAGAACTTTGTGAAAAAATCCATATCCAACACCGATTTTCCACACACTATTACCCTCAAGGCAATGGCCAAGTAAAAACCTCAAATAAGACCTTTTTGAAAATCTTGAAGAGAATTGCCAATGATGCTAGATGTGACTAGGATGTTCAACTAAACCCTACCTTGTGGGCATACCGTACTAGCATTAGCACCCCTACGAGAGCCACACCATATGCCCTTGTGTATGGATCAAAAGCCATTTTACCCATTGATTTTAAGTTACCTTCACTCTGAGTATCATTGAAAGGAATAATTTTAGAAGAAGACTATTGAGTATCTAGACTATAGGAGTTGGAATTGTTAGATGAACACTGTCAGCATGTTGTTGATCATTTGAAAGCTTATCAATAAAGAATGACAAGGAGTTATAACCACAAGGTAAGACCAAGAACATTTCAAGTTGGTGACTTGGCACTAAAAGAGAATCCTCACAATCAATAGGATCGAAAAAAGAAGGGAAAATTTGAACTTAATTGGCTAGGTCATTTTGTCATTGTATCAGTATATGGATCTGGAGCATATCAATTATCTACACCTAAAGGGGACCTATTTGAAGAACCTATGAACAACATTCATCTCAAGAATTTTTATACATAACTCATCCAATGCATAGTTTAAAAAGCAAAAAAATCCAAAAAAAAGTAAAAAAGGGAAAAATACAAAAAAAGTGAAAAATAAAAAAAATCATAAAAATCATAAAATTAGAAAAAGTGCAATAAAAACAAGTAGTGAAAACATAGCAACAGGTTCTATTTGTGATAGATTGGTTTTTCCATCTATTGGAACATGTGTCAGTCATTCGCTTTTCACCATCATTATGCTTGTTCATCATAAAACCTCATATACATATCTAGGCATTGCAGTCATGTCTCACCCTGGTTTGGTGATCATTGGGCAATAAATGGTTTGTTTCTCACTGGGGGAAAAATCTTGAACTCACTAGGAGCAATCTACTTTGCACTTAAAACAATAGACAAGCAATAGTAAGACAACATAGCAAACATAACGATCACAACGGAACTCAACATTGAACATCAATCACATATTTTTTTAGAAAACCAACCATCCAAATCAATAGCAAGATCGGTAAAAAACAAATTTAACTGGATGAAATTCTTCTGAATAATGGTTTAATCACTTTAGCATAAATTTTAAACTATTGTATCTTGATTTTTTTATCATTTCTTTGGAGCAACTCAAGGATGTCATGGACTAGAGAAGCTACGATGGAGTATGATATTTTTCTTTGTCTATTGTTTGTGAGTTGATCATTACTACTATGTAAATTTTTCACGAGACGTGATCTACAAAGTATCATTGATGACATTCCATATTTGCATAGGAAAAAGATTAACTCTTGTCTATTTTATGCAAGCAATACTCAGGTCATCTCAATTCAATTATACCCAGATGCTTGTATTACCTCGCAATATCAAAATCAATGGAAGTTGTACTTAGGTCATCATGGTTTAATTATACCATTGGTGCTTGTACTAACTTTCAACATATCAAAAGCTCAATGATGATAACAAGCACAACAAATCGGCTAACAAGATGACAACATTGCATATTTAGATTTGCATGGTTAAGATAGATTGCATCCATATTAGTTTTTGCATGTGCATTTTAGGTTTTCCAAGGCTGGAAAATTTCAAAATGATTTTATCTCTCTCATTAAAGGATTGAGTACATTTGACATAAACATAAAAGATAATTCACATGTGGTTGCATAATCATTATTATATCATACATACATTAGAAAGTATTATCATAGGTCATCCATCCATGCATTAGATCATGTATTTGCATTAGATAAATACAAAAAATAAGGTGCATCACATCTTATCTGCATGATCAAATCCATCTCATATATCATAAAGCATCATCCATAAAGTTATATAGAATCATAATACATGCATCATCATTTCATTATTGCATCCATACACAACCATGGCATAATCATATAAACATCACATAACATATAGAGTGGAAATCAAATGCATTCATCATAAATGTAGATGGAGGAAACAAAATAGATTCGAGATCTTATGGATTAAGATTCAAATCATTCCAACATCCAAATAATAGAGAACCTGAAAAAAAAATTATTGAAACATGCAAATGCAAATGCAAAACTCTAATCTACTTGTGAGGAAATAAACTAATTATCTCTATTACACTCCTCAAATCAAGATCTTGTGTAAACAAAATGGCTCTCAAAAGAACACACACAAGAGGCTATGATTTATTAGAGATTCAAATGCAAGATGTAAAGACTATTGAAAATATAAGAAATTAAAAATATAACTTGAGAAGAAACTAGCATGCAAGATGAAAATGATAGCTAGATTGTGAGTGATATTGATAGAGATTCAATGCATATATTAGACAATCCCAAAATGAGGTAGAGAGGTTGTTTAAATAGATACCCTCAAGAGAAAGTCAAGCATCAGGGTAAATATGGGATAATAGGAGATTAGTGGTATAGGAGGAATAAGTGGTAAATGGTAAATGGTAAGTGGTAGGAGGGAATACTAGAGGGATTTTATTTAATAAATGGAGAAAATGGATATAAGGATAGAATAATATTTATTGGATTAATTCAATGGAAGATATGAAAAGAAGAATGGGATGAGGTGAATAATAGATAAAAATGAAATGATAGGACATATTAAGGATATAGTCAATGCCTGAAGAAAATTAAAGTTAAATGAGGATAAATTTAACAAAAAAAATTATGTGTCTACATTTTACCCCTCTTTGAGACAATGCACCTTGTCACGTTGTTTCAAAGAAAAATTGATCAACTGATAGATACATGCTCCAAAGATATCCTAGTAAGGATGGTGATGAATATGGTATGCCCCCTTGAGAGACTAATCAAACGGATTGCAAGAAGATTGATCTCTTGATTGATTACAAGAAAAATGATTAGATGATTGACATCGTGCAAGTGATTAAGCAGAGATGTACATTTGATGGAAATGCACAGTTGATGGGCATAACTGAACAATTGATGGAAACAATCAATATAACCATGTTGATGAGCTGATTAAGCTGATTGAGATTGATGCTTACGCAAGACAATTTCATACAATGAGTAATTGATTGATTAAGCGGACATGAGATTTCGAGAAGCAAGTTGATTGATTTGAGATTTGATTCAAGCAACATATATCAGTTGGATAAAGTAGTTGATTGATGTCTTTGCGACAAGAAATATGAAGAAAATGAAATGCAAAAAATGAAAGATGGAAGAAATGCAAGATGGAAGAAAATGAAGGTGATGAAGCCTCTTGTTCCTTTTAAGTGCTTATATCATCATCGAGCTTATTATGTCACAAATTAGTATAAGTGTCTAGATAACATGAACTTCTAGACGACCTAAATATTGTTTGTGTTTTTATTTAGCAGTAAAGTATAAGCATCTAGGTATAAGGACCTTAGATGACCCAAATACTTATTGCATAGAAGACACTATCAGACAAGGAATTCTCTCATCTACACTAGACTCATAGGTCCTCGATGGTTTTAGATAACCATGTCTTAAGACAAGTCCTCTTATAAATGATAAAAAATCCATAGACAACAAACAAATGAACATGCCCCATCCTCACCTCTCTAGTGCAAGACATCCTTGAGAAGCTAAAAGACATGTCACCAAAGATAAAAATCATAAAGCAATCAAAGATAAACAAACAAACATGCATCATGCCTCAATGTAGAATGAATTTTTGTTACAATTTATGCATTTGAATCGATTTGTAAGATGGGTTGATATGTATGTTATAATGTTTTCTTGATTTTCAATCCTATCATGGTTTGATTTTTTTGAAGTGAAAAGCGATGTGATGATCTAAAAGTGTCACTATTTAAGGATTTTTGAAGTTATGTGATTTTTTTTTTTGGATTTTCAGAATATTTGATTTTTTTTTTTAGATTTTTGGAATATGTTTTTTTTTGGATTTTTTCAGGACATTTTATGATTTTTTTGTATTTTATTAGGACATTTTATGATTTTTTTTGGATTTTTTCAAGACATTTTATGATTTTTTTTGGATTTTTTAGGACATTTTATGATTTTTTTGTATTTTTTGTGAAATTTTAAAGATGGAGTGAGATGAAATGTGATAGATGACTGATTAAAGGAATAAGATATTCCATAGCAGAGGTAATGTAACCATGGATAAATGATAGATCAAAAGGAAAGATTCACTACAAAACATGTCGTACCAACAAAATATCTCTTATCAAAAGATGATAATGGTTGGTTGACTGTATGTCAAGAATGATTGATTCCATAGGGCATGATGATGGTAAGTACTTAGGATCACTGATTCCTCTAAGTATGATAAGATTGATGATCATTTGATGATTAATTGACAAAAGATATGAGGGTTGGATAATGTTTTACAGCTAGGCTCAAGTATGATTTGTGTGATAAGATTCAAGGTTGCAAAGGGACATGATGACCCATACTGGAGATATGGATAAATGATAAGGATGTGAACTATGATAGAATGGTAGCACATAAGGATATGAAAGGGAATCCAAATCATGCATTTGTAATTTTTTCCCTAATCTCAAAGGAAGCAAATGGGACATGGATTTTGATAAGCTAGGAGATATGGAATGGAAGAATGCAAGGATAAGGCTAATGAATAGGATGATCAAGATCAAATAGATAAGATATGGACACAATTCCTAAGTATTTTTCCCCTATTCCTCATCAAGGCCAAGGAAGGGAAGAAAGGATGTATTTAGATCGGATGGTGGAATATGGATAAGGTCAAGGATATGGCATGGAAGATATGGATAAAGTGTATATGATAAGTTGTATGACGTTAAAGAAGATCCTTAGCATTTTCAAGATCAAAGGTTCAAAGGTAAAGGATGAACGTAAAGAGGATAATGGATATTAATGACAGGATGTATGAAACTTGCCCCCAAGTATAGAGTGCAAGAGGAATATGGAAGATAGGATATGGATAGGGATAAATGAAAATGGAAGGTAATATATGCATGATAGGGAGATGGAGGAAGGACTCAAGCATAAATTTTCATGGCTAATAACCCTCACATATGCGCTCTCATAAACCATGGCAATAGGAATTAGACTCATAAACATTGGTAGATTAATGGTATGATGGAAGAAGCTAAGGACTTATACAAAGGTTTGGATTAAAGGAGGCTAATGGGGGATGGATGTTGGATAATGGATAGGAGGTTGGAAGGCTTGTTGATGGATATATGGAAAGGATGGCAAGATCAACATTGGCACACACCTTGAAGGGTGGTGGAGTGATGGAGGAAAAATGGAGTTTGAAGGTGACAAGTTTTTAGATGGAAGATTGGATGAAGCTTTTGGATTAGCAAATTTGGATGTCAATTTATATTTTATTGCTTCTATGAGACTTTTAGGAATCCACATAGCTTTGACTTTGATTTTTTCTTTATGGGCCTTTGTGGCCTTTGAATTTTTTCTTTTTGATTTATGGGCCTTTGTGGCCTTTGAATTTTTTCTTTTTGATTTATGGGCCTTTGTGGCCTTTGAATTTATTTTTTTTATTTATGGGCCTTTGTGGCCTTTGAATTTTTTTATTTTGACTTTGGATCAGATTTTCATTTATTTTTGCATGTCTTTTCGAGGAGACATGTTGATCCTTTGATATATGTGGATTTTGATATGGAAGCTTTTGACATTTGCCACCCTAAATTTCTTCCAAGAGAAATGGGATGGGTGGATGGAGATGAATGATATGGAGGTCTCATGCATGGGGTAATGTAGGTAGAATTTTGAGAGGGCATCAAGGATGTGTGCCTTTGTTGTTCTTGATGAATAGGAGATGGAGGGATGTGGGGACCCAATATGGATGGAAGGGTTGATGGACAAAAGTTTGGATGATAAGGACCAAGGATGGATGGAAGGTTTGATGGACTAGGATAAGGACCTAGGATAGATGAAAGGTTTGATGGACTAGGATACTTGGGTTCATTTTAATGGAATCTAGACTTACGATGGGCACCAATGTCTTGAGTGTGAGGTGTATAACCAAGGCCATGATAGTATGCATTTTCTTGGATATAAAGGGGTTCTAGGATACCCTATTAATGAAGGCCTAATCCTTTGCCTTTGTAGTTCATACTTTGACAATTTCATTTTCCAATGGGATATGTATTGTTTATGAAACAAGATGCAAGTTCATCATGAGGTGGATGTGATATGAAAGGAATAACAAGATCTTGGAGTAAACCACCTTGGATAAAAGTGAGGGAACCCATTTGATAGGTAAGGGTCTCTTGTATAGCTTGAATAGGGGTGATAGACTCTTGTGGAGGATTGTAATCATGAGGGGAATTATGATGGGTGATAGAATCTTGACATGGGGATGATGGGGTACTTTGATCTTGACTTGGAAAAGGATCACGAGGTGTAGGAGATGGAGTAGATTGCTCTTTATTAGGTACAGAATTACCATGAAGTGGTATGAAAGGCATGTCTTGATCATGAGAAGGATGAGCATCATCATGGAATGAAAGGGTATCCTTGAATGGAGGTATATCTTGATCTTGATGAGGAAGGGAATCCTAATATTTTGTGGAAATCATATCTTGATCATTAGATATGATGGAATCATGAGATGGTATGGATTCTTTAGATGAGGTGTAAGGAGGATTCAGAAGGATACTTTGCTCTTGAGATGGAAGGGGATCATCTTGGATGAAACAAAAAGAGATGAGGGGATCATCATGAGGTTCTTGAGAGATGGGATCTTGGTCAAAGATTGGAAGCAGTTGTGCAATTTTGGTATCATTGGATGGAGTGGAAAAAATTCTTTGATCTTGATGTGCAAGGAAGTCTATGCTAGCATTCTTTGGACTAAGAGATTGACATGAATCATTGGATGTAGATGGTATGATAGGAGAGGATGGTTGAATAGATTTGTTAACTTGGGTGAAAGACTCATGAGGTTTATTTTTACTTATGGGGGATGAAGATAGGTGCATAACATGGTAGGATTGCTCAATATTATTTGTGTTTGAGGACTTAGATTTAGGTTTCTCATTTAGCCTTTGCAGAAAGTCATGGACATTGAACTTGGATGATGAAGTTTTGGGTGAGGATGAAGGCTTATGAGATGATTGCATCACTTCATTCAAATGTTGGGATTCAAGTTGTTTTTCAAGCTTTTTCAAACGATGGTCAAGATATTCAATCCTTTGGTTTCATTCATAGGTCAGGGATGAATATGGAGGATAGTGGTTAGACATGTTTGGTTGATGGTTGTGGGAATGTTTTGAGGTGTTGTAGGATGGTTAGTGAAATTTTGGGAAGCTTATGGATGGTTTAGGGATGATTATTATGATGGATGAAGCATGAGACCCAAAGGTTATGATAGGTGATGATGTTTGATTGAGGTTTACTTTTGAACACACACGCAAGACATAGCAGACAAAATGTTTGATTTTAACAATACAAGCACAAATCCTAAGGTTGGTAAGGACTATATTCACTAGATTCCACGTTGGTTTCCCCAACTACACTTATTCTTAGCGGGTGACTTAGAAGCTTGGCCACACTAGCTCCCCTCCATGGCACTCACTTCTCTGGTCAACCAAGCTTCGAGCCCTCATGAATCTCCCATGACAGACTCTTCACCTATACTAAGAACTCTGAGAATGTCGATGCCTTGACAATGATCGTTGATGCACCAACAAATAAAAGGGTTTTTTGGCAAACTATACAAAAGGATTCTAGTGAATACTCAGGGACATGGCACCTTGCGAGCGTACAACAAGCCACTTAAGGCTTTAACCACTCTACTAGGGGCTCTTATACATTTAAAAGAAAAGATGGGTACCCATTTTTGAATCGCACTACACTGCTAAGGCCTACATACCATGAGGACTTGACAGTTTAGTCTCATCCTTTTATATACCGGCCCAAGCAAAAAACCGGTTGGAGTCATTCCCTCTTGTGAGGCAGGCCCCTTTAAGGTATAAACACAAAAATAGATGGGTCTTGCTTTCTGATCACCTATTTTACACAAAGTGAGAGCATAATACCTACCATCCTTCAAACATAGCAAACAGTATTCATTGACCTCCTAGTTAAATCTATGTGAAATAAGATAGTTGTTCTTTTTAAGCACCAAACGAAATATTTTCTATACTAAAAGACAGTCAGTTTGAAAAATCAAATCTTCGAGAAACATCCTGCACCAAATGTCATTAGTAGTTTCAAATTTAAGTCTTTGGAAAATGAGAGTTTATGTTGAACCTGCAAAGAGAAAATCAACAATTAGCCACAAAAACAACAATTAAACAATGAAGGGAAAAAGACGTTAATCTAAATTAGAAATTAAAAACTAATCTAAAATTAAAAATTAATCTAAAGTTAGTAACTAATCTAAAATTAAAAACTAATAGAAATTAATCTAAAATAGAACTAATCTAAAAATTAATCTAATCAAAACTAATCTAGATTAAAAACTAGTATAAAATCTAAATTAAATTAAAATTTGAACTAAATTAAAACTAAATATTAAAATCTAAATAAAAATCTAAAATTAAAAACTAAATTAAAACTAAATATTAAAATCTAAATAAAAATCTAAAATTAAAGACTAAATTAAAAACTAATTTAAAAGCTAAATGAAAATCTAAATTCAAAAACTAAATTTAAAATCTAAATTAGATTAAATCTAAAATTAAAACTACATTAAAATCTAAATCTAAATTAACATCTAAATTTGAAATTTAAAATTTAAAGCTAAATTAAAATCAAATTTAAAACTAAAACTAAATTAGAATCTAAATTTAAAAATCTAAAATTAGAAACTAAATTTAAATCTAAATTTAAAAACTAAATCTAATTTAAAACTAAATTTGAAACTAAGTTAGAATCTAAAATTAAAAATTAGATTAAAATTTAATTTAAAATCTAAATTAATTAACACCCACTATCGTTGCAATCTTTTCACCATAGGTATGCCACCTTCTGTGCTCAAACAATAAAATTTCGTCCTCCCAAAACAACAAAAACAATTTTTTGAAAATACCAAGAACTCATTTTGAACAAAAAAATGATAAAAATTTCCTTGCAAAAGATGGTTTTATATAGAAAATTATGCCCTCAGACAACAAAAATGCCTCTATGAATGATCAATGCTTTGCAAAATGACAAAACTGCTTCAAGATGCACACAGTTGCAGGATGAATTCACACAAAGAGGGAGCCATTCTCAACAAAGGTAAACAATGAAAAGGTGTTATCAAATCAAACACATGTAGTTGGTAGGCGTAAAGCTAGATTATCAACAACTGTTTGTCATTATTCGCTGCATATGAACTAAAAAAGCTAGATTTTATCAACAAACCATATGTTAATTGAAAAATTCTATCAAATGAATCAACTAAGAGGACAAAAGGCTATCAAGAGAGCATCAAGCCACAGTCGTGTTTTCATCTTATCTCTAAATTTACAATCTGAGTCTTTACGATTTTTGGGCAACAATGAGAAAACATCAAGACGCAAAAAAAAATTAAATTTCTCACAAACCCAGTTTACAGTTTGTGAGAAACGATAAAAAGGATATGATTCACATAAGACAAAAAGTTGTCAAGAGAACATCAAGCTATAGTCGTGATTTCATGATATCTCTAAATGTACGATTTGGTTCTTTATGATTTTTGGACAACAATGAGAAAACATCAAGACGCATAAACCCATTAAATTTCTCATAGACCTAGTTTACAAGTTTGTGAGAAACGATAAAAAATAATATAATTCATAGAGAACAAAATGCTATTAAGAGAACATCAAGCTATAGTCATGATTTCATGATATCGCTAAATTTATGATCTGGGTCTTTACGATTTTTAGACAACAATGAGAAAACATCAAGATGCAAAGACCCATTACATTTCTCACAAACTCAGTTTGTAGATGGAGGAAACAAAATAGATTCAAGATCTTATGGATTAAGATTTAAATCATTTCAACATCTAAATAATAGAGAACCTGCAAGAAGATTATTCAAACATGCAAATTCAAATGCAAAACTTTAATCTACTTGTGAGGAAATAAACTAATTATCCCTATTACACTCCTCAAATCAAGATCTTGTATAAACAAAATGGCTTTCAAAAGCACACACACAAGAGGCTATGATTTATTAGAGATTCAAATGCAAGATGTAAAGACTATTGCAAATCTAAAAAAATAAAACTATAACTTGAGAATAAACTAGCATGCAAGATGAAAATGATAGCTAGATTGTGAGTGATATTGATAGAGATTCAATGCATGTATTAGATGATGCCAAAATGAGGTAGAGAGGTTGTTTAAATAGAGACCCTCAAGAGAAAGTCAAGCATCGGGATAAATATGGGATAACATGGGAGATTAGTGGTATAGGAGGAATGAGTGGTAAATGGTAAATGGTAAGTGGTAGGAGGGAATACTAGAGGGATTTTATTTAATAAATGGAGAAAATGGATATAAGGTGTATGTGTTAAGGATAGAATAATATTTATTGGATTAATTCAATGGAAGATATGAAAAAGAAGAATGGAATGAGATGAATAATAGATAAAAATGAAATGATAGGACATATTAACGATATAGCCAATGCCTGAAGAAAATTAAAGTTAAATGAGGATAAATTTAACAAAAAGATTATGTGTCTACAATAAGCATTCATCATAAGAGCATGTAGACAACATATAGATCAATAGTATCCACTGCATCTCATATAATCTCAAAATAATCAATGTCAAGTGTACAATGATATCACAAAATATGGAGAGATACATCAACAAAATGGTAGGAAACCATAAATTATTTGACTGAATAAGCAAATACATCAAGTCTTAGTACATCAAATGTGAGCACAAAAGCTACGTGCTACTCCCCCCAGACATTGGAGGCCTCGTTGTGCCTACTGCTACACCACCAGATGGACTTGCACCTGGATCTCTGCTTGATGGATCTCTGAGAAGTGGCCCAGTCATACCCCTGCTTGTAATCTGTGACTGACTTTGACCTGACCTACCACTGACAGACTGTGCATAAATAGGGGCACGCTGCTCTGTAGGAACCACCTAATAATATAGTAATTTGTAGTACTTTGTCTCTCAGGTTGCATTTCAAACCTCTTTGAGCATATCCCCTGCAATAGTCCCCTCAAACACTCTCTATAATCTCTCGGCTAGCGCCTCTACATGCTCATATCTCTGTCTCACGACATCTCTCTCTGTTGTCAGAGAGATAATCTACTCCTATGCCTGCACTATCTTTCCTTCTAAGCCCTCCACCTGTAACTATAAGGCATCTATTTGTGCCTATTGCTGATGGGAAGGCACACAAAACTAAACTTGGGATGGTCATGCCTATTGTTGTCCCGAGGGAACCATAGATCTCCTCCTCTAGGGTACTCTGAAGTCCAATATCTATCTGTCACCCACATCTCCACCATCTCCACCATCTCCATCATCCCCTTCATCCCCACTATCTCCCTCCTCATCATCACCATCTCCCTCATCCCTCCTCTATCTCGATGAATGCTATGGTTCTCTCTCATCATCATCAAATTTCGGTATCAGCTCATTAGGACTAGATATCCTTGGTAAGACATGTGTAAAAAAAATGCTCAACATACTCATTTGTCATCACACCAACCGCAATCTTTGAACATTAATCCCATACCTATGTCTACAATCCAAAATACTCCTCGCAAGTTGTATCATAAGATATAGTGGGTCCCCACTCTAGAATATCCTGTCGTCTCCAAGCATATAACACAACTCCCTAGGGCATCCCCTTAACTCGGCCATACTAACAAAGTACCCTCATGAGCATGAATCTCTCAATAATCAACTATGTTCATCCAATCAAATACCTCGAAGTGCAAACATATGGCATCTCAAGATCATCCTCGAGCCTCTACTTACAATCTAAGTATGGTCGCCGTATGACTGCCTCCAAATCATCAAGCACTCTCCACCAATACTCCAATTTTCCTAACTTGCGCTAGACAAGAATACCTGTGTACCCAAAGACATATGGTCTGCCAACCAATCTCTATTCGCCAAAGGATGAGTGACAACTATATGCTCCCAAGCCCAAATATGAAGTAGTGTCACTCCAGTTGATAAACTAGCAACTCCAAGATACACCACCTGATGTAGATCATGATATAAATGTGCTAACATATAGGAAACCCATACATATCAGATCCCCTAAGTGATCATCCTCTCCAGCATCCTACCCCATCCAACGGACAGTCCCTTCGACCTATGGTCGGGACATAAGAAACCTCCAACAAACCTAGCTAGAACAGATGGTAATGGCTCATAAGAATCTACCATATCCTGCCATGGGGTCTCGTAACCGCTAATCCCATCATCATCAAAAATCCTCCTCAGCATCTCAATACCTCCCTACTCTATGTGATCATATACGACTACCTCTCCAACCACGAGAATCCTTAATATCCGATACACATCCTTTGGGGTAACCATCATCTCACCGGTAGCCAAATGGAATGTGTTGTGGTCACTATGCCACCTCTCAGCTAATGCAATCAATAGTCCCATGTTTATCCTATACTGGGGCATATCAAGCAAGGAAGATAAACCACATTGCTTAATGACACCCAAATTTTCCTGCACCAAACATGAAATCATATCCCAAGTCTTTGAGTAGTGCTCCCGAGACTGAAGAACTCTTAAATTCTCCTATAATCATGACATATCACAAATCAACATTTTATCAATCAACTTATCAATATATCTAATTAGCTCAAATGAGATTTCAATCAAACATCATAGAGCGTCTATCATTGAATCTCATCCATCATGAGGTCAATCATCATCTATCCTATCAAACATCACCAAAACAATAGCTGACGTGATCATCAAGCATCAAAAGCAAGGAGAAAAGTCAATATTTCATCAATTCTGGTGTCATTGTGCAAAAACAGAGCATCTATGCACTAGAACAATGGATGTGCTACAAAAATACATCAATGCACTAAAACAGACAACATATGCGCCACTTTGCGACATAAATGCACTAAATCCTAAATGTGCTAAAGGAGGGAACCTATGCACTATTTCAGGTCCTAAATGTGCTAAAATCCAATTCATAGATTTTAAAAACATGAAAACATGAGAAAAAAAATTCAAATTTCAACAAAAGGTGGCTTCTCAAGGTACGTACCGGAGGTCCATACATGGCAGGGTGGTAGTGTCGTCGAACTCACTCGAATTGATAAGTGTGGTATGAGATGACCATCTTGCTAAATTGCTCAATCAGCTAAATCACTCACATTGCAAATGAATTCAAATGAGCTCCTTTTTCATCTTTTTATCTTTTAAAGGGGTAAATGGAGGGTATTTAAGTGGGATTACTTTTATTTTCAAAAGGGCATCAATTAATCAATTGGCAGGGTCATTCTTCTTTATCGAGAGATAAATCGTCAAAAAATCCTAAAAATTTGAAAATCCTCATAAAATCATAAAAAATAAAAAATTTCTCAATTTATCTCCTGAGGGGGCATACAAGCATCATCACTCGAAAATTAGCATCTGGGGCATATTGAAATTTGTTATTAGCACTATCAACATTTTTTTTTCTTTAAAGCAACACGTCACAAACACATCACTTCAAAAAGGGGCAAAATGTATACACTCAAATTTGGTCTAGAGGATTAATTAAATACAAGTTAGTTAATTAATAATCTTTCATTCTTCTATTTATAAATAAATTGAAAAAATTATTTATAAAGTTCATTTTCTCTAATTCTTCCTATCCTAAATCATTTTCCTCATATTTTAATTAAATGAACAAATTTAATTAGTTTGTTTTATTTAATTAACCCCCTCTCACTAAATTTGAATTTAAGCACATGTCTACTAACTTCTTCCCACCTTCCACCTCATCATGTGTCTCAAGAATTAAATATTTCTAATATTTAATTTAGCATTTATCATCAACAAATTCTAACTAATTAGGGACACTTGGCCTTCATCTCCATTTTATTCCTCTTCACACTTGGCAGTTTGTCCCTATGAAGGGAACACATTTCCCCTTTTCTCTCTAACCTCTTCATCTTCAACTGTCCATTCTCTAGATCGAATCCAGACCATTGATTTCTGCCACCTAGGCTCATGCCTTGGAAAATTTATAAATAGGCCCTCATTTACAGTAAAAAAAGGGAGAGAGAGCTAAGCATTTGTAGTAATTACACTCTGTGGAATTTTAATTAGCATTGTCATTTTAGTGAGCATTTTAGTATTATCATTTTAGCATCAAGTAGTTTAATCATGGAATTTTCATTAGCAACATCTTAATTACAGTATTTTCATCATATCATTTTCATTAGCAACATTATTATCTTTGCATATCATCTACAACTAGTTTATCAATCATGTAATGTAGGAAACATCTCTTGCATTTCTAGCATCTCTCATTCTTCAGATTGTCATTTGGAAAGTCATGTGCACAAACAATCTGAGAGAAAAATGACTTAAAGAATCCTTGGAGATAGAGGTCAATGAGATGCCATTAAGGAATTGTTGTTTTAGTTTGATTATTATTTGCTACATATACAATAGAGGATGAGATTCAACACCCTAAAGATGATGAGGTCTAGAGGGGAAAATAATCCTCAACTACCTCAAGGATCAAAGCTCAAGTTACGGGATGAGATAAAGAAGAGGTTTATTTTTCTTTTATGCAGAGTTAGAGGATGAGAGTTTCAAAAACTAAAAGAGGAGGTTGTAGAGGTATATTAGACAAAATAGAAAGATCTCAACCAAGGATGATAGCATGGTGTGTAGACATCCCTGCAGTGCATTATAATTTCATATAAATGAAAATTGAGTTTACCACAAAAAACAACTAAGAACCTACTAAAAAAATTTACCGCTGAACTCTCGAAATTGCACTGAAGTAACAAAGAAATAAAGACAACATAAACTAAATTAAATGGGAAGGAAATGGTAAAATGAAAGAGAAGAAAAGAGGTACTCACAAGATGTCCAAGAATGCAGCCTCCAACGAAGGTACCACTTTGATACCTACACAGATAGAAACAGGAAAAAATTTGGGACTGTTTTAGGGTCTTGCCTCAATCAAACCCCTATGTAGGTGTTCCCACCTCCATAGACAACAAAATGGATAGAGATAGAGAAACTAATAGATGAAATAAAGAAGTAAATAGAAGTTCTAGAATAGCATACTACTAAAGTAAATAGATAATGCAATCAGGAAGCTATAGTTACCCTCCTTCAGTGAGTGAGAAATGCCAAAAGGAAGAGGCTACAACACCCAAGCCTGTACAAGATGTGCAAATAATGTCAAAGATTTGATGTAGAGAGAAAAGGTGTAACGGAGGTTGTAAAATATGGTGTAGAAAGTGTAAGACAGAGTGAGAAAGCTTAAGAGTGAAAGAATGAGAGAAGAATTGAATGAATTTAAGAATGAATGCTCAAAATGAAATTTTGAGAGATTATATGCATGTAGAGGGTTGTTCCTAGCATGGTTGCAAGTTGTAGAGGCATTACACTCATAGGTAGGTAGGAAGTGTAATATCCAAATAGCTACTATAGTCAAGAATATTTATAAGACGTTTGTGCAATGCGTAGATGGGTATGTGACATACGGTTGTGCAAAACAAAAATTCATCTTAACAACCAGGAACAAATAGGTTAAACACAAAATTAAGGGAATATTGCATTATCAAATTAATTTATCTAAAGGGGAGGTTTATGGAATGTGAAATTACATAGGATGTAAATTTTGACGTTACATTTTTCCCCTACTTTAGTGAGCATATGTATTCTAGAAGATGTGAGCTAAAGTAGAGAAGAGAAAGAGATTGGAGAGAATATACCCATGATGAAGAGGACATAGGTCTTCGATCTAATATATGCAATTGAAAAGTTGAGCCAAGATGCAAAGAGGGCATGGGTCTTTTATCCTACAAAGCTGACAATAATCTCACCACAAACATGTTAGCTACAACACAAACACGTTAGGAAAAAAAGTGAAAAATAGACATAATAAGATTTGATCAGAGATAAAGACATCAATGACAATTATGGCTAGCAATGTGTGTTATGCTAGAGACCATATGGTAAGCGAATAGGCTTGCAGTTTTTGCAAACTACATGTAGGGAAATCACAAAAAATACAAGTCTAGTCAAGCTACCCCCAAGTTAGACAATGAGATCAAGATAAAAGACAAGTCTAGCCAATTTTCCCCAAAGCTAGACAAAGAGATCATAAGACATCAATATTTTTAACACATATTTTTAAAAAGTAAGAATAATCAAATATGATAGCCCCACTTAGAATGATGTGTGCTAGGCAGAGGAGTTGCACATGTCATTCTAAGGAGAAGAATGACAAAGAGATGTTGTGCCATAGCATACATAGTGAGATGTATCTATGAAATGTTATCATGTGAATTAATCATGACTTTATGTATATATAATGTAAAGTATATGAACTGTCATCACCCCCAAATAGATTGGAATGAGAAGGTCACATGAAGACAAATAAAAAGTTAGGTCAACATGGAAGAGGCCTAAATACCTCAATCTTTTACATCATTCCCAATGTGAATTTTTTTACAAAAAAATAGAAGAGTGATGAAACAAATAGAAGATATTTTTCAACATATTTCCTCTCCTATATCCAAGTACCTACAAGGGTATCAAGGGTCCTCTAAGGGAGGGAAAAAACATAAATAGACAAGCATGGGGGAACACAAATAAACACACAAATCTAATCTAAAGATAAGAAGAGGTACTACTCTAGTCCAATACATCTAACAAGTCATCATGCTCCCAATATAGATAATTATAAGGCATGGGAAGATGAGCCTGTAGAGGGAGGAAAATGAGAGCAATACCTACCAAGTCACCTACAGAAAGAGCCAAGGAGGAGGTGGCCTCAACACCCCCATCGACAATATCTTGCAAGGTTAACCTCATCATTCTAGCAAAGATAGATGATAGAGTTTGAATTTCCTCTATTACAAGAAGACTTGTGACAACTCCATTACAAGAATGGTACAAGACAAACTAGGATGAGATGAAGAAGAATATTTTTTATGACTACCCTTTCAAGTGAGGGCGTGCTCTAATTTGCACTTAAGAGGAGGATGTGGAATCCTCTCTTTATAAGAGGAATAAAGAGAAGAAACAAAAGGAATTGCAATAGATATGACCTTTGTGTGAGGCATATCGACAAGATTGTGGAAAGGAGGAAAAATAGGTAGAGAAGTGATCAAGGGAGGCTTCTAAGAAGGAGTGATGAATACCTATACCCTCTTGGGGTGGGGTTCATCAGGATCTATCAAGGAAGATGGAAGTAGACTTGAGGAGGTAGGAGTGGAGATGGGAATAGGAATGGAGCTAGGAGAAATAAAAATAGAAAGAGACAAAAGTGGAAAAATCACCCTCGATATTCTATAAGGAATTACATTCCCAAGCCAATTCTCGTCGATGATGCATATGTTCAGGCCCAATTTGATTTCAATAGTAATGACTATGAGGAATAGAGGCCTAAGAAGACTTTCGGGTGTCCTATTCCACTAGAGGAGTATTATTCATGACTGTTACCAATGAAAGGGTAGGTTCTTAAGGGGGGACAAGAGATGCCACAAAAATAGAATTTGAATCTCAGCCACGAGCTCCTTTAATCTTTTTGCTTTAGAAGTAGGTGGAGGGATAAGAGGAGTCCTTGGGGCATGAGATGCAATAGAATTAGAAGAAAAGGAAACTTCATTTGTGCTTCCTCTTACCATATGTAGTGTAGGAAAATACATACCCTTGCATTTTCACACTTTTTTGGGTCTACCTTGCTTTATTTATCCCTATTTATGTCTTAGTTGGCCCTATTTTGCATCCACAAGCCTGATAAATGATATCTTTTTATGGCTAATACCAACAAACATCAATGGATAAATGATATTTTAATGATTTTGCCTGTGTCCCTAATTTTTGGGTCAGGACTAAGATGCCACCTAGGGCGTCTTTGTCCCCCAAAGGTCTTGGGATCCTGATTTCAAAGGAACCTTAAATGGGCCCCTTTTTGGAGTCTATGCCCTGAGTTTCATGCCTCGGGACTAAGATGCCACCTAGGGCATCTTAGTCCCCCTTAGGTTATTTTCAAGATTTAATTTCAAATCTTGGCGAGATTTAGCCTCCTTTAATTAATGAATTCGTATGTCAGCTTGTTGTGGTGTAATTTCAGGATATTAAGCATAGATAAGTATAAATACAAGGTTCTTTCACTCATTTTATGATCC
>VDFB02000017.1:461409188-461517502 GCA_007258455.2 Sequoia sempervirens
GACATGACAAAAAAATTGAGATGTGGATTTAAGAATCTCATATCCCAAAGGAATGTGATTGAGATTGACTCAGTGATTGGAATTGTTTGTGTTATTAGCAAAAGTGACAAAAGGTATAGAGGGAATAGTATGCACCATGTGTATGAACACATCTAGCATCGAGAGATTCAATTGTGTGCATGTGATCTCTGATTGGGTATCCCGAGGGTGGCTCAAGACTATCGTGTATGAGGGTACATAAGTTTCTACTATATTAGTTATTCCATGGAGCAACTCAAGACCTTTGTAGTCTAAGATAAGTATATTTCTCAGACCACAGATGATAGTAGTAGCTTGAGTATATAAGTTATCTTTGTTTAGGAAATATTCTAATTCTTTAAGTCCCTCTTCCAAAGATTGAACCTGCTCAAAGGGGACCCTAAGAGCATACCCATGGTCTATGGGAGAAGAAGAACCAAATGGAGTACTTTGTTGAGAACTTGTTTGAACCTTTATAGATTGATGAATAGAAATACAAGGAGGTGTATAGCGAGGTGACAAATGCGTGGTGAATTGATCAAATTAAGGACCTTGATGGGTTGGATTGAACTAGCATCTTGAACCCATGTTTGATTTTTAGAGGTTTCTTCTTACTACATGTCTGAAGGTTGTAGACTAGGTCATGAAAGTCATTAAATATTTGTTCATTTTATTACCATAATATTTATATTATTACCATTAAGTTAAATTTATTTTTTTTCTCAATAGGATTTTTCTCTTTAAATTTAGCTCAGTGTGTTTTTTATTATTAATATTTCATAGTTTTCTTTATAGCTTTATTTCTTGTCATGTCATTTATTTTTTCCTCTCATTTCGTAACATTTTCATATCTTTTATCTTTTTTTCACATCTTATGTTAGTTATATGGTCTTAAATTTTCTTTAGTGCTTTTTATTATCGTGTTAGTTTTTAATATCTTAATTTACCATTTTCCTTTACGTTATTAAATAATAAGTTCTTGTTATTTTTAATCTTTATTATTTAATAGTTCCTTTTTTGACTATTTGCTCTTTTATTGGGGTTTTTCTTCCCTATAATTATTATGTTAATCATTTCTCTCAAATTTGTGATTAAGTAATTAGTTTTTAAATTTCAATAATATTTATTTACATCCTATCAATATTTAATATCATAATATTATCATTTAACATTATGATATTAAATATTATATTTTTTCTTGATGTCATTTAGTTCTTATTAGTTTCATCAATTTTCTCTTGATTTTTGGCTTCATTTCTTTTCTTTTCTTTTTTCATTTTTGTTATTTTTATTATCCTCTTTTATTTAGTTCTCTTTATTGTGGTGGTTAGCTATTCAGCTAGCATTTCATTTTTTTTCATCTTTTTAGGTTTTTAGTCTTGATTGAGCATTTTCAACCCCTATTCATTTTCTTTAAGAATTAATTTTTTCA
Source organism: Sequoia sempervirens (assembly GCA_007258455.2). Lineage (NCBI taxonomy): Eukaryota > Viridiplantae > Streptophyta > Pinopsida > Cupressales > Cupressaceae > Sequoia > Sequoia sempervirens. Next base: position 461,410,639 of record VDFB02000017.1, read on the forward strand.
GGTAATGTTATTATTTTATTCTTTCTCTTGTCTTGTCAATTATCAACTTGTCCTCCTCTTGCCCTCTCAATCTCCTCACCTATTTAGCCTACCAATTTTGCTTCTTTCTTACATTCTTATCTATTTTTTCTTGTATATCATCCTAATGATGGATCATGGTGTGTGATCCAAAACATTGATTCAAAAAAATTTACACAGTTTCAATCCAGAAATAACTAGCACTTAATTATTTACTAGTTGCATACCTCTACACTTGACATCGCCATGTAATAGGGAGGTGGAGGACTGCTAGAAGTAGGGTGAACATTGTGACCTTGAAATTTCATTATAATCATTCAACTAATTTAGTTAATCTTACATTTCAAAATAAAATTTAATAAATTGAATTAAATGAACTTGTTGACATCTACCTGACGATCAAAGATGAATGTATCACTCAAGAGATCTTTTGTCATCACCACTTGATTTGTTGCATATGTACCCTAGGCACATACATATTGACTATTCATAGGATCATAAACATAGAGTAACCCAAAAGACTGACATAAATGAGGTGGAATTGGATGCCTGGAAGACTCACTTGCCTCACTCTATACTAGAGGCCTAGTATGCTATATCAAGCTCTGAGTGAGTGAGCTACTCAACTATAAGGTGTCCAGCTCAACACCCTCGTTCACAATGGAAGGGATAGTCACATGATCATAGTTTGGTCTAGCAAGTAGTATCGCTAGTCGATGTGGGTCAAGATGTGCCCCCACTCTCTCTTCTATAGAGCTCCCACCTCTACCCTAGAACTCCCGCATGTCAAAATAATTTTGGATTTCATTAAGAACAAACTCACAATAGAGTTTCCTCAAAATTATTGTGGTAACATGGAGGATGGTAAAAACCATCCACCACCTATCCAAAAAATGTTCTTTATCCCTTGGAGGTGGCACCAACGGATTGGAAACATCTTGCATGCACTGTGTAAGGGTTGATCATTCATGGTTTGGTGAAGAGTTTACACAAGTTAGACTTCAAATTCTTTGGTCTTTAAATTGTTTATATGATAATTTATTTTCATAAAATTTTGTTTGTGTTCTTTCCTCTTGTCCAACCAACTATTTAATTTCTTTCTAATTGATTCTACATGTGATATTATGGATTGAAATTATTAAGCAAGGGTGGTCCTATGGGAGTTTATTCCCCTGAGATCTCTCAACCTTATAATTAACTTCTCAAATTCTTTTTTGTTAATTTCAATTTTCCCCAATATATTTTCTTGTGTTCCTAAAGGATGATGAAGAATTCTAGGAGGTGTTTGTTGAGGTTGTTCTTCAGGAGGGATTTCATCATGAGGTGAATTGGTATATTCAAGAATTGGGGGTGAATTGTCAATTTTTGAAAATTAAACAAATTTTAATTTAAAAAATTAATCTACCTATTTAATAATAAATTGATACTAAAAAACTACAAAAATTACTCCTTTGACATCCTCAATGTCATGGAAAAATTTTAACAAATATTTGGTGAAAATTAACCCTCCCAGAATGTGAGTGCACTTTGTAGGGTTTGCAGGCTACAGATAGAGGAAGAAATGCAGAAAAGTGAGGAATAAGAAGTGAGTTTTTCTTTTTGTTTCTTTACTAAGTAATAATGTGAGCACGTTATAATGTGCTCGTGTTATGGCCTTGATGGGACCAAAAAGTGGGGTGGACACTTTTGGGTCCCCCATCTTTTTGCACCCGCCCAAGTTGAGAGTGTTGATTATCATGAGATATATTTTTGTTGTTATAAAAATGAAATTTATTAGATTTTTTTTTATTGTTATTTCTTATGATCTAGAGGTTGAGAAAATGGATGTGAAAATGAATTTTCTTCATGGTAATTTGAAGGAGGATATTTATATGAAAAAAATAGAGCATTGTGTGGTGAAAGGTAAAATTAATTTGGTTTTTAAATTGAAGAAACATTTGTATGGAATCAAATAAAGTTATAGGATGTGGTATTAGAAATTTGATACATACATGTGTTGAGTTTGGAATTGATCATTCTAAATTTTATATCATTGTGTTTAATATAAAGTTGATGGTGATCATTTCTTATTTATTGTGTTACATTTTGATGATATGTTGCTTATTAGTAAAGGGAAAGGAATGATTTCGTAACTAAAGTCTCAACTTGTAGCTAAATTAAAACAAAATATCTGGGTGTAGCTATACACATTCTTAGTCCATGGAAATTAGAAGAGATAGAGTGAACATAAAACTATGTCTCAACCAAAGTAAGTATATCAATTCAATTTTTCAGAGATTCAACATGTAAGATTGTAGACCATTGTGTGCTCCTCTTATGGTTGGAATGAAGTTATCTACTTCACATTTTCCAACATCCCCATCAAAGATGGAAGACATGAGTAGAGTTCCTTACCAAAGTGTAGTCAAAATTTTGATATATGTTATGGTCTACAATAGACTAGACATTGCCTAAGCAGTGGGATTTATTTCCAGATATATGTTTAATCCTAGTAGAATTCATTAGAATGTAGTTAAAAGAGTCTTTAGATATTTTCAAGGTATCTTGAAATATTCCTTATGTTCTTGTGGTAATTCAATAGGATACATCATGCATTTTATTGATATTCATGGTTATGTGGATTCAGACTAGGCAAGTGAAGTTGATAGTAGACAATCCACCAGTTCTTACATGTTTACTTTACTTGGTGGTGCAATCAGTTGGATGAATAAGTGATAGGTTGTGGTTGCTTTTTCTACTACTAAATTTGAGTATATGGCAACTAATCATGTTTGTAAAGAAGTTATTTGGCTTATGAGGCTATGTTCAGATATCGAAAAACAAGGTGTAGTGATAGTTCATGTTATGACAATCAAAGTATAATGCACCTAGCTAAGAACTTGAAATTTCATGTTAGTTTCCCCTTATTTTTTCTTTCTTTGGAATGTTGCATTAAAATGGGGCTTCACCACTTTTACACTTAGGCTTCATCTATTTCTTATATAATTATAATCTTAGTCTTACTCTTACCATCCTCCCTATTCTTGATGCACCTTCCTCTTCCTTGCATACCCTCTTAAGGTTGTCCCTGCTAAGTGTCAAAACCCTAGACCTAGTGAGAAGGGTAAAAAGAAAAACACTCCTATTCCTTTGGAGACCACTAAGTCTCAAGATAAAAGTAACAAGAGAGAAGAATATTTTCTATGTTATTATTGGTCCCCCTCTCTAAAATTCTACTCCTGCTATTTATATTGAAACCATAATTGTTAGCCCTAGTATGCAATATATAAGGCCAATAAGGGTAAGAATGATGTTTCTCCTAAACAAATCTTGTTGTCCCTTAAAAATAATGAATAAGGGAACTTCTTTGAAGGCCCGTTTGAAGAAAAATGTTGGAATTAAGCCCATTGTTGATATTGATATTGAGGCTACCTGTGAACAACTTTCTTTTAGAAAAAAGATGATAACCTCACTGAGGTGTATGCTAGACTTGTTGGAAGTGAGAGAAGGTCGCCTAGGATGGCTAAGAATTATATTTCTACTGTGACCTATGGGAAGTTTTGTGTTGTTAAAGATGCTAAACAATTGGAGGATATCAGTTACAAGAAATTACTTTTGATTCTTTGCCCTTGTACAATTTTATGTTTTGAGGATTCTTCTCAAGAGGATTGGGATTTTTGTGAATCCTTCCCAAAGGAGTATGATGATGTAGACTGTCTTTCCCCCACTAATTTTGTTGAAGTTGCTAAGGAGGATTAGGAGGAAGCTGACATTTAGAAAATAAAAATATTAGGGGTGTGGTGACCATGAAGAGGCTATGAAGGATGATGATTTTAGGGACATTGATTTTAAGGATAATTTGATTTCTCTATAAAAAAAAAAGATGATATTCTTATTAGAATGACTATTGTGGAACATGCCACTAGGAACCCATAACTTTGTGATAGATGTAATGGTAAATGGGAGCGCATGAAGGAGAATATGAAAACTTTTCATGATAGGTTAGTCAAATTTGAAGAGGCTATGAATGTTTCAGTTAATGTGAATGACAATATGATGAGGAAAGCAATTTTAGGATTGTTATTTTTCAAGGAAAAAATGAAGATGTGCAAACAAGTTTAGGTGGATGAAAACTAGGCCAATAAAAACATGAAAGGGATAGATTTGCATAAAGATATGAGTGTTGCTCAATGAGAAGAGAAACTCAAGGCCCTAAGTAAGGATCAAGAGATCTTGGTTGCCAAATTTAGGGTTGATTATCTGAGTTTTAGTGTTGATCTTATGCTTTTTAGTTATTTTTTGGTTAGTTTTTTTATTTTTCTTCTATACTACTAATCTTATCTAGTTTAACCAATGACTTTTTTTCTTAATATTCTCAATTGTAATGTTTCCAACTATTTAATATGATTTTTGAACTTTTTCTATTGTAAAAGACTAAAACCCTTTTCCTAACTTATCTAATAAAAAACAAATTTATATATCTACATTAAAAACAAATGTTCATATTAAGTAAAAATACTTGCTTTTTCAATTGATTAATTAAGATACCATCATCTATAACGAAATAAGCTTTAAAGCTTTCATTTCATAATGATAAGATAGGGCCGTTATATAAAACAAGTGCGTGTGGCCCATTTTCCCCACAGAATAAAATCTATTTCAATTTCCAACCCTACGTGAACCTGGGAAATAGAAAATACCATTGGATGGCAGTATTATTCCCCTACACATGAATATTGGTATCATCTCTGAACAAGGTGCGCAAATTATCTTCTTTGTGGAATGTTTCTTGATTCCCTTTTAAAACTACCCTTCTTTTGTGGCGGGGAAGGGGGCGTGAGGGGGAGGTAATATTCTATTGAGGGATATCAACGTAATAAACACTTGCTTTCTAATTGATTAAAATATAACATCATTAGAACTACTTAATGACTAAATAAACCTTGACTTCTCTTTGTACACAGCATGTGCCCTCATTTCAAATTCAATTATCCACGATCGTGGATTTTATATTATTTTTCCTTACTTTAGAAAATTGAACAGTGAAAACCGACAATTATTTTCTTGCTTTCAATGACAAAGATGTACACCTAAAAATCCTAATCCTCATGCACCGATCATCATCAGACACATCTCTCCGCCAGATCATCTGACACATGTCCACTTAAACTGCAGTTTAAAGTGTAATTGTGCAAGCCAGGTGTCCAACTGCCTCTAAGAACGGTTGGCATTTATTTCTCATAACAGGGGCGGTAATTTGAATGGAAATGTGTGCTATAGCTTATAAGCATTGCATTCATTTATTTAATATTACCTAGTCTTTAACTTTGTTTCTTCTTACACAAGTCATTGCACGATACCACGTCAGCCCCAACTAGTTTACAACATTTGATCAACACAGCTAAACTAAAATTCTTGCCATGTTTTTGCAATACTTGCAATATATATCTCTCAATCCCCCCTTTTCATCAAGGCATTGTTGCTTTGCTTGTAGATACCGAAACAATCTGCATATTGGAGAGGTGGCATTTCCAACAATGTCTCAGACATCTTGTTTCCTTGTTGTAGGGATCTATAATAGTAGAAAGAAAGCAGAGATCCAGGGAATCAAGGAAACTCTGCCAGACATTACTGATATTCACTTTGTCGAAGAAAAGATAGTTGAATTCGACCACTGTTCGACTACAAAACCTATCCAAATAGGTGTGTATTTTTCATGTTCTATCCGGCATATTCTCATCTGTTTAGGACTTTTTTTTTCATTCTTTACCAGATTCTAACTTTCAGTCTTAAAAAGAACAAAAATATTTGCAGTAGGGTTATGAGGCAGGGAATTGTTTTAATAAGAAAGCAAGTTTGGGGTTTTCAAGTCAAGAGAATTAGGTGGCTTGAATTTCATACCCCTGCATTAATCTCTGGACTAAATGATGATGTAATTTGTTTGTCTGTGTCGTTCATTCTTACCCAGAAAATGCTTTGAAAGATCTGAAATTGAGGCCCACCCTCAAGGTTGTACGAATCCATTGATGGATGGTAAGCCAGTTTTTTCCTTTTGTTTCTCTGTTTTCCCCTGTTCCCTTTTGCTTTAAGGGTTTAAGTCACTGCTTGCTGTTTTCTGTTGTTTTTGGATATGATTGTGTTAGAGATTTTGGCATCAATTTTTTGGATCATACTCTATGATCCATCATTAGGATAATAGAAAGTTAAAAGGTAGGATTTTTAAAAGGGATAGATCTGCAACTTTCTTTGCAAGTTTAATCTTTAAGCGGTTAGAATTTGAAACATAATTCCCTCCCATGAAGGGTATTAATGATATCAGATTTTTACAATCTATAATCTTATTATCTGCTATTTTTAATTCAATTGTATTACAGATTCTTGCATTAACCTTTTGAATCATACTATGTAATGTGATTGGCAGTTGCTATTTGATAATCTTTTGCATTCCCCTGTTCCTGATTATTTTATTATTTCTCTGTTTTTATGTTGGGCTTAGTTTAAAATCCTGTATTTCAGTTTAATCATCAATATTTTATTGTGGGCTTTTTTGAACCCAAGTAATGTATGATTGTATGATACATCTGTCTGATTTCAAACATGTTTCAGAGAGATGGATTTTGTGAACATCACTCATGAAATATGGGTCAATGAGTTTGTCTCTAAAATTACACGGTTGAATCTTGATATCAATATCACAATATTTTTGATTATTTCATTATTGAACTTCTTTTGAAGTCCTCTATTTCTCTGTTTCTGTTAGAATTCTACTTTGTTTCATTTCTTATAGAAACCTAACTGTACTTTCATATATCGGTCTAGTTTTTTTTAATTTTAAATCTTGGTTTTTTGGCAGGATCGACCATCCAACGGGGCTTAATTTGAAGGTTGACTCTGTCAAGCAAATTTTTAGGGTTTGGCATCTGTTTTGGAAAGTAAAAAAAAAAAATGGCTGAGACTGTAATTCCACTTTGTAGTGCAGTGTAATTTTGCTATTTTCATTACAATGATATAGATCACAGGATCTGATTTGCTGCAATATGATTCATGGATTGAAATAGCAATGCAATAATCTGGGAATTCTATAATAGGGTGTGTACAAAAATAGTCTTTTACATCTAGGAAAAATTCACTTGGCATAACGACAACAGAGGTTTGTTGTTCTCATTCAAACCGGTATTTAGGGTTCGACGTTGCAACCGGGCCCACGTACATGCATGATAGTACGACCTTGTGCCGTGGGTTATAGCCTTAACATTTTTAGAAAGTTATCTTTTTCTTTCCACATGTGTAGGCTTTTCAATTTTTTTTTTTAATTTAAATATATATTACAATTAATTTCAGTATAACCTAATCAAATAAATTAGTTTACAATTGCTTTTAATATAACTTAATCAAATTAATTAATTTATAAATATTTCAGTGAATATTAATATGACTTAATAATTTAATTTATAAACATATTATCATAAATAAACAACTCTTATTTATTGTTTGCACCTATCCATTCAATACAATACAGACCTTTTTATCTCTTAAATTGAGTAAAATTATGTAGCCGCATAAAGCATTTCAAATGTAAAGACTGTATTTTTCAAAATGTAGGTATAGGTAATAAATTTCTTTTGAACTTTATCAATAAAACAAAAGGCCCAATAGTTACCCAAATTTGAAGCAATCATATTAGTACGTATTTCCAATCAGGTGTGGGCCTCCGGAGCAGGCTACGCAGCCTACAAAATCGAATGCCCATCCCATGGGCTGCCATGCTATGCCCATCCTGCATCAAGTACGGAAACACCTATGACCTGCTCTAATGTATGTCAGACAAAGTACACAGCCTGTCATCCGTAGCATGCTCCCCTGGCCTCCGCCATCAAGCCTCTAAAATGAGACTTTTGTGCTAATCCAAATATGATTAAAACTATGAAAAAATACATTCCACTCACTCTAATTAGTTGGGATTTTCAACTAAGCGAAACAGACTTAAGTTTCGTTAATTTAAATTATTATAATAATAATATTTAAAAGCAATGAGTCATTGAAAGTAGCATAAATAATAAATAAATTAAATTGAAATTAAATTAATTTTATTACTAAATTTTAAATAAATATTTAAAAAAAAAATTTAACCGATTTTTGAATTTAATTTTTTATCTTTATTAATATTAATCAAATTATTTGTAATTTTTATCAAGTTTGAAATGTTCTAATTTTTAATTTAGACTTAAGTTTGAAATTTATTTTAATTATTTATTTTAATTAAATTATAAATAATACTTAAAATTTATTAGAATTAATTTTATAATTATTTGTCTTATTAAAATTTTAATTATTTTAGAATAATTATATTTATAATTTTTATTTAAATTTATGTAATAAAAATAATTTCAAACTTAAAATCTAAATTAAAAAGTTATAGAGTGCGATAATGAGTGAGCTAGACAAATTTTTGATTAGTTGTTTTGTGCTCTCAATCCAAGGATAACATGTGTCCTTGGGGAGTTATGCTCAATGTAACATGCCATTTGATTAAGTATATGATAATTCACCTCTAAAACCTCTATTACTCTATCTCCATATCTCTTTCACTCAACACACACTATGTTTCTCTCTCCCTATCACTATCTTTATCTCTCTATCTCTCCCCCTTCTCTATCTCTATCTCTCTCCCTCTCCCTCTCTATTACTTAGCTATATCACCTCCTCTCTCTCTCTCTCACTCTCTCATTCACTCCATCTCTCCTATTCTCTATATATTTATCTCTCTATCTCTCCTTGTTTATATCCCTATCTTACCCTCTATCTACATCTCTGTATTACTCCCTCTTTTTATATATCTCTACTTCTCTTTCCTCTCTCTTTTTCTCTCCCCTCTCCCTCTCTTCCCTATTCTCTCTTGCCCTCCTCTACCTATCTCTTTAAGTTTAATCATAATATAAATATAATAATAACAAGAATTCGAGTTTAATCTATATATATAGAGAAAATAGGATTAAATCACAAAAGAAATTAGATGGAAAAAATAGACTAATAATATATATAGAGAAATGAAAAAAGAAAGTGTAGGCTTAAACTTAATTGAAAAAAAATGGTACACTACTCTTTATAATTTAATGATATATTTTAATTAAACTAATATGTTTTCATTTATAACATGATATACTAATACATTATATTAGTGCCATTAAAACTTGATGTAAAAACACGGCATAGTTAAATCGGAAGCACTTTTACACTTGAGTTCAATGTTAAAAATAAAATATTATCAAGTTTTAACACTTTAATTAATTAGATTAATTAAATAAATTTAATATTAAATTTATTAAACATATTTTTGAATACATATGTTTTAGTATATTTAATCATCCATTTAAACACAAAATATATAATTAGGTCAAGATAGTTACCAACTTATTGCTAAAAAATAATTAATGCTAATTTTTTCTATGTCTTCGCGTACATTACATATATTTTTTAAATATAAGTATGCTAGTATTTTTTATAGTTATAAGATGAAATTATTATTTCATCAAAATAATAATAACTTATAAATGTTTTTAATATCTTATATTTGGTATTTTAATTATATATATATATAGGTTAAAACTTAAAATAATAAATAAATAAAAATTGGCTTCCTCTATTTTATATCATTTTATTAATCTAGACTAAATTTTAAAAATAGATAAAAATATTTTATACATATATGATTTATACTTATAAAAATATCATTTTTTAATAATTTGTGTTATTACATGCATTTAAACATATTAATAAATACAAATTGATTTAAAAAATTATTTATTTTTTAAAACATTAAAAGTTATATTTATTTATTTTTTTAAAAATAACAATTATTTAGTTTATTTAATAATGTATAAATTAAAAAAACACTTAAGATTTTCCAACACGAAATGGCTAAAAGGAGGTCTTCATATATAGCAAATTCTTAAAGGTGTTCATCAACACAACTATTTTTTCAAACCTTGCAAATTGTAATTCTAATCCTAATTAAACATAGCAATAATTATAAACCTATAAGAACCCTAACCTTAATTCATCCTAGAACTCTAACCTTAATTGAACCCTAACCTTGCAAATTGTAATTCTAATCCTAATTAACCATAGCAATAATTATAAACCTAATTATAAACCTATAAGAACCCTAACCATAATTCATCCTAGAACTCTAACCTTAATTGAACCCTAACCTTGCAAATTGTAATTCTAATCCTAATTAACCATAGCAATAATTATAAACCTATAAGAACCTTGACCTTAACTAATTGTAGAACCCTCACACTAATCTAAATCTGACCTTAACCATAATTGAACCATCAACCTCATTGAACTTTAACCCTAATTGAACCTTAACCTTGACAACATTGTAATCTTAACCCTAATTAAATTGTAATCTAACCCTAATCATAATAATAATATTATATAAATTATTTTAAAACTATATGATAAGTGTAAATGTAATTCTTTATTGCATTTTTTAAAAAGATAGATATGTTAGTTTTAAATATATATTAATTTAAGAACTTATTTTTATTTGTTATAAGAAATTTCTTATATTGTCTTTGTATTTAATTTTGCAATTGTTTAACAATAAGATGTGCACTTATTATGAAAAGTCTTTCTATTAGATGCATATTTAAGTTTTTATATTTTTGTACAATAAAATATTTAGTGAAACCTTAAATTTATAATATTTATTTATAGATATATATTGATTTTGAATAAAATAGAATATGAATGCTTTTTCCTTTCTGAAATGTTTTCAATTTTATTAAAAAAAATGAATATTTTTTATGATTTAAATATATGAATTTAGAAACATATTTTTATGTAATTGTAAATTTCATATTTTTGTAATTTAATTTTCTAATTTCTAATTTTAAATCGTTAATTTAGAATTTTTAAAAAGAATAATTATTTTTCATTCTTTTATAATTTAATTATTATTCTAGTGTCAAAAAAATATTTTATAATGATATCAAAAAATATTTTTGTTTTTAAAATTAGTATATTAATGTATAAACTTATATGCAATAGTAAATTTAACACAGTTCATTCATACTTAATTATCTAAATTTTAGAAACTTTAATTTTTTCAATATCGTATCATGAAAAATAATATTTTTGATTGGAAAAGATTGCTTCAATAAGTCTATATAAAAAGAGATATCCTATTTTTAAAAATATTGAATATTATTTTAATTTCAAGTATATTAATCTCAAAACTTACTTTTATAAAATTTAGTAAGTTCTTTTATTACATTTATAAATTTATAATACCAAATATATTAAAACTTCTAAATTAAATTTAACTTATATATTTATTTACCTATGTGTAATTTAACTTACCTATATATTTATCCTATGTATAATTTAATTTTTACCTATATATTTATTCCATACAATTTTACTTATTTTAATTTAAAATAATCAAATAAAGATATTTAGATAATATTATTATTTTAATTTTATGTGGATTGTTATGTAAAATATCTTAAGAAGATTATTAAAAATATATAACTTGATAATTATACATCTTAAAAATCTATATATGATAATTATTAATTTATTTGTATTAAATTTATAAAAAAATTATAAATACCTTAATTTTAATATTTTATAGAGTTATAAGATGAAATTATTATTTCATCTAAATAATTTAATAACTTATAAATATTTTTAATAACTTATATATATATATATATATATATATATATAGAGAGAGAGAGAGAGGTAAAAACTTAAAATAATAAATAAATAAAAATTGGCTTTCTATTCTACCTGCATATTCTAGAAGCTCCAACAACACTTATGGTCCACTATACCAATGAGATCCAAACCCACTCAAACCATGGGAAATAAATATATGATATTCCCCCTTTCTCTCATATGTGAAAAAATAGAAGATCAAATAATAGATCAAATAACCAAATTGATGAAAACCATTTGGGGTGACCACACATTCACATTGGTGTCCAACCAATTTTCTATGGTACTTGACACAATCATCATAACAAAGAAAAGTTCACCATTGTAGATGGTGAATTCACTACCTATTCAAATCAATGAAATTGTAGAAAAATTTAAGGTCATTCTAAGGTTCATAACTTTTATTCAAAACTCCCAAGGACGTCCCATACCATTTCTATTCATCCTCAACTATCAACATACTTTTTACAACATACCCAACATACTCCATCTCATAGATCCTTGTAAACACTCAAACAAAAGCAAAATACCATTACCCCCAATGGTCCAACAAATGTGAAATACCATAACCCCAATGATCAACAAATGTGAAGTATGATTAATTCCAATGGTCCAAAAGGTTTTGACTAGGTTTTGATTAACTCCATGTGAAGGATCCCTTAATCTTAAGACGACACTCTTATAATGCTTCCTTATACCAAGTGAACATACTCTAAACCCTCCTCTATATTTAAGAAAACTTAGGGACATAACTAATAAACTTCCAATTATTTATTATAAAAATTTGTTTCTTACAAAGATATTTCTTAGTGAAATTTGGTTTATGTCATAAAGATTAAATTAAAAATTAGAAAATTTCAAACTTGATAAAAATTACAAATAACTTAATTAATATTAATAAAGATAAAAAAATTAAATTCAAAAATCAGTTAAAAAAATTAAAAAAATTATTTATTTAAAATTTAGTAATAAAATTATTTTAATTTCAATTTAATTTATTTATTATTTATCCTACTTTCAATGGCTTGCTTTTAAATATTATTATTATAATAATTTAAATTAACGAAACTTGAGTCTGTCTCGCTTAGTTGAAAATCCCAACTAATTATAGTGAGTGGAATGTATTTTTTCATAGTTTTAATCATATTCGGATTAGCACAAAAGTCTCATTTTAGAGGCTTTGACGGCGGAGGCCAGGGGAGCATGCTACGGACGGCAGGCTGTGTACTTCGTCTGACAGACATTAGAGCAGGTCGTAGGTGTTTCCGTACTTGATGCAGGATTGATGTAGGATGGGCATAGCATGGCAGCCCATGGGATGGGCATTCGATTTTGTAGGCTGCGTAGCCTGCTCCGTGGGCCTCCTCACACTCATTAATAAAAGTAACCAACTTTGAATTTAAGAAAGTACAAAAGAGAAAGAACTTTCAATAGGTACCTTTCAATAAAATGAACATTCTCGAACATTTCTCAATAACAAACTAAATATAGAAAGGCAGCGCAGATTCGTGATTGTCATTTGTCGGTACGAGGCTGGTCAATAAAGAACAAATTCCATCACTTTCATTTATCTAATAATAATAATATTGTTTTTTTTTTTTTTTCTGGCTTGTCCAATGCCCACGCATTGCCTGCGCTTTGGACATTCTTATATAATGTAATTAATTTTGAGCCTCTCAAATATTCGTGGGGTGCTTTGAATGATTTTCAATTTTCTATATTCTCTCATTCCACAAGTTATCTGTTCTAAATAAAATATTACTCTACTTTGTCAATAGTAAAAATAATAGAGAAAAATAGTAATTTTTGTTCGTCAATATAATTATGGAAATACTAAACAATTTATTTTCATTTAGATCTTTAAAAATTATAATTATAGAAAAAGGAAAATAATTATTAAAATAAAAATAAATAAAATAATATATATATGTATTGTAATATAAAAATTAGAATAATTATAAGTAGGGATGAGGACTTCAATTTTGATTTACATCATTGTCAGATGTCATTGCATGTAAGCCCTATGCTTTGCATGTGTGGATCCCTTATGGTTGGATCTAGAGGGGGTCTAGGTGGACCTTTTTATTTATCATTTAAAAATGTTTGAGTGGATGAATGTTCGATGTTTGGTCATGTTAATGTAGTTAATTTTGTCAAGCAAGCTACACATGATGTCAAGATTGATCAAAGAATGAACAACAATTCCATATCAAATGGGTGTTTGTAAAAGAGTGAGGAACAAACCATTGTGGTTATTAATCTAGAAATCATTGAAGATGATGTGCTTTATTTATCAAAGGATGCATTGATTTGTAAATTTATGGGTTAGAACTTTACCTTTCTTAGAAAATTGGACTCATAATACATGGCAGCTAGAGGGATATATGGAGATTGTCTTGGCAACTAATGGTTTTTATAGTCTTCACAAGAATGATAGATAGTGTTGTGTGGTCTCACAACACACCCCAAGACTAAAAGGCTTGGGGACCCAAGTGAAAAAATAACTCTTATGGCAAGAGCTAGCAAGTTGAAAGATCACCAGAAGTAAAAGGCAAAGATAAATCTTTAATCAAAGAAGTACTCTGTAATGAAAGTGTTACGAGTACCAGGTATCGGGAACTGGGAAAGATTGAAAAGGCAACAGGTAATGCAAGTTTGAATAGAATGTTCTAGTCCGATATTTGGAGTCCGATAATTTGGATTCCAGTAAGATAGAAGTCCAATGAAACCGAAGTCTGAGAAAGTTCATGGGTAAAGCTGAATACTGGGTACTAGGTACCGGGCACCGAGTTACAATGTGAAATGAAATTTTAAAATTTTAAGGTTATCTAATGATTTTGATAGTTCGGTAACCCAATATATAAGAGATAATCATACAAGGATTTGTAATATGCTAAAAGGCATGTTATTTATGAGACTTATGTACTAACATTGAATAATGGTTTTATTTACATGAGATGTTTATAAATTTTTTTTAATGGATTTAATGAGTGGAATTTGTGATTGCAAGAGATACAGATTGTGATGCAAAGTTCAGGTATGGACAGTCAGACAAATCAAATTTGGGAACAAATATGATGGTGCTACCAAGTTCAAAGATACACTTTAAAAGCTCATGCTAGAGTAAATTTCGTTGCAAAGATGTGCCAGATACTGGGAACCCAAGACTCTAGAGTTCAAGTATGCAGTAAGGAAGTGTACCCATTCTAGGGGTTGTTCATTCCTAGAATGTTCAAACAGAGGATGAACCTGAAATGTAGGGGTGAAAATTCCACCTGATCACTCTGAATTTGTGGAAGTTCCTACATTTTGTTTGAGCTGATTTGTTTGGTTCCAAAAGGAATCCTGATAATAAAAGATGAAAACCCGAAGAGATTCAACGTGCAATTGGAGTTGACCTTCATTGACTTTTATTGTAATTCTCTTATCAATCACTACATTCCACGTGCCTTGATGTGATTTGTCCCTTAGATTTCCTCTCATGTATTTGTCTTATCCTATTTGTGCCTTGTGTTCTATAAAAGGACATAGGATGCCCCTTTTTTATTTTAAGTTCAGGATTTGTGGATGTTAGAAGAGCTAAAACTTCTCTAAGTTTTGTTTTTTTTTCCTGTTTTTTGAATCATTTTGGTGCAAAACTTTGTATGCACGTAGACATTAATCAATATCAGAGCCAATTTGATAGCTACCTATCTCATGAATCTTTTGTAGTTGGTTTTGTTAGTTCAGTTGAACAAGACTGTGTTGCATTGTTTAAGCGTGCATATAGAACCTACTTGGTGTCCAAACTAAAACCCCTCTCTTTAATAGCTTTCACCATTTAATATGTAGATGTGAAGCAATCTGGTGAAGTATAAAGTGGTTTGCTTTGATTTGGTTAATTCTTTGGGACATGTGTGGAGAATAATTGGGAGAAATTTTAATTTTTAGTATTTTTATACTTTATTTTAGAATACATGTTTAAATTCTTGAAAATGTTCCAAAAATAGATGAATGAACGGAAATTTATTAAAAATATTTCGTTTCCTATGAAATTGTTGAATGCTTAATGCTAAATCTACTTAAGTGATAGCAAAGAATTTGTTGATTTTCATGAAATATTATTGAAAATATTATGATTTCATGATATTTGTTTTTATGATCTATTTGAGAACTCAATGCCTAATATATATAATTCTAAACAACCATAGTCCCTTTGAGATTAATAGAAATATCACATCATACCCTGGAGTGAACCTAGTACACTCATGACCTGATTACCAAAGACTTGGTATTGAACTAAAGCCAATCTTTTCCTGTTAAGACAGATTCCCCTCTTAGATTTTCTTTGTTCCATATATTTCAAGAAGGATAGGCTCTTTACAGTTTTTCTGTGAAGAATTTATTCGCCCTATTTGCCGCGAGTAAAATCTTCATCAATAGGAAATGGCACTAGAAGGAGGGCATATTTTGAATATTATATTAGTCCCGAGTTTAACAAAGAAGCTTGTAAAGTGAAATTTGGTGCAAGCCGGTATTTCAGTATGGAAGTTGAGAAGCTTTGGAAAAAATTTAACCAGAGATTGCATTCTTTAAGTTTTTTCACCTTTGGTAGAGTTACCAAGTGTAGAATTCATTATACAACTGATCACAGTGAACTTGAGTGTGAATTTTTTTAACTAGGGTAAGTCTAGCCATAAGTAAAGTGATTTCGTTAACAGAAGAAGTTCTAACTACTAGAAGAAAGGAATTGTTAACGAGAAAAATGTTCAACCCTAGTGGAATTGGAAATACTAAAAAATAACTAATTCATCAAAATAGTTTGAAAACTATAATTATTATAAAGAAAATCCTAACGTTTTGCAAGAAAATAGTTGAGAATGCCATGATTCAAAGACATCGCATCAGAAACAAGAAAATAGTATTAATGAGTCATCATTCTCCTTATACGTGGAAAACACAAATAAAGAGAAGCAGGAAACACGTGTATTTTGCTCCAAGTTGAAAATTCACAAGTTATAAAAGGAAATTTTCTTGATTTTATACAAGATACAGAGTATCAAGCTTTTACTTTTTCTCTCTGATAACAATATAAATTGTGATATATCTTGGTCTAACAAAGTGCAACGTGAAGACAGGACTGATGACGTGAAGATTTTCAGAGGAGGAGGAAGTGGAGAAATAGACACAACCATTCATGGAAATGGACCAGGGCTGGAGGAAGGTAGAGTATGGTCGCATCAAAAAAAGTGTGTGCAATCGACCTTTAATGAGGTTTTTTTCATACATATAAGCCAAGTTATTGGTAAGTATGCTTTTGAATTTACAATCGATTGTTAAATGCAAAAAATTTAGAAGAATTCATTGTTACAGTAGAACATTGGAAATTTCTTTGAATGAATTTAAAGATAATTCGTACCAAAATAGTAATGGAAATAGTCATAGAAATTAAAATAAGTTGTTTTGTTAGGTTTAATCTTTTGTTGGGTTAGGGTTAGGGTAGTTAGGATTAGTTTGTTTTTTGTAGGGTTTTGTTTTGTTTTGTTTTTCTTTCTTCGTTTTTGTTTTTCTTTTCTTTTCTTTTTTGTTTGGCCTTTGTATTAACAAATTCTACTTAAATTATCTTACACATGAGAGTTAATTCAAACATTTCTAAAATTGAACTATGAAATGTAAAAAGATAAAATCATGCATAGTAAATACGTGCTTTAAGATGTACTAAAAGTTATATATGTGTGTGTGTGTGTGTGTCACGTATATACATGAGATATCAAAAATCCTTGCTTTAAAAGATCAAAAAAGTTAAAAAGAGTGAGTAGAGTTGTAGATAGGAATAGCCATTTAGTTGATATGGGATGCCTTATCTATCAAGGCTAAATACCCTATGTAGGCGAGTTCCCGGTGAACTTCAAAGTCACAAATATGGAGGTCAGTGAGGAAAGGCCAAAGTGGAACCACTTCCTTGTGTTCTGGGAACCGAGGAATATCATCCATGGAAGGAATCCCAACGGTCAGGTGTGCAATAGATAAAATAGTATCCAAATTCTCCAGATATTCAGGCCTTACTATCAAATTGGCAATCAAACGAACATCTTCAACAAGTAGCCCAATATGCAGAAGTGACGCTAGAAAATGAGAAGCAATGTCGGAATAGAAGCGAAAGTAGCGGTTGGATTCTACATATTTTTCCCCAAGGACTAAGCACAAATTTGGCACAGTGAAATTGGAAGTCCGAATGAACAAAACCTTTTCAAGCCTTTGTGATGTGATACTTCCTAGGAAAACATTTTGGTAGTGAGAGCAACCTAAGAAAATTGGAGTATCCATGGCTGAGAAGCAAATAGGAATGCACAGAGAAAAATGCAGAAACAAAATAAGAAAGCTAGAAAGCAAAGTGTGAAGAATTCAAGAAGTACATAATTTATAGAAACTCGTGAGGAAGTTGAGGTACATAGTTTCCTCGAGTGAAATCTTGCAAACCGTAAGGTGGCAACTGAATAATTCTCTTCAAAGTGGAAGGTTAAATCAAATTACTGCTTTACACATAGTTGGTGATAAATTGCTTCAAATTTTATCAATATGAAGGTTGTGAATCAAGCAAGTTGAAGATTTCGAAGTAAATGGTGGCTATTTCATTTTTTTTTAAGAGTTGTATTAATTATGGAGGTGCTTATGTGTGTAGAGTAGAAAGGAAAATGAAGCTAGTAAGGCAGTATATTGTTAGGGTTAGAAATGGTAGATATCTAACAATTAAATGCAGATCTATGTAATAAACAGAGAAACTAAAACACACACAAAATAAATCATAACACAGAGAATTTAACGTGGTTCACCCAATCCAGGCTACATCCACCAAACTGCAGCCATCCAATACTTTTATTATCCAGTGTAAAACCTATTACAATCTTGTGAATAATCGAGTTTTTCATCATACTGTAATACCCAACTGAACCCCTTTTTAACAAGCTTAGAAGCTTCCAGATTTTAGGTTCTACAAAATTGGATTTTTCCCTTTTTCGGTGATCACGCAAAAAAGTAGGAAGAAATTTTTTCTCGGGGGCTGCCACCCCCGAACTGGGTGTACAGTATACCATGGGCTATATAGTATAGCATGATCAGTCACCACATACCAACAATCTCCCACTTGGAGACTGATCAGGCTCCATACCAACATAATCTCCCACTTGGAGACTGATCCTGGATGACACTGCTGCAATTACATCTCCCACTAGAAATAAGTACCTTGGACCCTGCTGCTCTGTTATACTTGAATTCAACCTTGAAGACCAACTGAAGCTGAAGAGGAGCTCAGCTTCTCCCTTGTCACTTCCTTCATAAACATATCTGCTGGATTGACATTTGTATGTATCTTATCTAGCTTGACCTGTCCATTCTCCAACATCGACCAAATGAAATGATATCTCAACTGTATGTGTTTTGTTTTAGAATGCAAGGCATAATTCTTTGCAAGATGTATAGCACTCTGATTGTTTTTAAACAAGTAATGTCCAGCCTGTTGCTTTCCCAACTCATCCATGAAAATTTGTAGCCATATCATCTCCTTTGTCGCCTCTGTTGCAACAACATACTCTGCCTCTGTGGTGGATAAAACAACCACCTTCTGCAAGTGAGAAATTCAACTCACTGCTGTCCCACCAACTGTAAATACATAACCTATGGTACTTCGCCTGGTATATATATCCCCTGCTAAATTTGAGTCAACATAGCCTTTTAAATTAGTATTAGAGCTCCCAAAACATAAACAATTATTGGATGCACCTCTCAAATACCTGAGAATCCATTTTACCGAATTCCAATGCTCAACTCCAGGATGACTCAAATACCTGCTAACAACTCCTATAGCATGTGCAATATCCGGTCTCGTGCATACCATGGCATACATTAAACTGACTACAGCTGAAGCGTATGGTACCTTGGACATTTTTGCTTCCTCCTCTTGTGTCTTTGGACACATATCCTTAGTCAATTTAACATGACTAGGCAAAGGTGTGCTAACAACTTTTGCATTCTCCATATGAAATCTCTGCAACACCTTTTCAACATAATTAGCCTAAGATAAAAACAATTTTTTTTTTCCTATCTCTACAAATTTTTATACCAAGGATTTGTTTTGCTGCCCCCAAATCCTTCATAGCAAAATAATTTGCTAACTATTGTTTTAACTCACTTATGTGATCCATGTTAAACCCAGCTACAAGCATGTCATCAACATATAAACATAAAATAATGTAGTTTTCATTATCCAACCTCTTAAAATAAACACAATGGTCAGAATTACACTGACTATAGCCTTGCTCAGCCATAAAACTATCAAATTTTAAGTACCATTGCCGAGGTGCTTGCTTCAAGCTATATAAACTTTTCTTCAATCTACACACTAGTTTCTCCTTACCTTTGACCTCAAATCCTTGTGGCTGGTCCATATATATTTCCTCTTCCAAATCACCATGGAGAAAGGTTGTTTTAACATCAAGCTATTCTAAATGCAAATCTTCAGCAACCACAATACTTAAAACAATACGAATAGAAGTCATTTTAACAACAGGAGAAAAAATCTCATCAAAATCAATACCCTTTTTCTGTGCAAATCCCTTTAAAACTAATCTTCGGGCTTTAAATCTCTTATTACCTCCATCCTCCTCTTTCAGCCTATAAATCCATTTGTTTGGTAAAGCCTTTTTACTTGCAGGCAACTTGCATAATCCTCAAGTTTGGTTTTTCAGCAAGGAGTCTATTTCTTCTTCCATTCCATGCTCCCACTGAACCTTGGTATCCACTTGCATAGCTTCATCATAATATTTTGGTTCACCAGCATCAGTTAACAAAATAGTATACAAAGAGGGAGAGAATCTTTCTGGAGGTCTACTTATCCTTGAAGATCGTCTAACAGGATTTTGTGGTTTTTTTGCTGTTGTTGTTGCCCAGCATGAGGAACCACTGAAACATCATTGTTTGGAATATCATCCAACATAGCATAATCCTTTTCTTTCTTCTCATGCTGCAGCAACAGATCTTTGTACAACACCTTCTCATTGAATATGACATCCCTGCTTCTCACAATTTTCTGATTTTCAAAATCCCAAAGGGTATAACCAAATTCATCAATGCCATATCCAACAAATACACATTTCTTTGATTTTGCATCAAGCTTGGTTCTATTTTTAGAATCTACATGTGCAAATGCTTCACAACCAAAGGTTTTGAGAAAAGAATAACTCACCTTCTTACCTTTCCATGCTTCCTCTGGAATACCACAACCCAAAGGATTAGAGGGACCTCTATTAATTAAATAAACAACAATGTTTACAGTCTCTGCCCACATTTTTAAAGGCAGCCCTGCATGCAATCTCATAGTCCGTACATGCTCCATTATTGTTCTATTCATGCGCTCAGCCACTCCATTTTCCTGTGGAGTCCTTGGAACCATTTTCTGCCTACGAATACCATTAGAGGAACAATAATCTTCCCAATGATTCTTTTAGTGATTGGTACTTCCCAATGATTCTTTTAGTGATTGATATTCACCAATTGACTAATAGTTGAAATTGGGGGCTCAAATTTTGGCTAATAGTACAAGCTATAAGGTGACTTGAATTGACACATTTTTATAAAATTTTATTCTAATCTTGGCTAAATCACCAAATTTTTATTTTATTAAATTTTTAAAATAAAAAATTCATCATAATATTCAATACCTAATTAGATCAGACTCACCTAGCTTTTATAAGTTATAATGTAAAATGAAATTGATTTGATGATAATATTATTTAATCATTGGTGACTTTAGGGCCATATCATCAATTTGTATTCATTATCATTGGTTTTATTTATAATCTTGGTTGGGGTTGTATCTCATGGGTTAAAATGTACCCACAAAGCTACAAATCTCAGTGAACCCAAAATTGTATTTAGGTCATTGAAGATTTATAATATAATAGATGGGGTTAAATTCCATGGGCCAAAATATACTCACAAATCTCTAATGCCCATGGAGCCTAAAATTGCATTTAGGCCCCATGGGCATTATATCTCTAAAGGTACATTTTGGCCTACAAAATAGAACCCAAACCATTAGATTATAAATAAAATTAATAGTGTTGACAAATTGATTTACAATATTATGAAATTAAGGAATTATAGAAATGAGCACTACACCTTAAGCTAGACAATCATTGTGACCCTCATGCCCTTACATTTCCATAGGAATTTAAATTTTTAAAAGGAAGGATTTTCCATGGTAATTAATTCATTTGCCTATTTTTCAACAAGATTCATCAATATTTTCTACAAATTTCTAGTTATTTTAAAAAAACTGCTAATCAAATTAATATTTATATAAAATAAAGGAAATATTCACAAATAAAAATTAATATTTTTTTCCAAAAAAATGAGATTCATAGAGATTTTATATCTTTCTTCAAGGGGGGTTTCTTCAAGTTATAACTATTAATTCCTTATTCTTCCCAACTACCATTGCTAGAAGTCTAAGATCCATCTGATGCTCGTAAATGTTGTCCTAGGAAGGGTCTAGTGGAAATAATGTGGCTGATTTCATTGGTATTGATTTGAATGCTACAATTCCTATTTTCAATGTTAATATTGTAGAAGGATCTACATATTGTGTTATGCCTATAGCTCTTCACAATATTGTAGTTAAAGATGGTGGTTGTATTAAAAATAAAATCCTACTATATTGGGCCTTCAATAAAAGAATCTTAATAATATGAAAAATATTTAGGAGAAAGGGAAGTTAACAAGAGAAACATTAATTGAATCTAGAGTGATTCATGCATTAGATTCCCACTTTCCTCTCCTTCAAAAAATATTGTTATCTCATGGAACACTAGTGTTTTGGGTAGCTCCCCTCATCAAAAGGTTGTTTGAGATCTCATTTAAATTCATAAACCTAATATTCTTTTTCTTTAAGGAATAAAAAATTTTCTATGGAGAAAATGTTGGTTATATTTTTTTTCTTTATAAAGGTAGTCAATGTCAATATCTACATGCAAGGCTCTACAGGTTTGGCTTGTCTTTGGGATGATCATCGAATTACACCTTCCTCTTGGTTAACTTGTAAGAAGTCTTGAGCTTTTGTAGGTACCGGTTTTGGTTTTAGTAATTATATTTTTTTCTCCAAATTTTATTCACTAATAGATTGTTAGGGTAATATTTTCATGTGGTTGCATATTCATTTTGTTCATTCTATAGTTGCTTATTTCCCTTAGATTTTGATTGGAGACTTCAATGTTATTCTTCTCTTGATGAGAAACTTGGAATAATAGAGATGCAACTATGCTTCCATTTTAGAATGTCTAGATAAGTTTATAGTCTCAAGTAAGTAGATAGGGGATTAATTTGTTAACTGCATCTAAAATTCATAAAATGACATAGATATGATCATTAGCTCATTAAATTTTCTTTCTCTTTTCAATTCCTAAAAAACCACTATTCAAGTTTCAATTAATGTGGCTTCATCATCATGCACCTAGTTATAATATGATAGTTTGATGGTTGTAGGGCAAGCCCTTATTACTGCAACGTATTATTCTTTTAAAGGATTTAATTTGTTAAGTTTAAAATTAAATAATGGAATATATTTGGTTTTGACAATATCTTCTAGCAAAAGAGATACATGAAAGAAAATTTGAATGAAATTAATTTTCAAATACAAGAACTTGGTATGACTAAGGAAAGGCTCCTATAGGAGTCCTCCCTTTCTCAAGAGCTTTATGTATGAGAATTACGAGAGATATTTTGGAAGTAGAATTCCTGGATCATATGGCTCTAGGAAGGTGATAATAATAATACCTCATTTTTTCATAACTCAATTAAGGACAATAGACGAAGGACTGTTATTTCCTCTATTTTATTTTCTCAAAGTATTAAATTGTCTTCATTTTAGGAAATTAATGAGGATATTTATCATTTCTCTTCCTTGTTTGAGGAAAGTGTTCATGTACAAGGGTAGGAGAAAAAGAGTTATTTTAGATTATATCCCCTTATTGGTTACTACTAAAATTAATAATCAACTAATGAAACCTATCACTCTTAAGGAATTGGAAATGGTTATCTTTCAAATGAAGAAACTAAGGCTCTTGGTTCAAATGGATTCCTAATTGATATTTTCCAAGAATTTGGGACATGCTAAAAATGATCTTTTAGGTTCACAAATCTCAAACTCATAAACAAATTCTTAGAGAAATTAATTCTACATTTTTGGCTTCGATTCGAAGAAAATGGGGGCTAATTCTTTTGAATTATTCCACCTTATAGCTCTTTGTGGTGTTATTTCCCACATTATTACCAAATTGGTGTTTGATTTTCTAAAATAGATTCTAGATTCCTTGATATCACCTAAGTAGGGAGGTTTTATAAAGGGACACCAAGATTTAGATGAACCTATTGCATGCATGCTTTCTACTTTCTCACACATTTATCAAGTGAGATCACAAGTTTTGCACATTTGGAGGGGTAGTTAGTCATTGTCTCCTACCTTCTCACCTCATCCACCTTGCATATATATGCAAGGTTTCTCATTTTATATTTACACACTCTTCATTTTATGTGATATATATCCTAGTGTGTTTATCGTTTCACTGGTGGAAGGCTATCAATTTGTGTTTTTTGACCTTGGCATTCTCCAACACAATCTTCCTCCTCCCACACGTAATAAATTTTCTTCACATATCTGATTAAAACTTCCATCCTATGCATATAATAAGGTACTAAATCATTCTACCAACCAATACCATGCATTAGAGGACATCATACAAAATATCACCAATACCAATGCTCTTCTTTCATCTTATTTTGAGGCAACATTCCTCACATTGATACATCAAATCCAAAGTTAAAAACTTCCACATCATCATCACTAACTATTTTACTCAGTTTCTTGTACTGATTACCACCATCAAATATCCTTTATACTAAAAATAGCCCCCTGGGAGGGGATTGTTGGGAATAGGATGCCATTTAATTGCAATCCTAAACATATTTCATGTATCTCCTAAGTCCTTGGAAAGAATTCCCCAACACTAGGATTAGAAAGAGATTAAATTCGAATGAAATGAACATGTAAATTGACATTTGTGATTATTCCTAAATGATAGGAACATGTGGGGACTTCCAAGAAGAGCTCCTACAAAATAGGAGCACATGGGGTGCCCACATGGAAGGTGGGACCCACCTTGTTTTAGTTAACTGTTTGGAGGATTGATAACTCTTATGTAATGCATGTTTTGTTCCTACAAAATAGGGATTGATATTTACATGAGTAGAGCGGAACTATCAGTTCAGTATCAGTTCAGTTCAGTTCAGTTCAGTTCAGTTATGGTTCAATTATCTTCAGTTGCATGTAGTTAGTTTGAGTTGCATGTAGTTGACTTCAGTTGACTTGAGTTGCATGACTAATGAATTCAATTGCATGATAGATAACAGGTGGATACTTTCAGTTAAGTGGGGATGATCAATAATGCATGATGTTTGCATGAATTGGTGGAGAGATATGTTTCAATTAACTAAGATTGACTTGGGTCCACCTTGGGCACCCAAGTTGGCATCTTTTAGTTAACACCTTTTACATGAGAAGATATTTACCAGGCTCAGTTAAGTGGGTCCATTCTTGGGTGTAAAATTTGAGGTGATGCTTGCAAGATATTTTCTTGACCAACGATCAGTTAAGTGTTTAGTTTGTGGCACCTAAATTGAGGATACTTTGGTTTTGACTTCATGTTATGGTGTGGAACTCTACTTGCCCAATCTAGGTGTAGATATTTGTGAGGAGCTTTATGCTCTTGTTTTGATCAACTCTTTGGAGTTTACAATGCTCATAATTATCTATTAATTGCAGAAAATTGAAGAGAGTTCAAAGAGAGGTTAGCAGGTTGAGCTTGTGCATCTGTGAGGGTTTGACGCATGGCATGGGATGTGTGGATTCATTCTTGGTCACATGGAATGCATGGATAGCTTGTGCTTCAGAAGTGTAATCAGAGTTTATTTGTAGGTTGTGAAGAAGGATTGTTGAAGGCAAGGAAGCATATCAATCAAGGATTGATACATTGTTATTGTAATCTTGTTTTAAGGTTAAATAACACAAGCACTATTGATTGTGGTGGTGGAGTTTTTTCCCGAAAGGATTTCTCCACATATATGTTGTGTCACTTCTATCTTCTTGTCTCATTCTTCTACAATTTTTTGTCTCTTTCTACAATTGGTAAAATTAATCTAAATAGATTAATCATACACAAAGAATTGTGACAAAGAACACTTCATTAAAACTACAATCTCATAGGTTTACAAGTTTTAAGCTACAATTTTGCATTCAATTTTCAATAGGGATTGGTCCTCAACTAGATTATCTCATTCCCAAAGAGTATTGTATTGTCATCTTCAACCTCAACCATGGTTATACATTCAATTATATACCTATTAAATTAATCCATGTTATTCAAAAACTTGTAAATTTATTTATTATCATCAACACTTTCTCTATTTATATATTATATAGTATAGTAGCTCTTGTGAGGGCCTCTATATTATGTGTAATAGGGGAAGATCAATCACTAGTCAAATTTGGAGGCCATAACAACCAAAGTATCTATGACTAAATTTTATACTATGTCAATCCATTCAATACCAACCACCACAAATAAATCTAGTGTCCCAAACAACATTATAGTACATCTTTAGTCACATATCATTTCTTGCATAGCTACCTCTCAAGCCACCTCTCACTTGTGAGCTAGCCAATTCTAAATATCCTTAAATTTTTAAGCACCTATTGAATATGATTAGGAATTTTATAAATTAATACATAAATAAATTCATTGTATGAAGCATTATGTTGTGTCATTTGGGTCAATTTTTATTTTTAAAAGTAAATTCTCTAAATTTTTTTAATTTAGACTATCAAAAGTTAAAAAAATTAATTAGCATTTAAGGTTATTATAATTTAGTTCTTTAATTTATGTAGTTCTTATCGATGGGGCTCTAAGGAAAGAAAAAGCCCATTGCAAATAGAAAACTTGTAGTTGAGAAATATCATGCTACTGAAAAAAATGTTTCTAATTTTTTTTCCAAGAAGATGAAATAGAACTATAAGAGGAGTAGTGATAACTAAAAGATCTACTTATCTAAAGTTTCAAAGCATGTGCACCCTAATATTGGTATTTCTAGCAAGGCCAAGGAAATTATTAGCAAATTTATCAATGGCATCTTTGATAAACTTGCCAACAAAGCAACAAAATATATATAACAAGAAACACAATTAATTTATGAGAGATTCAAATGGTTGTGAGGGTCACTTGCCCTAGGGAACTTGCAAAACATGTAGTCTCTAAGGAAATGGAGTTTGTTACTAAGTTCACCAATACCTAATCTTTTTCTCTCTATTTTAAATTAGGGATTTTTATTTGTTGATTTTATAGAAAAGCAACTTCTACATAATATCAAAATAAAAAATATAAAAAATATATACATTTTTGTATTGTTATTAAGAAATAAAATAAAGTTCCCTCTATTTCCCAATGTAGAAGTTGAATTTTATGTTTTCATTAACTTTAATATTTGGGAATTAAATTAAATATGTTCATATATGCATTTTTATATAATATATATTTTTTTTTTGCAAATTCCTTATCAAATTTATATTCTATTAAATGATCCAAGTATTATAAGTTTAATCATCTTTGTGAATTATTTGAAATTATTTTTTTCTTAACATTAAAGCATGATGTTTAACTTAGCTAAACCACTAATCCTTCTAAATTTATCTATATTTTTTATTGGTAAAATGAATCATGGGATTGTTTAGAGTCATTATAGAATCTAAACTACCTTGTATTTCTAGCTTATAAATCTAAATTTTAGGGAACACATTGAAATCCAAAATATTATAGAAAACCATATATTTTTACTACCAATTTTTTTTATAATTATTCAAATATGTAGCAACACCACTTTTTTATGTATAAGTAAAAATATGTTTAAATCAAAATTATTCCAACCTCCATACAAAAATATTAGACTAGTAGTTTCAAAGTACGCTAATTATCCATGAATAACTCTATAACTAAAGCATTCATAAAAAAATAGAGTCAAAGATAATATTGTGGCATTCATCTAACACAACTAAGTTCATAATTCTCATATACTAAAATTAGAGATAGAACATAAAGTAAATATAAATAATTTTAATGATGAAAATAATATGTTTTAAAAATAAATTATAAAAATTAGTCCTTCTCAAGGTTAATATTTATTGGTTTTCCATTGAAAATCATCATCAATATTAATAGAATAAAATACTTTCAATTTTTCCTTATAAAATTATAAAAATCCTCTTAAATTATCACACTTGTAAGACACTTAAAAAATAATCACAAACATAATCACTTCAAGCTAAATTATGTGGGTGTGGTTCATGATAATTCTCTATTCATGTTTATAATGGGTTCACATGGTCCGATTATAGACCTAGATGTGATAGGAGTGGGTTGGATAGATTGCATTTAACCCTTCGTGTATGTGCATTCAAGCAAACTATTTTACTACCTTATTTGACTATTTTCTAATCATTTCCACAATCACATTCTCTTAGAAATTTTCCCTTTCTCAACCCCCCTATAAAATCAATACTTCCCACATTAAAAAATCTTGTGGTGCTACATTAGTGATAAATTGGAGTTCCATCATAAGCATCAAGAGGGGGAATTATGGATCAAATATTTGTGCTCTATGCCTTCACAATGTGTTAATTTCCTATGGTCCTTTCTAGGAGAATGACATGGTGATATAAACATCGAAAAAAAACCCTTCAAAGAAAACTGGAACACGCAAAGAAACAACTAAATGTGGATCCAACATAATATGAGGATCCAAACCTCTACTATTCTTTTTGAATCATAGCTATAAAATTTGGATCATTATAAAGGGCAAGGTGCTAAGATACAAGCTAGGTTACAATAGATCAGGAAGGATAATATAGGATCATTTTTTTATTTAATTATCTTTATTATAATATTTTAAGGAGAGAAGTTGACCTATAATGGATGAACATGATTCTTTACATTAATATTCTATTAAAATAATATGTTGTTTGAAGATTTTTATTAGAAGTATTTTAGAGAATAAAATCATTGGATGTGCAACAAAATATTGAAGAAATTATTAAAAATTACATTCATAACAAAATTGATATTGGTTACAACTAGTTTTTGGATCATATTCTTCGTTAGATGAAATTGAACAAATTGTTTTCTTTATGAAATCTAATAAAAGATTGGTCTTTAATAGGCTTCCAACTAAATTTAATTACATTATGTGCAAGTATATCAAATATGACTTCTATATTATTTATTTGGAAGCTCTTTAGAAGGTTTCCTTAGGACCAATAATTAACAAAGGTTTAAATAAACTTATGACTAAGGGGAAAATAAAAATAATGTTGCTAGTTGGTGACCAGAAAATAACAAATCATGGTGCAAGGTATTGTGAGAGCCTAGCAAACTATATTACTACGAGATCTATAGATATATAGTTGATAACTTGATGTTGGCATTAGAAACTACTGAAGGGGCTCAATAATTGGGGTAAAATATATTGTTAGTCAAATTAGATTTTGATAAAGCTTATGAAAAAAATGTTGGAATTTTATCCTTAGAATAATGGTGGGTTTTGGGGCATACAATTTGAGTACATGTTCAAATGTTGTTCAAAGATTCCAATGCTCATCCTATCACCAATTTTTGGATTTTATTGTCTCTACTTTTGTAACATCAATGTTTTAGATCAAACTTCATGATCCATCATCATGATACAATAGCTAGAGAAGAGAGAAATGCAGAGATAGTAGATAGAGTACTTGATTTGCTACTATCTCTTAATTTCTTTCTTTTGTAGCTATCTTATCTTGATGATCGATCATAAAGTTTGATTTAAAACATCAATGTTACAAAATTACATAGTCAAATCCAAAAATCACTAATATTTATCATTATGGACTATGGAAACTTCACTCTTTTGAATGCCCACCTTGTTATTATAAATTCTATGTCAGAATCATTTTCTTTATAACCTTCCATTAGGCTAGGATACCATTTATCTCCTTTCTTATATGTGCTTATAGTAGATTACTTAGGTTGCCCTCTATAAAATTCCAATAATTTGAATCTTATAATAGACATGTCAATCTCATAAAATGTGATTGCTATCAATTCACACTTTATTGATACATGTTTTTGCAAAATTCTAAGGAAGAACTGCATATTACTTTAGATATTCTTATTCTATTTTATTCTATTTTTGGTTCAAAAATAGCACATAACAAGACTAATTTTTTATGTCCCAAATTATCCCTACTCCTTAGTTAATTCCTAAAGAATGTAGACAAATTAAACAATGAGAGATAACTAGATATCTTAGCATTAGCTTTGGATTAGGTCTATCTTTTAAAGATGTGAAACTGGATCCTAAACAAACTAAATCATAAATCATTTAATTGTGCTACATATTTTTATCTTTGGTAGGTAAAAATCAAGTTGTGAATAAAATTTTCCTTGCCACATATGTGTACTATTCATCTTGTTTTGATGTCATCCAAGCATGGTTATGAAGAGTTGAATAAGCTAATTCAAAATTTTACTTGGTCCAAGTGGGATGGTAATGTTGGCTTCATTACTTCATCTTGGTTTGATTACATTTAATTGAGATCTAAAGGAAATTTGAGAATCATAGACCCAAAGACACAAGGGTTATGTTTTATTGTCAAGTGGATTACTAGGTTTGATAGAGGTAAGGAACCCTAAAAAAATAATTCAACACAAAATTATTATAGCATCAATCAAAATAAAATGGCAATCTATGAATTGGTTGGACAAGATTTTCCCTACTCCTTTTCACAAGATCAAAGCTCCTTTTCCATTGCAATCCACTTGGAAAGCATGGAAACATGTTTTCTATTTTCTTAAATGGAAAGAGTCCTTATAACATTATTTTAACTTTGCCTTGCCATCCATCTTGTGGAATAAACTTATAAATTATCAGGAGCAATCATTTGGCTACTAGATTTCCTAGACATGCTTACTATTTGTTCAAGAAAAGGGTCCAACAATTTAGTGATGTTTGAGATTTTAATGCTTTAAGCTAGTCACCTTGACAATTTATCAAAGAGTGCTTTCAATTGAGCACCAATTATAAATAGTTTTTAATATTTGTACAATCATTAGATCTTTTAGATCTAACTATGAAACTAGGTACTCCAATAGAACACAATTTCTTTAAATATGAGAGATTATCTTCTTATCATTTCAATAATCTTCCTTTAAATAAAATTTATATTCTAGGTCCTTCTCTACTAGCCTCTTATTCCCTATCTTTATCATGAATGAAAATGAAAATTTAGTAGTAAATTTTAATTCAAAATAAATGCATAAATTTGAAAATAAAAAATTGTTTTTGAACCATAGACACTAACATAGAAAATTTTACAGAAAACAAATTGAAGCATACAATAATTCAACTAAATAATTGACCTTCTTTCTCAATGTGCTTAAAATATGAAATATATATTTTGAAATTTATTGGATTCTCGACACTAGTACTACAAATGTTTTCAATTAATGGACTTGGAGAAAACATATCAACTGTGAATGTTTGTAGGAGGTGAAGAAAGTAACCGACATTATCAAGTGGAGGCTGCATAACCCACCGGAAGATGGCAAGCATCGTTTTGTGTCATGCTTGAGTCATGTGTACAACTCAGAGGATATGGAGTCATAAATACCATTGTTTTGTCACATTAATAAACTTCCTTTCTTCTCTTCTTTTAAAAGACCAGTCCCATATAATTCAAAGGTAGTTTAATATGTTATATTATAGATTTGGTTTTTTGCTTCCTTTTAAATTCATAGATCATCTATCTTCTATTATATTTTTGTCTTTTTCACTTCTTTGATTCATTATTGAGACCCCTTTCCTTAACATTGAAAAGAAAGGAGAACGGAAATGGAAAAATTCAACATTTGACTTAAGCACATGTCCAATCCACTACATTTATTAGTTATCGGACATTAAAGTTTTTGTGTTTTTTAATAGATTTCACACATTCCATCAAATGACGAGTCTAAAATGTCGGCTCTTCAAAGCCAATTGAAAGAGTCACAAAAATTAATATAAATAAAGGTCAAAAGCAAAACCATCATAGAAAATTAAGATATCAACATTACGACACAAAAGTCAAGATAATGAGCATAACTAAAGTATACATAATTTCTTACTATGATATGTCTAGACATGGAGATCTCATCACTTTTTCAATTAAATATATCATCACTCTAGTCAATTAATTGATCAATTTTATTGTTACTTTAAATTAACTAGCAATCGCATCTTAGTGTGTAATGGGTACGTTGAAGTATTTTGGACAGTAAAGGAGGGATATTTGTGGTATTTTAGCTATATACATAATATAGAAGTATAATACGATGAATTGGAAGGCTATCAATAAGAAGAAAGTATCGATGTTGTGAACAATATTTCAAAACATTGCATACATGGTATTTTTATTAAAATAAAAAAAACTATTTGTGTAGATTTTGAAGATGCAAAATTGTTGTACAATTGTATTATTGCTTTGTAAGCATGAAAAGGTGAATGTCTTTACCACATTGTTATCATTGGTACATCAACAAAATTTCTAGATTTGTTTGTGTAGTAGGTGGTTGACCTCCAAAGAAAAGAAAAAAGGAAAATTAGAAATGAATAAAAAAATAATATCTAAAATATTTAGTAGAAAGAGTGTACATAAATAATTTCTAGATTTAGTTTGCGTTAATGGTTGAAAAAGGTTTACATTGAAGATTGAAATAAGTTTAGGACCAAACTTGCATTTTTACAAATTCTTTGTGCATCCTAGGTGCTTGCATTTGATAGTGACCTCAATCAATCTTCATTTATACGATGAGCAACATAGGGCCTCTATTGCATGTGGGCATATCTTTGGAATGTGAATGTTGGATGAATTTGAAGGAGGAAAGTTCGCAGACTCTTGAAATAGCTGTGAATGTCAACCCTTGACGATCAATATTGCTAATGTTTATTGGAGCCTTTGTGAGTGTTAGGCCTTGTGATTTGTGTATTGTTAAGGCCCATGCCATTTTAAGTGGGATTTGGCGCTAACCACCATGAATCAATGGGGTTATCGGGACATTCTGTGGGTTGCTTGGATCCCAAGGAGGGCTTATGTAATTATTGAAATGGACAACAACAAACAATGGGAGTTGGGGTGGTTTTTCAATATCTTTGTAAACTATTTTTTGATGTGTCTTAGTGCACTATTTACAAGGCCCGTTTCAACCAACATATATGAACATAACATAACCTTTTGGTCAATACACAGAAGGGTCTTAGATTGTAGTTACTCTTTATCTAGATTTAAACTTGTTGAGCTTCATAGTTGTTTTACAGTTGACAAGGCAACATGTTTTGTTAAAGACAACATGTGTTTATTATGTAGTGAGATCATTTCATTTGTTGCAAAGAGATGTATGGAAGATAACAAATTAGATTTCTCTTTAGAGGAGATCGAGGAGCTTGAACATGACATCAATAGTTTCCAATCTGCAATTGTTGGTTTTGCATTTCGTAAATTGTATAGAAATTCACAGAATAATACTTGGACAGGCTCCTTTCCACTTTGTTGAAATGTTTTTTTAAATGTAATAACTATTGTGAAATTGTGCCATAGTGTGCCCCCATATGAAGATGAAGCATACATAGGTATGTCTTTGACTGGTAGTAGTTGGCCAAGGTCACCAAATAGCATGATTGAGCATCCACCAAAAGGCAACTGGTTATGTGAGGGGAATGCTTCATGCAACCTCATGTCAATGCACTGCAACAACTTTGGACTAATGAAACTCATTTCATCTATAAGAATGTAGCGAATGAAATACATTTTTTCCTAGAAGGTTGCAAGTGCTTATCCTTGCAAGGGGGCATATCTTTTATTGGAATGTGCAATGCATAATGAATTTTTGATGCTTCTATGTTGAAATTCGTGACACCTATAGGGGAAAGAAGTAGTAAAGGGGGTTGGCTAGTTGGTGATGAACTCAAAAATATAGACTTGATGCATTTTATAAGGTGTGACTTTCTAGTTCCCACAGTTCCCTAAACAATTGTATTTAGTGGTGGTTGGAAAGTGTTGGGAGATAGGTGGGACACAACAATATCAAATGCTTTATGTTGTCTAGGGGATAGGTTATTATTGCATTTATCAGTGGGAAAGTAGGGGAGTTGAATGGTTGGGTGAGTTGTGTCTATAAATGTGGTAGACATCATTTGGTGTAGTGGGACAAGGAAAGGAGATCCCCAATCATGGTTCAAGTCTATTTCATGTAGACCAACCATGTCAAGTTCATTTAGATGTAATGGAAGTCTAGGATGTTCACTTGACAATACTTTTCATTCATTTTGGTTGGGCTCTTGTTACTCTTACCCCTCACTAGAAGTTGTGTCTAAGTCAATTGTTGGATCAGGTTCTACTGGGGTACGTAGCACGTTCCATGGATTGTACGTATATAATATCCTCTCCCAATTCTCCACAATATGAGTAGTGGATGGTCCAAAATCATTATGAATGTTATGAAATGTTTGGAAGAGTAAAATTTCAATCAAACAAAATTCATGAAAGAACGAGTCATCTCTTGTAGGGATTGTTGTGAACCATGGAGTGACACAAATAATTGCTTTTGTAGATCACAATTTTCATTGATTTAATTTGTGTGATGCTCTAAAGGACCACTTTTGTGTCACATCAATAAGTGGTATTGTCTCAAGAAAGGTAGGGCACTCCATGTAAGCTTCAACAGAGGATGTGGATGTTGATGTGGATGTGGGGTGAGATCAAAACATGTTGAAAGTTTTGAAGGTTAACATTTAAAGAAACAAATTTCCTTCTAGATAGGGAGAGTGGTAGTTTTAGTAGAAGGTGGAAACTTTCCTGGGCTCCAATATCATGTTTAACAAGGCTGTCAACAAGCATTTTTTGAAAACCTATTAGTGTTGGCTTCTCAGGGTCAAAGGTGGTTGAAATGCGAGAAAGTATTGCATGGTATGATTCAGATTTGCTTTCAAGTTTTGTTCCATATTTTGCAATATATTTGAGGAATGTATCAATTGAGAGAACTAGTTGGAAATCTACATTGGCTCTCCATATAGAAAGGACTGTTGGGTTGTGAAGATTCAAGTGATCATCATTGCGAGTAGGTGTGTGTTTGGCTTGACCAGTTTTGATAGTTGTAAGGCTTGATTTATCTTGCATGTTCCAAGGGGATTTATATTGAGACATTCAAGAGATGTCCCTTTTTCTTAACAAACATGTTTGCAAGGTACACTTTGTGTGGCATTGAACAAAATTAACTAGCTCATTATAGTCAATGGAAGGATTGGACAACATAATCATACTTGTGTTCATAAACAAGGGTTATCAAAAGTAGATCAGGGAAAACTTTGGTTTCTTAATGGAAGAGGGCGTGGCTTCCATGTAGAGACATATTTGTCGATGTAGTCAATTGCATTTTGTACTGATTGACTATTATTCCATTACAGTTTGGAAATTTTAGGTACCTCCTTCAGCCAAGTAAAACCATGGATATGTGTTGATCCTCTGTGTTGCCATTCATACTTACCCAAAGAGAGGAAATTTATGAAGTAACTAAAATAGGAACGTTATATAAAATTATGGAATGAGAAAATTTGTACATGTACCAATAATCTGTTGCACAAAGAAGTTTTTCCAAGACCTCATGAAAAGCAATAAATATGTGGTGCATGTAAAGTGCAGTAAGGTGTGGATTTTGGACCATATTTTGTAGCCTCCACCTAGAAGCTGATTAATGGTAGACGACATGAAACTATGCAAGTCTAGCCATTTAGTATTTGTTGTACTAAGGGTAAAAATGTGTTGGGAAACCAATTTGAATGACCATGTCTAAAATCTCACCCCTATGTTGGTTCCAAAATGGTTTTGTACTGCATATTGATGATCCAAAACACATTAATTGGTCGACTAGTTTGTCATCAAGGAGGTCCTTTAGTCTTTGGAAAAGGTCAAAGATTGTTGATGGTAGATGAATATCTGGATGTTTGTAGACAAAAAAAAATGTTGTTGCTTGTCTTCGATGACACATGATTATATTAAGGATGAAGTATCTAAACCTTTCATGCTAACCAAACCTATTATCATTGTACCTTAGAATATGGAAAAGATATTCATGTAGCTTAACTTCTTTCATATGTTGTTGATTGAAGATTCCTTCACCTTTTGGAAACAAAGTAGGGAAGGCCATCACAAATAAACCTTTGGTGGTGTTCATTTATGGGTGATAGAGAAATAGGCAACCAATTAAGGGTAGGAGTTGGTTGTCCTTCTCCTAGGTGCAACAAATCACACAAATCTTCAACCTCTCTACATGTAGGTGGGAATTTTTCCACAAATGAGGATGTGGTTTGCATATTTTCTTGCAACAAGCCATCATCTGGAACATTTGGTTGCATGAATCTTTCTTCGATGGGATTATGATTTAATTTGTAGCATATAGAGGATCAGAGATTTTTGTGGATGCAATAGGAAAGCATGACAAAGATGACTCATTTAACTGTGCACATCTTTATAATAAGGGACATTATAGATCTTATATAGTAATTCCTCATGAACACATCCTCTACTAACATAGAAACTATATTGTTGAGAGTCGATTTTTTTTTATTTGCTATGAGAATATCTAGATCATTTATAAGCCTTGGAAAGTAAGTTGCAATTGTACATATATTTTGAGGGAAAAAAATGTTGAGATGATGAATTGCACAGCCCCTGAAGCTCCGGAATCTTCAATGCAGGACTTTAGCCATGAAAGATAATCAACCAAAAAAGAAGTGTTGCAACAATGGAATGCTTGATTAAAGATTCTATTGATATGATATCTGATTGATATCTTGATATATTGGAGATGTTACAAATGTACAAGATGCCTTGAATATATAGGCATGAGGCAAACCCTAATATGCTTGAGATGTTGCCATGTGTCAAGATCAAACAACATGTGACAACATGTGAACCCTAATGGTGATGATCATTAAATGAGGGGATAAGTCTAGAAGGACAACTCATCTTCTAGATGGAATCTTATCTCCTACAAATAAGGAAAGGAATATTATCCCATTTATTAAATGATTTATCTAATAATGCAACCTAGGACTTAATGATTAAATGCAAGACCTAAGTTAACTTATGCTAGTGTAATAATTAATTAATTAATTACACCAACACCCCCCATAAGTGCAACTTAGGGAGGAAAATGCAATGATTATGCAGGATGATAATGATGATGATGATGATGGGTCCCGGCTACGAGGCCATGTTAGGTACCCATGTACATGATGATGCAGAAAAATCTCCCACAAGCGGAGAAAAGGGGAAAACCCAGTGGGAACAAAACCCCTCTCCAAAAGAGAGATGAAAATGCAAAAAGATGTGAGATAGGATGGGAAGGAAAGGATGGAGGACTCCCAAATACCCCCCAAGTACACCATCCGTCACATGGATACAATGCGATCAAGAGCCCCCCCATAGGGAGGAAAGAGAGAGACAATGTAGCCCCCCAAAAAGATGTGATCACCTGCAAAGAAGGTAAGTGTCTGAAGACAGAACAAGATCCAATGCCGACAAACAACTTGTCTCCCTTTCGGAAGAAACAAAACCAATTGCAAGTGCAAAGATGCTTCCCATTCCAGATAGGAATTGAAGGAAGGAAGGATGAAGATGGATGTCGATGATGTCTCTGAACGTTGTTCAATTGTCTCCGTGCCTGATGAAGAATATGCCACAATCAATGAAGAGTGTAACAGACCAGGACGATGCAGAAACTGATGTCGAACAATATCCAAAAATGAAGATAGGATGAATATGATGGATGTGATGGAGACTTGATAGCCCCCCCTGAATGAAGTGTCCTCAAAACCACGGAAGGAAGTCTGAAGCAACGAAGGTGTCCAAACCACAAATCTCCTGCTAGGAAGAAGCAAATCCAATGGTGGATGCTGAAGAAACCTCAAGTCCTGAATGGAATGGCAGGGAAGAAGTCTCGGATATGTAATCTCTGAAGAGAAACTGAATGCCTCCAATGTAGTCTCTGAATTCCCAATCAAGGTTGAGACAAAGGAATGAGGAGACTCAAAACAACTCTCCAAAGTGTGATCTAAATAGAGGAGTGATATCCCCTCAAGAATGTCCTCCAAACTTGTAGAAGTGGCCAAGGCAGAGAGACCTGAAACAAAGCCATCATGTGATGCCAAGTCTGAAAAACTGAAAGTGTCCTGATCGATGATGATAGTGGAAGCCTCAATCAATGATTCTAGACAAGGAATCACTGAATGTGAAGGGATACCAACTGTCTCTGATGAAGAAGAAGCACCGAAAGGAACCTTGTCAACCTCTTCGGAAAGATCAAGGCAATCAACTTCCTGCATAACAATAACATCATGGGGTACATGATCTGAAGAATGACATTCTGAAGCATGATCATCGGGGAATGGTGGAGTATCTGAATCTCCATAGATCTCCCAAAGCTTTGTCCAAAGAATGTGAGGACAATCAGAATGATCAATATCATTCAAAACATCAGAATCAACTTGCATCTCAAGAATCTCTAAAACAGTGTACCTGCTGCAACTCCAAGAAAGTTCATGAATACCTTCACTTGGGCCGAGAACTATTCCAAATAGATGTGGCAACAAATCAAGTGAATGAAGATGGTGGTAGATCCCATCTTGCCATTGTGAATAGTTACCCTTGTGCAACGTAACCAAAGGAGAATAATATACAAGCCCCATAACAAAATTTCTCCACAAAAACCAAAGACAAATGACCTTCAATAGAAAATAGAAGACTTCCAAATGGATATGCAACTGAGAAGATGCCTCCGAGATCAACAAATTCTACTTTAGTCTTCAGGATATCTCAGGAATCAAAAACCAAAAAAAAAGATACCTGGAGCTAAAACCAAAGAAGATGACTGGACTGATGAAAAAAAAAATGCACTGAAATATCTTTTGAATGCCACTGGAATCTCCGAAATCTGACAATCTGATATGAAGATGTGTGCGTTTGAGTCCAGAAGGGAGGTTTGACTTCAGTTGACTTGAATAGTTGATAACAGTAGAATCTTGAAAAACAGGGCACACCACTGGAAAGTTGACAGAAATACCTTTCCAACGATATATCATTTGCAAATTTTCGATACCGTATGCAGAAGATATGGCCTCTGGAAGATTCTGACTGAATAGTGATGCACTGGCTAACTAGGCACAAGAATTAAGCACCTGGGGCAGAAAAAATTCGGCCCCCGGTCGCTGATATGACCGGGGGGCTGTCGGCAAATTTTAAAAAAAATCCCACCACCCCAGGGCAGCGTCGGAGTGGCTCGTCGGCGGCGATAGGGAGTGGCGCGGCTGGAGGAGAACCCAACGCCCGGGACAGAGGAGCCCTCGGTCACGGATAGGATCGGGGCGAGGGCTAAGCTGTCGGCGGGAACCGCGGTCGCTGGAGTGGCCGGAAATCGTTGACGGCGGTGATCGGTAGTGGCCGGCAACGGTGAACGGGCGGTCGAGGTGCCGGGAAAACGTAACGGTCGACGGGGCCGAAAAAAATGGCCGGTAAACGGAAGTAGCTGCCGACGGGTGATGTGACCGCAGCCGACAATTCGGCGGGATATGCCGACGAAATATTAAAATTTAAATATTGCAATAGATTTGCAATTTAAATTTAAATAAAAATCACCGATAGAAAATGCCGACGGGAATAAATAAACCCGAAACACTATATCCTGTGCAAAAATTTCTGCCGACTGGTAATTTAAATACCAGGTCGCCCTGCACTGCTAAATTTATGCCGATACTATATAAAAATTTGCCCAAAAAATAGCCAATAATTTTTTTGATTTTTCTAAAAAAAATTTGCCTTGATGGAGGACTTACAGGGATGATTTTTTCCTGCAAAACTGTACGGATAGTATAAAAAATGCAAACCCTAAGATGTATCTCGAAGGCTCCCGGATGATATGTCTCCGATTTTGACGAATGAACAGGCGATCTGTAGGTTTTGAGGCCTTCTGGACGCAATGGAGAGGTCGGAGAGAGCCTGATCTGCACCAAAAATCAGCTTGGCTCCCGGGTAGAGCCAACTAGCCTGCAATATAAAACCTTAAGCCTGCAACGAATCTCGCACTCCAAACTTCCTGGATCTAGGGTTGATGTTTCAATGGACTAGCTCTGATACCATGTTGAGATGATGAATTGCACAGCCCCTGAAGCTCCGGAATCTTCAATGCAGGACTTTAGCCATGAAAGATAATCAACCACAAAAGAAGTGTTGCAACAATGGAATGCTTGATTAAAGATTCTATTGATATGATATCTGATTGATATCTTGATATATTGGAGATGTTACAAATGTACAAGATGCCTTGAATATATAGGCATGAGGCAAACCCTAATATGCATGAGATGTTGCCATGTGTCAAGATCAAACAACATGTGACAACATGTGAACCCTAATGGTGATGATCATTAAATGAGGGGATAAGTCTAGAAGGACAACTCATCTTCTAGATGGAATCTTATCTCCTACAAATAAGGAAGGGAATATTATCCCATTTATTAAATGATTTATCTAATAATGCAACCTAGGACTTAATGATTAAATGCAAGACCTAAGTTAACTTATGCTAGTGTAATAATTAATTAATTAATTACACCAACAAAAAATAGTGTGGCCACTATATTTTAATTGGCCCCCCTTTGCATAGGTGACTATCACATCTCAAATTTTGATGCTTCTTGAATTTAATTTATGTATAACTGACATGTGAATAATTCTCTATGGTAGAACAAATGTTATGTTATTTGAAAGATGAAATAAGTGAAAGACTATTCTATTTTAGAAAAGATGAAATGCGACGAATATGATTTTATTTTGAAAAGATGCAATATAGAAAATGCTATTTTGGAATGATGAATTATATTGCTTCGATTATATTTTTTTGGACACTAATCTATTAATGGGTGCTTGAGTTTTCATGAGTTGCAGGTTGTCAAAGACCAAGGGTGTGGTTAAGGTAAGGGAGGCTAGCTACTTGGCAGGGTTAAGATGGAATAGTTTCTCTTGCACACACACAAACACTTAATTAACATATAGCTGCATTTAAAACTTAGTTGATTATTTCATATTGTTCTTACTTTATAGTGGTTATTTAATTTAATTGATGGTAAAATTAAATGCACTTAGAAAATAAATGAATTAGTTTTATTTTATTTTGATTATTGATTTTAATTGAAGATTAAATGATATTTATTTATTATTTTGTGGATAATTGTGTTGCATGGCAAGTAAATCATGTTTTCTTTTAAAAATTAGTGTTAGTAGATAAACTTGAAATAAATCTTGGAAAAGAAAGAAAGATTTTTGGAAAAAAAAAAGTGAAATAGAAAACATTAGAAAATCAAAAAAGTTGAAGAAAAGAAGTTAAATTTAGAAAATAAAACATAAAATTAAAGCAAAACAAAGATAGAAAAAGAGAAAGAAAATAATAAAAGATAATAATTTCTTATTCTTTGAACACATTCACATTAGGTCTTGGGCCCTTGTGAACTAATAAGAATTTTATGATGCCTTGCAAAAGTGTTGTGAACTGTTGTAACATACCTTCACACTTTTTTAGGATCTTATTAATATATTTCACCTAAACAATCTCTTTTTATCATTTACTAAGCCTTATTTCAAAGTGTTGTAACAAACTTTCACACTTTTCTAGGCTTGTCATTAATAATTGGACCTTTCTTATGCTTTAATTGGCCCCATTTTACACTTATAGGCCTTTACTTAAGTGTATTTTTGAAAATAACCCCAATAAACATCATTTAAAATATCTAAATTTTGAAACCTACTTTAAATGCCTTAGGTGGGACCCATTCACCATTAGGAATGAATGAGTCTCCTTTGGCCCAAAAATCAAAATCAATTCAAATTTCTAGCGGGTTTTTATTTTCTAAGATCTAAGGTCAGCCTATGATGTATTTTCGGGAATTATTGCATAATCAAGTATAAATATAGAATTTTTCTACTCATTTCACCCCCAATCACTCAACCAATTAATCAATCAATCACTCAAGAATTCTAGGAATTTTCAAGCATCTTCAAGTTTACATCCATTGGAGTTATTACTTGCACATCTGCAACTTTATACTTCAAGGGTTTGGTCTAGGTTGTAGATTTGTCAAAGAGAAAGATTGGAAAAGTTGTCAAAAAATTATCAAAGCTATTCAAAAATTTCAAAACCCTAAGAGAAGCTTGAAGAACACCTACAAGTCGAATTTGATAGTTTCAGACCCGAATTTGAATCATGAACAGAAGTGCAGACCGAGAGCTACATATTCCACTTTTGAATTTCCAAAAATCTAGAAGTGGACTGATTCACCATTAGTGGTGAATGAGTCTGACTACCAAGGCTTAAACAAGAATTTTCAAGATCTGAGTACCTAGTTGTCCAAAACCTATTCTGGCAAAGTCTTCTCAAAGCAGGACTAAGTCGCCCAACTTGGTGTATGAGTCCCAGTTGGCATTAATAGTGAATTATTTAGGATTCCAGAGCTCCTTTCCATCTCTTTCCAATCTTTGGGTGCACACTTTCAATTTCATAAGTTTATGTTATAGTTTACTTGCATTTCTAGGTCATTTTGCATATCAGAGCGTGTTTTCAAAAATCTTGCATTTTCTAAGTTTACATTTGGTATTGCATCTCTTTTATTAGTTTTCAACCTTTAGAAAAATCCCCTTTGACATATTTCAATATCCTTTGCATTGGAATCTCAAGCGTTTGTTCTTGAGTGAGCCATTAAGATTTTTGTACCTCTCTCCTTTTAGGTTCAAAACCCTAGAAGTGTAAGGGAGATCCCTACAAAAAAATATTTGGTTCATTTTGGTGAACCTACATTTAGAACATCATATTTCTGCTTTAGAGTGCTTTTACATCCTAGGAATAGCTTACATTAACATTACATTGCATTTTGCATTGTTTAATTTGAATTGTAGGGTTTCTAAATTTGCATTAGTGAAAAGTTCATTTAGCTTGCATTATTGCACTTAATTTCATTAAAAAACACTAAAATTTTGCATTTTCATATCATATTTATCTCAAAAAATATAAAAAGCATAAAAACCAATTCTAAAATTCTAAAAAATTTCAAACAAATCACTACCTGGACTCATTCACCACCTTGGGAAAATTAGTCCAATTGCATATTTTTCACTACATTTTCTGGCATTTAATCTTCATTTTCTGAGTCTTTGTTTGTTGTTTCTGCATTTTTGTTTTACTTTCCATAATTTCAGTTATCAACATTTCATTGCTCTTAGTTTACATTGCATTTGCATTCATCCTGCATTTAGTAGCCTTTGCATGAGTGTTTGGTGTCCTATTGCT
Source organism: Sequoia sempervirens (assembly GCA_007258455.2). Lineage (NCBI taxonomy): Eukaryota > Viridiplantae > Streptophyta > Pinopsida > Cupressales > Cupressaceae > Sequoia > Sequoia sempervirens. The sequence goes on from VDFB02000017.1 coordinate 461,453,904, forward strand.
AATACCTTAGTGAGAAGAAGTTTGAGATTCATGGAATCTCGTGATAACACACTCATTGTAGATATTGGGTTATCCAAAGCTTCCACTCCTAGTATTGACACTATTACACTAGGCATGGATAATACCCTTAGCAACTCTTTGCCTTTAGGTAGCATGCATGTTGAACCAAGGACTAATGATATCCCACAAGAGAAAATCATTCAAATTCATGAGGACTTAGTCCACCTGCAACACCAAGTCAGCCCTGAAAACATTTTCGCTACTACAATTCCTACCATAGAAAACATTCACCGCATGCTTGAAAGCGATGAAGGCCTTGACCTTGTGAAAAACATAGTTCAAATCTTTGGAAAAACATCTTCCTTCAACATCTAGTTCTCCTATCCCAACAAACAATGTCACAAACCAAGGAGGAACTCAAATTCTTTCTCCCTCAATGATAGCCTCAATACCTACCTATACCACTCCTCAAATCACAACAACAATGCAACAAGTTAGTAATGCAATTCCTTTCATGGGTATTCCTACCAGCATCCCTAGTTCTTATGTGGCATCGCATGTTATATCTTCTACCACATTACCACCTATAAGCATTCCATTCACTTGCTCTCCTAGCACATATACCGCATCACCACTTTCACTTCCACCTCATACCACTTGTATTGATCCTCTCATAACACAAATTTTCCAAATTGTTTCATCCATGCAAAAACAAATCTCCACCATAAACCAAAATCAGAATGGCCCACCCACATACTATGTTAAAAGTAGCCCATTGTCCTTGGACATATTGCGAACACCGATGCCACAAGGTGTAGAGGTGCCTAGATTTGAGAAATATGGAGGGAAGGGAGATCCTTCTAACCATGTCAATGCTTATACCGCTTTATGCAGTGACTTTGTCCTTGATGATAAATTGTTGGCAAAACTCTTTCCTAGGTCTTTAAAAGAAACAACCTTGGAATGGTTCTCATCTTTACCGAAAAATTCAATTCATTCATTTAATGAACTTGTTGATGCATTTGTAAACCATTTCCAAGTGCATATGACTCTTAAGAAAACCTTGTCTGATTTGATGAGATGCAAGCAAAATGAGGATGAAAAGATAATTGATTTTATCTCATGCTACCAATCACTTTATTCCCAAATCAATGTCAAAGTCCCTGACCCACACCTTCAAAAGATGTTCATAGAAAACCTACAAAGTAAGATTCAGGACAAGCTCACTATGAAGAAATTCCCATCCTTTATTCACTTGTGTACTACCCTTTGTGATTATCAAAATTCAATTAGTAGTCGAGATACAAGGTCCACTTCTAGTTGAACTGAAAAATATGATCCCATTAACCACAACAATTCCCAACCATTTAGAAAACTAAACAAAGGGTTCCTTCAATTTAATCCTCCTCATCCTACACCTCAAAATGCAAATAACCAAATAGCAGTTGTTAAAACCTCGATGCCCTTTAGTTATGAAGATTCAAAAAGAAAATTCACACCCTTACCCAACACCCTTCATAACACAATGTCCCAACTTTTACAACAACAAATGATTACCTTACCTGTCGTCAAAACACCGATCCTACTAAGCCTTTACCCCCAAGTTTTAAATCCACTACTTATTGCTACTATCATTGACAAAATGGACATGAAACAGAACATTGTAAGCATCTTAAACATCTTGTGAAAGACCTCATCGATTCCGGCCATTTATCTCTTGCAAGTGTTAGTGATCAAGGCAATAAGTTTGTTGCTCCTCTGAATCAAAACTTGCAAATTTTCACTGATCCAATGCCTAAACATAATGTTTTATTTTTCAAAGCTAGTGAAACTACAAAGAATGATGTGATGAATGTTGATACAAATGATTAACATCATGATATCAATGCTAATCCTATGGATGAAATGGTAGGTGTGATAGATGTTATCCCTTGTAAGGGCCAACCTAAGAGCTCTCTTGATATTGCTTTCTCTTATAAGGATATAATTAAACATCTACTGGATGGCCCTCTTTACATACCTTGATGCAGAGCAAGGGTAATAAAACTCAAAACAACCTTAAACAAGTGCCTTTGTTCATCAAAAAGTGGGTTATCCTTCACAAACCCTCATTCTTGCTTGGAGCTTTTCAAAAAGGAAAGTTGGACATATATTTTGACTTATACCTGATATATAGAAAAGGATGCCCATTTAGGATACCCATTTGGCCATTCTTACACATATTCAAAAATAAGGCAGGGTTTCTTTGTATGGAAGGCCTCAAAAAATGACCGTCCTACTTCTAAGAGGGTTTTTTTTTTACTATCTACACCTAAATGCAAGAAAACTTTCATTAATAACTTAATCAAAATAGAAAACTATGAAATATCCTATAAATATTTTTTAGATACCCTCAAAAAATAAATTTTTGCCAATTTTTAGAGATTTTTGATGGAGGGAAGAAAATATATGGAATTTTCTTGTTCACTAGAAACCCTAGGGTAGATTCAAACCTATTGTTACAAAAAATTCTATAACTTTCTCTAAACTTAATGAAATTTAACCAAACCAAAACCAAATAAAAGATAACTCAATTATATTTCCAACCATACCACGTGCAAGTTGTAAAAAGGCTGTAGAGATTCATACCATGTGAAAAAACAAGACTGTTTCAGGAAAAATACACAAAAAAAATTGCTTCAAATTGATTCCAATTTTCATTCCCATCTTTTCCAACCTTCCCAACCTTTGGATTCATGTTTACAACATTTATTTATTCTTTTCCAATAATTTTGCAACTACCAACCACCCACAGCTAACTTCCTAATCAAATTTGTAACGCTAATGCACTTTTGACAACTTTCACAATGACAACTTTTAAAATTTTGACAATTTTTTGACATCATTTGCATTATGACTCCAAAACATTCTAAAATGGTCTAGAATGACTCCAAATGATCATTAATGGCCTTATTTACATTAGACAACACAAAACAAGACAAAAACCCAAATTTGAGCATTTTGAGCATAAGGGTGCTCCTGCACCATAGTCAGACGTATCTATGACAAGCCCACTAATGGGATCTTAATAGATTCCACCTATAGAGAGAATGTGATCACTGAGAAATTTTTATTATTACATTAAATTTATAAATAAGACTATGATAAACCGAAAGCATGGTTCAAAACACACAATGGTTTCACTTGCCTTACGATAGGATCGATCACCATATCATTACAAATCGGACCAAAAATATTAGATGTCACATTCTGCATCATCCCGTAGTCAAAAAAATTTCATTTGAGACTAGGCCATCCATGGCTTTTCTCAATGAAATTCGTCCCTTTGGTTATACACAAATGCTTAAAGTTTCCATTTGATAATGAAATATTCACTGTCCACCATAGCGGCTTTAACCCCTTGTCTTCCAAAGGAAACTTTTCCTTAGAAGTCTTTTGGCCCGAGCCCATGGAACCTATAACTCCACAAAAATAATTCTTTTTTTTAGCTTACCAAAAATTCAAAGCAAAGAAAATAGCAAAATTGTCTCTCCAACACATGTTCCCATCTACCTCTGACACTCCCATCATAGACAAAACCATGCTTCAACTCAAACCAAAACCAAACAACCCAGATCAACCAACAATAGAAACTTCACCTATATCATCCAAAAGACCAAGAGACAATGAAAGAAACTCTATCATGCCTCCTCGAATAAAATAAGTTTATAAGGAAAAAGAGAAAGTGGATGACCAACCTCCTATGGTTCCTTCCGTTCCTCCTCTTAGGGAAGAAAAGCAACCTATGGTTGATCAACCCACTCCTTCACAAATGCAACTCGACAAAAAGAGAAGAAATAGAGGTGCTAGAGAGTGTAGGCATAGACGTTGTGCCCTTGCTCACAAGTTACATGAAGAGTTAAGTATAGAAAATCAAAATTCGAACTTGACCGAAGCAATACATGATGACCCTCCACCCCAGAATGATCCAATACAACAATCACAACAAGAGTTACACTCTTCATCGGATATTATTATTCATCCTCTTATTGTGATTAATTTGGATGACGATGACAAGATCGCTAAAATTGACGAAGAGGTGCATAATGACTTGAACACATTGTTTTCCTCTTCCATGTGCTTAAACGAGAAATCTCCTATACAGAGTAGTGAACCTAGTACTTCTCCTAGTTCGGCACTTGCCCTTGTCCCTTTGGCCAGTTACCTACAATGAACATGATTGGGCGGCAAATGACTTGCTCAATGGTTGACTCGCATTTTCCTTACTAGTCTTTTGCATTTTCTTTTTCTTCTCTTTTTCTTTTGTGTGTTCACATGTGCGTAATGTGATCCCCCGTGATGTTCTATTTGATGTTCTCTCTCTTTGTGATATTCCTCTATTTGTACCTTCATTCTTCTCTATGTCATGCATCTCTTTCTCTTTTTATCTTTTTATTTTTGGCTTGTGTTTTCCTTATGAGGATGACGCAAGGCATTGAGAGACCCTATGTCTCTTTCATGTTGACCCAAAAGGCCTTTTCCTTTTCTTTTACCTTTTTCGCTTTTCTTTTTATTTTTGGCTTCTGCTTTCCTTTTGGGGATGATGCAAGGCATCGAGACATTCATGTCTCCTTCATGTTTACCCAAAAAGGTTTTCCTTTTCTTTCGCCTTTTCTTTTTCATTTGTCTTGTGTTTTCCTTTTGGGGATGATGCAAGGCATCAAGACATTCATGTCTCCTTCATGTTGACCCAAAAAAAATTTCCATTTCTTTCACCTTTTCTTTTTCTTTTTTCTTGTGTTTTCCTTTTGGGGATGACACAAGGAATTGAAACACCCTATGTATCTTTCATGTTGACCCAAAAGGCCTTTTCCTTTTCTTTTACCTTTATCACTTTATTTTTGGTTTGTATTTTCCTTTTGGGGATGACACAAGGCATTGAGACACCTTCTGTCTATTTCATGTTGACCCAAAAGGCATTTTCCTTTTCTTTTACCTTTTTCACTTGTCTTTTTCTTTTTGGCTTTGTGTTTTCCTTTTGGGGATAATGCAAGGCATCGAGACATTCATGTCTCCTTCATGTTGACCCAAAAAAAATCCCTTTTCTTTCGCCTTTTCTTTTTCATTTTCTTGTGTTTTCCTTTTGGGGATGACACAAGACATCGAGACAGCCTATGTCTCTTCCATGTTGACCCAAAAGGTTCTTCTTTGTTTTCACTCTCTTTGTACCATTCTTCCAGTTCTATGTGTATTTGGGGGATGATGATAGTTCTAAACTCTCTAAAAAAAACATTTCAACAAAGAACATATTGACCCCAAGTGTTTTTATTTTGGGGGAAACCCTTCTCTTTTATTTTTCTCTCACATGACGTAGCCTTCTCGGAAAAGCATCACTTGGCATAGGGATTTTCAATTTTCTCTCATTTCTTCCTTCTTTTCATTTTTCATTGGCTACTTTAAAGTAATTGCTCACATCATGGTGTTTAGCAATTCCTTTAAAGTTGGGGCATACATTGGAATTATTCTTTTGCATTTTTCCTTTTTCTTGGTTCTTAGTGTAGCCTCTTACTTTATACGATGTGTTTGTCACTTTGTGGATGGCATTGGGTATTGTGTCCTTCATGAGTGTGATCTCTCTTAGCATATCACATTCCTCTTAGTGGCTTCATGTGATGCACTGCATCCAATAACTTGTGAATCTTCTATTCTTTGATTGGTCTTTGTTACTTGCTTTTGCTACTAGCCCAAACAGGTAGTGCTATTTATATTTTACAAATGAAAAGAGGGTACATTATAAATCTGCTATGTCACATTCATGTGCATAAATGAAAATCAGAAAAAATACAATACTACATTGCATTATGTAGATGCATTTAATGTAGAAGAGAATGCACAATATTTTCAAAATTGTAGTCTTTATTGATAATATAAAAGTAGGATGTTCCACATAAGACGTGAGACTGACTGTATAAATGTATATAATGGAAAACATTATACATTTATAGATACAAAAGAAAAAGAACGCACATAAAGTGAAAGGGGACCCGTCATTTCCTGAATGACAAATCCCGGTTGCTTTGTTCTGCATCACCCTCAGTCCCTCATGCTTGTGCTTCTTCTAGTTGATGCTCTCCTTGCTGCTCCTAGGTTCCCTACATCTGTAATGAAAGTGTTGTTAGAGAAATGAAGGATCACCAGTCAAAATATGTGCATACATCTATAAACATATAATCTGATCATCGTGTGCATTCAAATAGCCAAGCATATCATAGATGTCCAGGAAAACAAGAGAATTATAAAACACATCTATCATATGCTTGGTTTTATCTGACATGTTTGCTTCTTTTGCAAGTATAGGTGAAATCCTTGTTACTGATTTTTTTTATCTGATTACAACATCTAGGATAAAATGTGGCTCCCACAAGGATTGATCCGAACATGCTTCCCTCTACTTTCATTATAGAGGGATGGTTGCATTTTTATATCATCATTGAATTCTAGTTGATAAATCTCATCAACCATGGTGATACTAATAAAGAATAGATATCATTATTAATGGGAGTCACCTCACATTAATAGTGATACTCTTTGTCAATAAAAGCATGTCACAAGATTCTTCTGCAAGGACTCAATGAATTTTTTCTAAGTTACTCAATGAGGTCTTACAAGTTCCTATCAAAAACTAGCAGGGACTAAACTAAATGTAATGGATTAGTGACACCATCATTTTTTTCTACAAGTGACAGTGAATGCAAAATATGTGTTTTCAGTAAGTGATCATAACCCAAACAGTGGGTATCAAGCATGGAATCATAATCTTGGAGCAACATATTCATAAGTAAAATGAAGTGGTGACATTAATAAATCATTGCTAGAAAATAACCTATAGATTATGGTGGTGTTCATAAAGATGTTCCCTTGTCTTGGCCAAGGGAAGATGTCACCGATCTGTCATGAAGATATGAATCTACAAGGAGCAGATATATGATAAATAGAAGGCTCTAAGCGTATCATCAAAACATAAAGTCACTTCAGGTTGTCATAATTTTCACTTATAGATTGGAAATCATGACACTGAAAGGTGAAAAGAATAGATAGCAGAGGGATATTTTGGCTGCTTAAAATATGGTGAAATTGTTTCTCCTTGCCAACATGCATACCAGTAGTGTAATATATGTATTGAGTTCAAAAGTAATGCAACAGAGTATTACATCCATTTCTAGGTGTAGGCTCCTCAATCTTTACTGTTGAAAAACTTTTATAAAAAGTAACCATTCCAACACATATCTCTTAACATAAGAAATATTTGGCCTAACCCAAGTATCTCTAGTATCCATGAGCACCCACCAATTAATCCATGCCAACTTCAAGTGCAACTTGCATAATCATGAAGCTCCAAGAAAATGATTAATGCTCAAAACCAAAAAGAACTACGTCCTCTCCAAAGGAAGAACAATAACACCTTTACCAAAGATTCTAAGGCTCCTCCATGAAACAAGATGTTAAAACCTCTCCATATTACATGAAGATAACCATATCCTACCAAAGCTCCCTCTGAACTGTGATACCAAGTTATACATGGCAAAAAGATAAACATCAAACCATCACTGTCAAAAACTCCCACTGAAACATGAAACCAAACTATCCATGACATCGTGATAACCATCTCCTAGATGAAGATCATTCATGGCCTTGACACAATAAAAGAATCTCCTAATTAATGACACAACTCCCAAAAGGTCAAGACAACCATAATCTCCAAACCAAGAAGATAAAACACACTTCTTTTACAAATTTGTAATAACACAATAGTACAATCTCCCACTACAGCCAAAAAACCTTCAAAATTTTAAGAGAAAGGTGTCCCAAACTCTACCCAATCATTAGCTCTGATACCAAATGTTGAAAATGAAGGTGAAATTGTAGCTTAAAACTTGTAATCCTATGTGATTGTAGATTTAATTAAGTATTCTTTGTCACAATTATCTATGTATGATTATCTATTTAGATCAATTTTACCAATTGTAGAAAGAGACACAAGATTGTAGAAGAATGAGACAAGAAGATAGAAGTGACACAACATGTACATGGAGAAACCCTTTCGAGAAAAAAATCCACCACTAGAATCAATAGTGCTTGTATTATTTAACCTTAGAACAAGATTACAATAATTTTGTATCAATCATTGATTGATTTGCTTCCTTTCCTTCAACAATCCTTCTTCACAACCTACACAAAACTCTCATACACTTTCTGCAGCACAAGCTATCCATGCATTCCATGTGACCAAGCATGAATCCACACATCCCATGCCATGTTGACACTTTAATTAATGTTGAAAATGGAGGTAATTATGTAGTTTAATACTTTGTAAAACTATTATACTGTAGATATAATTAAATGTTCTTTGTTACAATGTATTTTTGGATGATTATCTGTTTAGATTCATTTTACCATTTGTAGAAGTAGACAGAAGATTATAGAAGAATACGACTAGAAGATAGAAGTGACATAGCATATACCGTGGAGGAACCCTTTCGGGAAAAAACTCGACCACTAGAATCAAGAGTACTTGTATTATTTAACCTTAGAACAAGATTAAAATAATTCTTTATCAATCCTTGCTTGAGATGCTTCTTTTTCCTTCAACAATTCTTCTTCACAACCTGCAATAAAACATGATAAAACTCTCTTCAACTTGCTGCAATTTATAGACAATAATGAGCCTTGTAAACTCCAAAGAGTTGTCAATTACAAAGCACAAAGCTTATCTCACAAAACCCACGCCTATTCTTTGCAAGTAGAGTTCTTCCATGAAAAACAATGCCAAACCAAGTCCTTCATCAATTTGGGAATCCCAAATTGAAGTCATAACTCAATGTTGATTACAAAGATATCTTGTAAGCTTCTCCTTAAAGATGGCACCCAAAAATGGGCCCACTTAACTTAGCCTTATAAAATATCTTCCCATGCAAAAGTGTTAACTCCAAGATGCCAACTTGGGTGCTCAAGGTGGGTCCAAGTCAATCTCTATTAACTAAAACATATCTCTCCATCAATTCATGGAAACATGATGCATGATTGATCATCCCCACTTAACTGAATGTATCACCTATTATCTGTCATGTAACTCAAGTCATTAGTCATGCATTCCAAGTTAACTGAAGTCAACTAGCATTCAACTGAAACTAACTACATGCAATTGAAGATAACTGAACCAAAATTGAACTAAACTGAATTGAATTCAAGTAAACTGAACTAAACTGAACTGTTACTGAACTAAACTGTACTGAACTAATTTGAACTGAACTGATCTGAACTGAACTGAACTAAACTCCATGCATGTAAACATCAATCACTAACTTCTAGGTGCACCATAGAAAAAAAGTACCCTTTGCTTGACATGGGATTAATTCATGATGAATTGGACATAATGAGGCCTTTATTCAGCTATTGTGAGGCATTTTATACATCCACACTAGGTCTTGGACCCTTATAAATTGAATAACATGCTTTTAATGACGTCTTGTAAAAGTGTTGTAAAGAACTTTCACACTTTTCTAGACTTAATGAACCTATTTCTCCCTAATTAAACATTATAAAATGTGTTTAATAACATTATCACATCAATTTAGAAGGCTTGTAAAGTAAACTTAATGCTAAACTAGTGTTGTAATGTGTCTTGCACATTCACATTGGTTCTTGTGCCTTTCTAGGCTATGTGGACCTCATTTTAGTGTTGTAAAGTGTATTTAATCACACTTTCACATTTATTTTTGTGTCCCAAGCCCTATTTGACATCCACATCATCACTAATATTCCCATATTAACCCATATTGTGCATCTTGAGGCATAAATTGATCAAATACCTGACAAAGTTGCATTTTAAACCTTATTTCCTTATCTCCTGGTATCTTAGCTATCAAATTGGCCCCTGTGGGACCCATTCACCATGCATGGTGAATCAATCCCATCCAAGTGGGACCCATTTTCCATGTGTGGCGAATGAGTCCTATTTGGCTCATTTTTGACCTTTGAGCAGGAAAAAAAGTGAAATTTGAGTTTAATATTACTTCACGTGTGCCTATGATGAGGTATTAACAGGAAAAATAAGTGAATTTCCTATAATAAAAAAACCTCTCAAAACTCATTTTTACATCCATTAAGCCATTAACTTATTTCACATCTATTCTTCATTAATCCACCAATATTTCATCTCAAGTCAAGCGACTTAGGGTTTTATCATTGCAACACATCTAGAAATCTCCTAAAGACATTCAAGAGATGAATCTTCCTCCATTTCTACAGAAATCAAAGATCAACATCATGGCAAGGTAATCTATTCCATTATTGCATGTTTCATTCTATTCTTTCATTATTTTGGTTTAATTACCTAAACAGGGTTTGACAAAGGCAAACCCCCATGCCCTAACATTCACCATTTCCTCTTCTCTTCTTGTGTGTTTGTAGATATAGGTCCCTTGGAAGCTTGGAAATCATTAAAGATCAATTTTCAATGTTGTTCAAGTATTCTCTTCATTCAACAAGTCAAAGTATTGACAAAAACTCATTTTCAGGCCCGTAAATCAGAGTTTCGAAAGCAGACACCTATAGGAAGTCAAAGTGCGGATTAGAAGCTTCATAATCCACCTTTGAAAATCCAAAAATTCAAAAGTGGACTAATTCACCATGGGTGGCGAATGAGTTCCACTCCAGGGTAAATTTTGAGTTTTCTGCATTTTTGAGTACCTTTTTGTCAAAAATGGGTTCCAGCTCAGTTTTGCAAAACTAGGACTGATTCGCCCAGAATGGAAAATGAGTCCCTCCAGGCCTAAAAAATAGCATTAACAAAATTTCAAATTTAATTTCTAGTCTTCATCAAGGTTTCAATTGCACACTTTTAGTTTGATTCATTTATGTTGCATTTTTCCATTCATTTGTAGGTGATTTTGTATTACACAATGTGTTTTCCAACATAGAATAATTCTTAGATTTTGCATTCATATTTGATCAATTTCATAGCTTAGTTGCACTTATATCATTTCATTTAGTCTAAATAACATCATACATTGCATAATTTGAATGAACCCTTTAGCATTTTTTGGCCCTACTCTCTCATTTTAGGTGAAAAACCCTAGAAGAGCTAGAGAAGTGCATGGTGCCAAAAATCTACGGTTCATTTTTGGAAAAATGAAACAACTCCCATCATGCCTCCTCGCATTAAATTTTTTTATAAATCCAAATAGAAAGTGATTGATCCATCCTCTTCGATTTCTCCTATCCGTCCCTCTTCAAAAGCAGAAGAACCTATGATGACTCAATCCGCTCTTACACCTCAACAACTCCAAAATAGAATTAAACAAAACTGCAGTGCTAGGGAATGTAAGTGTCATCGTCATCTCCTTGCTCATCAATCTTGCATAGAAGACAATAAAGAAAATAAACCTCTACCTTTGAAAAAAGTAATAGATGACCACCCTCCTCTTGACCCGCCGCAAGATAGTCCAGTCCAGCCTTCACAACAAACCGAACCAATCCAACAACCACAAATTTTGATACACCCTTCCTTGGAAATCACCCTTCGTCCTCCCATTTTCATCAATCTTGATGATGATAAAGATGTGAAAATTTCCAAAATAGATGAAGACTTTATTCTCATCTACAATGAGCTTAAAAGATAAATCCTCTCCACCAAGTGAAGAACCTAGTACGACTCCTAGTTCAGTGCTTGCAATTCTTCCTTTGGACAGTCAACCACCCTTGCATTACACTGAACATGATTGTGAGGTGGATGACTTGTTAGATGGTTGAATCACATTCGCCTAGCTAGCCTTTTTGCATTTCTCTTGTCCTTTTTCATTTTCATGTGTGTATCATGTTCCCCCATAACGTGTGTATGATGTTTCCTTCTCTTTGTACACTTCTTCTATTTGTATCTTTCTTCTTCTATTTGTCATGCATTGTCTTTTTCACTTTTGTTTTGTGTTTTCCTTTTGAGGATGATGCAAAGCATAGAGATGCCCTATGTCTCTACCATGTTGACCCAAAAGGTCCTTGTCTTCTTCACTTTTGTTTTGTGTTTTCCTTTTGGGGATGACACAAAGAGTAGAGACGCCCTATGTCTCTTCCATGTTTACCCAAAAGGTCCTTTTCACTTTTGTTTTGTTTTTTCCTTTTGGGAATGATGCAAGGCATTGAGAACGAAATGTCTCCTTCATGTTGGCCCAAAATATTTTTCATTTTCTTTCACCTTTTCATTTTCTTTCTTTTCACTTGTGTTTTCCTTTTGGGGACGATGTAAAGCATTGAGACCGCAAAGTCTCTTCCATGTTGACCCAAAATGGACTTTCCTTTTCTTTTGTTTTTGTTCTCTTTGTGTCATTCTTACAGTTCTATGTGCTTTGGGGAATGATGATAGTTTTGAGCTCTTTCATAAAAACATTACAACAACGAACATACTGACCCCAAATCCATAGATCCCTTATGTGTTTGGTGTGCTCTTTTCTGGGGGGAAACTCCCTTTCCTTGCTTTTCATTTTCATTGACATGACACAACCTAGCTTTGAAACATATGACTTGGTATAGGGCTTTCCAAGTTGGCTCTCATGTCTTGTTTTCTTTTTTCATTTTCCCTTTGCTACTTTAAAGTAATTGCTCACAAAATAGTGTGTAGAAATTCCTTTAAAGTGGGGGGCATACATTACCATAATTCATTTTCATTCTTGGTTCCTATTGCAACCTTGTTGTTCATATGATGTGTTTGTCACTTTGTGGATGACATAAATTGGGTGTGATGTTCTTCATAAGTGTGATCTATCTTAGCATATTACATTCCTCTCGGTGGCCTGATGTGATACACTGCATCCCCTAAGTTGCGAACATACTATTCTTTCATTGGTCCTCTCTTTGAGACATTAGACACAATTTTCCCTAAGTGATTGACCTTGCATGAACTTAACAAGACTCCTTTGAACATCTTTTACATCTTTTGCATTTTTATATTTTACATCTTTTACATTTTTCCACCTTGTATAACACAACTTGCATGCTTGTGGTACCTTCTTTTTTATTCATGAATTCTAAGCATACAAAGATTTGTTTGTCTCATAAAGCACGAACCAACATTTTTCCTTGTGGAACCTTGTTAAAGTTATCAGGATGTATAAATTTAATATGGTTGAGCAGGAAGCCCATCTAGTGGCATGATTTTTCACCATAGCCACCTTTTTGTTTGTGAGTGCATACCAACTAGCTTATGTATCTTACCTTTTGGGCCTTCTCACCCCATGGACAACCATAAGTTTCGTGGCCCCAGAGTGAGTATACTTGGGCCTTCTCTCCCGACAGACCACCATGAGTTTTGTCACCCCAAAGTGAGTATACATTCTCTTTTATCCTAGATCTAATCCACAACTAGTTAGATAGATGATCAAAGCTTCATCCGATTTTCAACACTTATGAGTTCCTTTGTTCTTATGCTTAGTTTTCCATGGGATCTTCATCCTGGGGGCTTGATCATCCCTCTTGATCATTGTATTTCATCTGGCTAACGTAAGTACATCTGAACCCTCCTCTCGATGTTCATGGCTACTTTAGTGTGAGTTTGAAGCAAGTTCATCCTCTCACTAAAGTGTGGGCTAAATGCACTGTAGAAAAAAGTACCCTTTTCTTGACATGGGATTAATTCATGATAAACTAGACATAATGAGACCTTGATTCAGCTATTGTGAGGCATTTTATGCATCCACACTAGGTCTTGGACCCTTATAAATTGAATAAAATGCTTTTAATGACGTCTTGTAAAAGTGTTGTAAAGAACTTTCACACTTTTCTAGACTTAATGAACCTATTTCTCCCTAATTCAACATTATAAAATGTGTTTAATAACATTATCACATCAACTCAGAAGGCTTGTAAAGTAAACTTAATGTTAAACTAGTGTTGTAATGTGTCTTGCACATTCACATTGGTTCTTGTGCCATTCTAGGCTATGTGGACCTCATTTTAGTGTTGTAAAGTGTATTTAATCACACTTTCACATTTATTTTTGTGTCCCAAGCCCTATTTGACATCCACATCATCACTAATAGTCCCATATTAACCCATATTGTGCATCCTGAGGCCTAAATTAATCAAATACCTGACAAAGTTGCATTTTAAACCTTATTTCCTTATCTCCTAGTATCTTAGCTATCAAATTGGCCCATGTGGGACCCATTCGCCATGTGTGGAAAATGAGTCCCATTTGGCTCATTTTTTACCTTTGAACAGGAAAAAAAGTGAAATTTGAGTTTAATATTGCTTCATGTTGGCTTGTGATGAGGTATTAACGAGTAAAATAGGTGAATTTCCTATAAAAGCACCTCTCAAAACTCATTTTTACATCCATTAATCCATTAATTTATTTCACATCCATTCTTCATTCATCCGCCAATCTTTCATCTCAAGTTAAGCAACTTAGGGTTTTATCATTGCAAGACATCTAGAAATCTCCTAAAGACATTCAAGGGATGAATCTTCCTCCATTGCTGTAGAAATCCAAGATCAACATCATGGTAAGGTAATATATTCCATTATTGCATGTTTCATTCTATTCTTTCATCATTTTGGTTTAATTACCTAAACAGGGTTTGACCAAGGCAAACCCCATGCCCTAAAATTCACCATTTCCTCTTCTCTCCTTGTGTGTTTGCAGATTTAGGTCCCTTGGAAGCTTGGAAATCATTGAAGATCAAGTTTCAAGGTTTCTCAAGTCTTCTCTTCATTCAACAAGTCAAAGTATCAGAAAAAACTCATTTTTAGGCTTGTAAATTAGAGTTTCGGAAGTAGACACCTGTAGGAAGTCAAAGTGCAAATCGGAAGCCTTCAGAATCCACCTTTGAAAATATGGAAATTCAAAAGTGGACTCATTTTTCATGGGTGGAAAATGATTCCCACTCTAGGGTCAATTTTGAGTTTTCTACATTTTTTAGTACCCTTTTATCAGAAACAAGTTCTAGCTTAGTTTTGTAGAACTAGGACTGATACACCCAGAATGGTGAATGAGTCCCTCCAGGCCTGGAAAATGACATTAGTAGCATTTCGAATGTAATTTCCATTCTTCATCAAGGTTTTAGGTGCACACTTTTAGTCTGATTCATTTCTATTACATTTTTCCATTCATTTGTAAGTGATTTTGTATTACACAATGTGTTTTCCAACATAACATAATTCTTAGATTTTGTATTCATATTCGATCAGTTTTATAGCTTAGTTTCATTCAGATCATTTCATTTAGTCTAAATAACATCATACATTGCATAATTTGAATGAACCCTTTAGCATTTTTGGCCCTACTCTCTCCTTTTAGGTAAAAAACCCTAGAAGAGCTAGAGAAGGGCATGGTGCCAAAAATCTATGGTTCACTAGGATCTTTACATGCATTACATAAGTATTATCTTTTACTCCAAATAGTTAACTTAACTAAAGGTGAGTTCCACCTTCCATGTGGGTGCAGCCCCATGTGCTTCTATGTTCCTATCATTTAGAATTAATTACAAATGTCAATTTACATGTTCATTTCATTCGAATTTAATCTCTTTCTAATCATAGTGTGGGGAACAATTTTCAAGGACTTAGTAGATACATTAAATAATGTTTATGATTTCAATGAAATGACATCCTATTCCCAACAACTTCAAACCCTCACACATGCACAAGCTCAACCTTCTAACCTGCTATAAACTCTAATGCAATTGCTGCAATAAATAGACAATTAATGAACATGTAAACTCATAAGAGTTATCAAATGCAAGAGAATAAAGCTCCTCTAAAAAATCTAAGCCTAGATTGTGCAAGTAGAGTTCCACATTGTAACATGAAGTCAAAACCAAAGTCTCCTCAATTTAGGCACCCCAAACTGAACACTTAACTAATCGTTGGTCAAGAAAATATCTTGCAAGCATCACCTCAAAGTTGGAACCCAAGAATGGGACCACTTAACTGAGCCTTGTAAATATCTTCTCATGAAAAAGGTGTTAACTCAAAGATGCCAACTTGGGCACCCAAGGTGGGTCCAAGTCAATCTTAGTTAACTGAAACATATCTCTCCACCAATTCATGCAAACATTATGCATGATTGATCATCCCCACTTAACTGAAAGTATCCACCTGTTATCCATCATGCAACTAAAGTCATTAGTCATGCAACTCAAGTCAACTCAAGTCAACTAGCATTCAACTCAAACTAACTACATGCAATTGAAGATAATTGAACCATAACTGAACTAAACTAAACTAAAATGAACTGAACTAAACTAAACTAAACTAAACTAAACTAAACTGTACTAAACTGAACTGAACTCCACTCATGTAAATATCAATCCCTAACTTGTAGGATCTAAACATGCATTACTGAAGTGTTATCATTCCTCCAAAAAGTTAACTTAAGCAAGGTGGGTTCCACCTTCCCTGTGGGTGCCCCATGTGCTCCTATTTTGTAGGAGCTCTTCTTGGGAATCCCCACATGTTCCTATCATTTAGGAATAATTACAAATGTTAATTTACATGTTCATTTCATTCGAATTTAACCTCTTTCTAATCCTAGTGTTGGGGAACACTTTCAAAGGACTTAGGAGATACATGAAATATGTTTAGGATTGCAATTAAATGACATCCTATTCCCAACAATCAATTCATGCTTTATGATCTTGTCATTCTCCAACACAATCTTCCTCCTCCCACATGTAATAAATTTTCTCCACATAATTGATTAAAAAGCATGAATTGATTGTTGTGAATAGGATGCATTAAAGGACAATTTTCTACCAACCAATACCATGCATTAAAGGACATCATACAAAATCTCACTAGTAGTAGTGCTCTTAGTTCATCTTCTTTTGAGGCAACATTCCTCACATTGATACATCAATTCCAAGGTTAACAACTTCCACATCATCATCACTAACTATTTTACTCATTTTCTTGTACTAATTACCACCATCAAACATCCTTTATACTAAAAATGCCCCCCTAGGAGGGGATTGGTCCTCAACTAGATTATCTCATTCCGAAAGAGTGTTTCATTGTCATCTTCAACCTCAACCATGGTTATAAAATCAATTAGATACCTATTAAATTAATCCATGCTATTCAAAAACTTGTAAATTTATTTATTATCATCAACACTTTCTCTATTTATATATTATGTAGTATAATAGCTCTTGTGAGGGCCTCTATATTATGTGTAGTGGACGAAGATCAATCACTAGTCAAATTTGGAGGCCACAACAACGAAAGTATCTATGACTAAATTTTATACTATGTGAATCCATTCAATACTAACGACCACAAATAAATCTATAGTGTCCCAAACAACATTATAGTACATCTTTAATCTCATATCATTTCTCGCATAGACACCTCTCACTTGTGAACTAGCCAATTCTAAATATCCTTAAATTTTTAAGCACCTACCAAAATATGATTAGGAATTTTATAAATTAATAAATAAATTCATTATATGAAGCATTATGTTATGTCATTTGGGTCAGTTTTTATTTTCAAAAGTAAATTCTCTAATTTTTTAATTTGGACTATATCAAAAGTTAAAAAATAGTAATTAGCATTTAAGATTATTATCATTTAGTTCTACAATTTATGTAGTTCTTACTAATGGGGCTCTAAGGAAAGAAGAAGCCCATTGCAAATAGAAAACTTGTTGAGAAATATCCTGCTAATGAAAAAAAAAGTTTCTAATTTTTTTTTTCTAAGAAGAGGAAAAAGAACTATAAGAGGAGTAGTGATAACTACAAGATCTACTTATCTAAAGTTCTAAAGCATGTGCACCCTAATATTACTATTTCTAGCAAGGCCATGTAGATTATTAACAAATTTATCAATGACATCTTTGATAAACTTGCCAACAAACCAACAAAATATATATAACAAGAAACACAATTATGAGAGATTCAAATGGTTGTGAGGGTCACTTGCCATAAGGAACTTAGAAAACATGTTGTCTCTAAGGAAACGAAGTTTGTTACTAAGTTCACCAATACTTAATATTTTTCTCTCTATTTTAAATTAAGGATTTTTTATTTGTTGATTTTATAGAAAACAACTTCTACATAATTCCAAAATAAAAAATATATATACATTTTTGTATTGTTGTTAAGAAATAAAATAAAGTTCCCTCCTCTATTTCTCAATGTAGAAGTTGAATTTTATGTTTTCATTAACTTTAATATTTGGGAATTAAATTAAATATGTTCATATATACATTTTTATATAATATTATTAATTTTTGCAAATTCTTTATCAAATTCATATTCTATTATTTGATCCAACTACTATAAGTTTAATAATCTTTGTGAATTATTTGAAATTATTTTTTTCTTAACATTAAAGCATGATGTTTAACTTAGCTAGACCATTAATCCTTCTAAATTTATTGGTAAAATGAATCATGGGATTGTTTAAAGTCATTATAGAATCTAAACTACCTTGTGTTTCTAACTTATAAATCTAAATTTTAGGAAACAAATTGAAATCGAAAATAATATAGAAAATCATATATTTTTACTATCATTTTTTTATAATTATTCAAATATATAGCAACATCACTTTTTATGTATAAGTAGAATATGTTTAAATCAAAATTATTCTAACCTCCATGCAAAAATATTAGATTGATAGTTTCAAAGTACGCTAATTATCCATGAATAACTCTATAAATAAAGCATTCATAAAAAAAATAGTGTCAAAGATAACATTGTGACATTCATCTAGCACAACTAAGTTAATAACTCTCATATATTAAAATCAATTAAGTTAGTAACTCTCATATATTAAAATTCTAGAGATAAAACATAAAGTAAATATAAATAATTTTAATGATGAAAATAATATGTTTCAAAAATAAATTATAAAAATTAGTCCTTCTCAAGATTAATATTTATTGGTTTGTCTTTGAAAATCATTATCAATACTAATAAAATAAAGTACTTTCAATTTTCCTCTTTCTTATAAAATTATAAAAATCCTCTTAAATTATCACACTTGTAAGACACTTAAAAAGTTATCACAAACATAATCACTTCAAGCTAAATTATGTGGGTGTGGTTCATGATAATTCTCTATTCATGTTTATAATAGGTTCGCATGGTTCAATTATAGACCTAGATGTGATAGGAGTGGGTTGGGTAGATTTCATTTAACCCTTTAAAAAATCTTGTGATGCTACTTTAGTGAGAAATTGGAGTTCCATCATAAGCATCAAGAGGGGGAATTATGGATCGAATGTTCATGCTCTATGCCTTCACAATGTGTTAATTTCCTATGGTCCTTTCTAGGAGAATGACATGGTGATAAGATAAGAGCTAGATTACAATAGATCAAGAAGGGTAATAGAGGATTTTTTTTATTTAATTATCTTTATTATAATATTTTAAGAAGGGGAGAAGTTGATCTATAATGGATGACTCTTTACAGACATATTCTACTAAAATAATATGTTGGTCAAAGATTTTTATTATAATTTTTTTAGAGAATAAAATCATTGAATGGATGTGCAACAAAATTTTGAAGAAATTATTAAAGATTGCATTCATAACAAAATTGATATTGGTTACAACTAGTTTTTGGATCATATTCTTCTTTAGATGAAATTGAACGTGTTGTTTTCTCTATGAAATCTAATAAAAGATTGGTCTTTAATGGGCTTCCAACTAAATTTTACCACATTATGCGGAAGTATATCAAATATGACTTCTATATTATTTATTTGGAAGCTCTTTAGAAGGTTTCCATAGGCCCAATAATTAACAAAAGTTTAAATAAAATTAACTAAGGGGAAAATAAAAATACTATTGCTAGTTGGTGACCAGAAAATAACAAATCATGGTGCAAGGTATTGTGAGAGCCTAACAAACTTCATGATCCATCATCATGATACGATAGCTAGAGAAGAGATAAATGGAGAATAGTAGATAGAGTACTTGATTTGCTACTATCTCTTCATTTCTCTATTTTGTAGCTATCTTATCTTGATGATGAATCATAAAGTTTGATTTAAAAAATTGATGTTACAAAATTACATATAGTCAAATCCAAAAATCACTAATATTTATCATTACAGACTATGGAAACTTCATTCTTTTGAATGCTCACCTTGTTATTAAAAATTCTATGTCAGAGTCATTTTCTTTATAACCTTCCATTAGACTAGGATGCCATTTATCTCCTTTCTTATATGTGCTTATAGTAGATTACTTAGGTTGTCCTCTATAAAATTCCAATAAATTGAATCTTATAATAGACATGTCAATCTCATAAAATGTGATTGCTATCAATTCACACTTTATTGATGATAACATGTTTTTGCAAAATTCCAAGGAAGAATTGCATAATACTTTAGATATTCTAATTCCATTTTATTCTATTTCTGGTTCAAAAATAGCACATAACAAGACTATTTTTTTTTATGTCCCAAATTATCCCTTCTCCTTGGTTAATTCATAAAGAATGTAGACAAATTAAACAATGAGAGATAACTAGATATCTTAGCATTAGCTTTGGATTAGGTCTATCTTTCAAATATGTGAAATTGGTTTGTAAACAAACTAAATCATAAATTATTTAATTGGGGCAACACATTTCTATCTTTGGTAGGTAAAAATCAAGTTGTGAATAAAATTTTCCTTGCCACATATGTGTACTATTCATCTTGTTCTGATGTCATCCAAGCATGTTTATGAAGATTTGAATAAGCTAATTCAAAATTTTACTTGGTCCAAGTGGGATGGTAATGTTGGCTTCATTACTTCACCTTGGTTTGATTACATTTAATTGAGTTCTAAAGGAAATGTGAGAATCATAGACCCAAAGATACAAGGGTTATGTTTTATTCTCAAGTGGATTACTAGATTTGTTAGAGGTAAGAAACCCTAAAAAAATTACACAAAATTATTATAGCATCAATCAAAAGAAAATGACAATTTGTGAATTGGTTGGATGGGATTTTCCCTACTCCTTTTTACAAGATCAAAGCTTCTTTTCCATTGCAATCCACTTGGAAAGCATGGAAACATGTTTTCTATTTTCTTAAATGGAAAGAGTCCTTATAACTTGATTTTAACTTTGCCTCGCCATCCATCTTGTGGAATAAACTTATAAATTATCTTGAGCAATCTTTTGGCTACTAGCTTTCCTAGACATGCTTACTATTTGTTCAAGAAAATGGTCAAACAATTTAGTGACGTTTGAGATTTTAATGCTCTAAGCTAGTCACCTTGACAATTTATCAGAGTGCTTTGGATTGAGCACCAATTATAAATAGTTTTTAATATTTGTACAATCATTAGATCTTTTAGATCTAACTATGAAATTAGGTACTCCAATAGAACACAATTTCTTTAAATATTGAAGATTGTTATCTTCTTATCATTCAATAATCTTCCTTTAAAGAAAATTTTATTCAACTCCTTCCCTATTAACTTTTTATTCTCTATCTTAATCATAAATGAAAATGGAAATTTAATACTAAATTTTAATTCAAAATAAGTACACAAATTTGAAAATCAAAAGTTGTTTTTGAATCATGAATGGAAATGAAAATTTAGTACTAAATTTTAATTCAAAATAAGTGTACAAATTTGAAAATCAAAAGTTGTTTTTGAACGGTGGAGGCTGAAGAAAGTAACCGGCATTATCAGGTGCAGGCTGCATAAACCACTGGAAGATCGCAACCATCGTTTTATGTCACGTGTACAACTGAGAGGATATGGAGTCATAAATACCATTTCCCTATCACATTAATGTACTTCCTTTCTTCTCTTCTTTTTAAAAACCAGTCCCATATAATTCAAAGGTAGTTTAATATATCATATTATAGATTTGGTTTTTTCCTTCCTTTTAAATTCATAGATCGTCTGTGTCTTCTATTATATTTTTTTCTTTTTCACTTCTTAGATCGGTTGTTGAGACCCCTTTCCTTTACATTGAAAAAAATGAGAACATTAATGGAAAAATCCAACATTTGACTTAAAGCACATGTAAGTAAAATGGAAGAATCCAATCCTTATATTAGTCATTGGAGATTAAAGTTTTTTTTAATTTTTTAATAGGTTTCGCACATTCCATCAAATGATAGAGTCTAAAATGTCGGCTCTTTAAAGCCAATTGAAAGTGTCACAAAAATTAATTTGAATAAAGCTCAAAAGCAAAACCATCATAGAAAATTAAGATATCAGCATTAGGACACAACTAAAAGTATACATAATTTCTTATTATGATATGTCTAGACATTGTACATTTCATCATTTTGTCAATTAAATCTATCATCATTTTAGTCAATTAATCTTATTTTTTCAATCAATCAATTATATTGTTACTTTAAATCAATTAATTTTGTTGTCTTTATTATGTTATCATTGATTTATCCACTTCATCATGTTAACTTATCTTATTGATTACATTATATTAATTAAATAATTTTATTTGTCTTTATCACTCATTAACTAATTAATTGATTAGCTAGGTCTTATTAATCCATTCACATATGTTTAATTTAAATAAATAAATAATTCTAATTATCCTTGCTCACATTTGACTCATGTAAGTTTAGTCAATTTTATCTTTCACTTATCAATCAAATTAGTTGACTAATCAGTCAAATTAATTAGCTTTAAAATTAATTGACTAATCGATCAAATTGATTAACTTTAAAATAAATCTCTAGTTCTCAAAATCAAATTTGACCATCTTTATTTTCACCTAAAAATCTATAAACTCACCATTCCTTTCAAGAATTGAGGGATTTCTTCGAATAACCTACAATTTATTTCTAAACATCCAATCATGTTGTCATTATAATATTGAGACTCTTACATAATAATTGAGCATCCACGATCTTTTTGTTGAAGCACAAACAAATCCACTTTGCTCCCTCTAAAGTTTGCAAAGTTTAAAAATAAGAATAATTTTTTTTATTTTTTATTTTTTTATTCTAAATTCATTGCATTCATTTTGACATGCCTAGTGGGACACTTCCCCTTCATTTATTACAATTTTTACTTATTATTAATGTACTTTGTGTGAGGAAGCATGAAAAAATAAGTGATACATAGTGGTGTCAAGATCAAAGCTATTTGTAGGTAACTATATAATTGACCAAACAAGGTGTGAGTCATAGGAATGTTTGTTGAGGGAAAACATTGAAGGTTTTGAGGTAAGCTACATGGGGTTTTCTTTTTATCCCTTACTTAGAAATAGGGTTCATATGAATGAGTTGCTCCTATTTCTTACAAAGCTATGCCTAATATTGTACTTTGGTTTCATTAAGAATTTTTCTTAGAATCATGAATCATTGAAATAATTTTACTTTCATTTCAAACCTTGAAAAAAGTGCTCATTGCCATATTCTTCCATATATGGAATATAAGGTCATTAATTACTAAATTATTGTGAGGTTCATCAATAATAGTTGATGATGAATTTTTTTGTTTCCAAATTCATTTATCTAGAATTTTAAAGAAAACCCATGTTCTGCAAGTTTAAATTCAACTATACCCATTGTAAAAACATCTCATGAGAGTGTCACAAAGATGAATAAAACCATAATTTCATTTACAAGAATAAAATTTCTTTAATAGACCCAAACCTCTGAAACTACCCAATTATAATACAAATCATAAAATTGAACATTGTAATTATTTTGTTAGCAACACAAGTATGCATGGTTTGTAGTCAACTAAAAGACTAATTCTTTGTTTTATTACCATGTTGCAAACTCCTCATTTTTTTACAATCCTCTAAAAAATAATTTATCTCAATACTATTATTATCATTGGTAAGGTCCTCACAACGTAAATATTATTTGAGGAACTACAATTTAATCTCTAAAAATTCATCAATTTCAAACTTCCCACTCTATGATGAATTATATAAACTACCCATTACTAGTGCATAACCACTTATTGCAATATTAGTCATTATAGACTATATAGTGCATGCAAATTCAATTGAAACTTAACCCATTGTTCAAGTATTTTACTTCACACCTATATTACGCCTTTCTTCACATGGGGCTATCTTGTTGTGGAACACTCTACTTATCTAGGGATTGAGTTGCTCAATTATTTTTTAAGTTGACCATTGGATGTTGTAGTAAAGTTGGGGTTTGGTTTCGTATCAAAGAGCCATTTGCCTCCAACCATCTTTGTGTCCTTTTTGTTAGCATAATGAAAGTTTAAAGCATATTTTTTGGGATTATATATGGGAAAAACACAAATGGAATGTGATTTTTGGTCATGTGTTATATTTGAAGGAAGCTATTTTGGGCATTGGTTTTTGCAATAATTTAGTGCCTAACTCTATAAGGAAAACTATTTTTCTTAACATTCAAAAAAGTAGATGTTCTTCAATGTTTTATAATCATGTTATTCATCAGGAAGTGGAAATGCTAAAGTTTTACTTTGACATCATTCTACAATTTATGTTTTTGTGTTCTCAACTAAAAGGTGGCACGAAGGAAGAAGCAAAACATAGTAAACACTTGGAGAAAATTAAATGTCAGTTCTTACAACTTCATGATGGGGATACTCGATGCTCTAGACAGCTGCAAAGTTTGTTCAAATTCAGATTATAAGTGTTTCTCTCTTTATATTGCCAGTTGGTTTTTGTACTTGATATATGTCATTTTTTCTACTATTAGCATGTTGGTTGTAATTGTTACTTCTGCTTTAAATGTTGGGAAATTTTTATTTGAAGTTTGTAGGGTTCTTTTAGGCTCTTTTAACTATTTTTGTTTTTCCTCTTCTTTGGGTAGTTCACTTTGAACTGCATTATTCTTTTTGTAACTCCAACTTTATTTAATACAAAAAGAGTCATTTTCCTCCTTATCTAGCATGTAGATTTATTTGATTATGTAAAAGGAAATGAGCTAATATTTTAGAGTTTAGAAAACGTTCTTCGTGTTGTGGTTCCAAAATTTATGATATTTTATATGCAGGGTTTATATGCATGAGTTAGCACATATACATTTTATGGCATGTGTAGGTTTTATTTTAAAGTGTGTTGAAAATGGAGGTAATTATGTAGCTTAATACTTTGTAAAACTATGAGATTGTAGATCTAAATAAGTGTTCTTTGTTACAATTTCTATGTGGATGATTATCTGTTTAGATTCATTTTACCATTTGTAGAAATAGACAGAAGATTGTAGAAGAATAAGACCAGAAGATAGAAGTGGCATAACATATACCGTGGAGAAACCCTTTCGGGAAAAAAATCCACCACCAGAATCAATAGTGCTTGTATTATTTAACCCAAGAACAAGATTATAATAATTCTTTATCAATCCTTGCTTGAGATGCTTCTTTTTCCTTCAACAATTCTTGTTCACAACCTACAATAAAATATGATAGAACTCTCTTCAACTTGTTGCAATTTATAGACAATAACGAGCCTTGTAAACTCTAAAGAGTTTACAACTACAAAGCACCAAAACCAATAGTGCTTGTTTTATTTAACGTAAGAACAAGATTATAGTAATTATTTATCAATCCTTACTTGAGATGCTTCTTTTTGCTTCAACAATTCTTCTTCACAACCTACAAAAATCTGATAGAACTCTCTTCAACTTGTTGCAATTTATAGACAATAATGAGCCTTGTAAAATCCAAAGAGTTTACAATTACAAAGCACAAAGCTTATCTCACAAAACCTACGCCTATTCTTTGCAAGTATAGTTCTTCCATGAAAAACAATGTCAAACCAAGTCTTCATCAATTTGGGCATCCAAAACTGAAGTCATAACTCAATGTTGATTACAAAGATATCTTGTAAGCTTCTCCTCAAATTTGGCACCCAAGAATGGGCTCACTTAACCTAGCCTTATAAAATATCTTATCATGCAAAAGTGTTAACTCCAAGATGCCAACTTGGGTGCCCAAGGTGGGTCCAAGTCAATCTCTGTTAATTGAAACATATCTCTCCACCATTCATGCAAATATCATGCATGATTGATCATCCCCACTTAACTGAATGTATCACCTGTTATTTTTCATGAAACTCAAGTCATTAGTCATGCATTCCAAGTCAACTGAAGTCAACTAGCATTCAACTGAAACTAACTACATGCAACTAAAGATAATTGAACCATAACTGAACTGAACTCCATGCATGTAAACATCAATTCCTAACTTTTGGGATCTTTGCATGCATTACTTAAGTGTTATCTTTCTCCAAATAGTTAACTTAACTCAAGATGGGTTTCACCTTCCATGTGGGCGCCCCATGTGCTCCTATTTTGTAGTAGCTCTTCTTGGGCATCCCCACATGTTCCTATCATTTATAATTAATTACAAATGTCAATTAACATGTTTATTTCATTTGAATTTAATCTCTTTCCAATCCTAGTGTTGGGGAACACTTTCCAAGGACTTAAGAGATACATGAAATATGTTTAGGATTGCAATTAAATGGCATCCTATTCCCAACAAAGTGGTTGTAATTTTAGGGATGTGGCCATTTTCTTCCAAGATTCTTACTTTTTGATGATAATTTTAGATTTTGATTATAAATTTTAAAAAAAAATTCTTACAATTGTTGTAACCATATAAAATTTATGGGGGTTAATTATGTTCTTTTTATTTTTAATTTATTATTTATTCAAAATATAGAATTATTTCATTGCTTTTATCATTTTTATAGGTGATTTTATATTTACAATCTTAGTGTATCAAAGATATTAAATATAAAATTAGTAATATTGTGTTGTGTAGTCACACTAGTCAAAAACCAAATAAATGAATAATTTATTTAAAAACTGCATTCTTGTTTCTTTTTTGTAACTATTTGTGTGACTAAGTCACATATAATCTTCTCCTACATCATGAGGTGATCTTGTGATTTTTTTGTTTTTGTTGAACTTACATAACTTGGAGTTTGAGTGTGTGTGCTCTTCCCTCACACAATCTTGAGAATTAGAAGCACTCATGTCTTCATTTTTTATATATTTTTAGGGGTCTTGGATTGGATTTCATCACCATGTGTAAATTCAAAACCAAAATTTCCAAAGAGGTATATCAATTAGGAAGAGAATTAAAGAATCCTCCTACAAGGTAAAAATTATTATTTTTGGTGTAGCTTTGTTCTAGAAGTGAAGTGATAAAGGATTTGAATTTGATCACATGCCTTAGAAAAGTTCTCTAATTCCACTAACTTGGGCCTCATGTACATTTGGGTATATAGATAACTTATTTACTTATTATCTATAAAAGCCTAGCTTAGGGAACCTTTTCATTGTTTGGTCATTATAGTGCACCAATAAGTGGTTATCCTTGGGAAGTTGCTCAAATCGTGCATATCGAAATAAAATAGTAGACCACATATAATCTCCTCTTGCATCCTTGTGCAATCTTGAGGATTAAAAGTAATATGTGGTATATAGAATATCACATCACCATCAATCACCAACATAAAATGGGAGGTAATATGTCATATACATAAATAAGATGAATGGTACTCACACATATTTCAATACCTACATGACGGTATTTTTATTGAACCTACTACGAAAACACTCATGCTTGACTTTGAAAACTTGCAACATGATATATAATTTTGGCTAATGTGTTATATCGGAGATCATATACTGGTATCCTTCTTCATTTCCTTAGTAAATCTTTGGTGGCCAATCTTTGGTTCAAAGGTTAATTCATATGGGATATTATTGGCAAAACATGGAACAAGATTCTTTTTCCTTTGATAAAAATGTCCAAGTGTCAACAACATAATAATTTGGTTCATGCTTCTGCTCATAAACTCCATGCCCAAGTAGCTATTTGGCCATTTTCTGTGTGGGGTTTGGATCTTATTGGGAATATTTCTCCTTCATCATCTCTAGGACATACTTTTATTATCATGGATACAAATTGATTCATGAAGCATGGTCGAGGTAGTTCCTCTTCATTCCACAATGACTGATATTATTTTTTTGTTTTATCTTGGATAACATAATATCATGACTTGGTCTTCCTTCAACTTTGATTATGGATGATGGTACATCGTTTAAAAATAAGGAGGTAAAGAAGTTTTTGAAAAATTTCACATACACCATTTTTCTAGACCATATTATCCTCAATTGAATGGCCAAGCATAAGAAACTAACAAAACAATTAAACAAGTCTTACGGAAAACTGTTAACAAACATGATAAAGATTCCAACACACTTAACTTTCTTATGCATTTTGGGCTTAGCACATGAGTGTTTGTACAACTATAGGTAATACTTCGTACAACCTTGTCTACGACATTGATGTTGTTATACACTTAGAATTGGAAATTCCCTCACTAAGAATCTCTCTCAGTGGTATTATTGATGATAATTCTTATAGGGAACAATGACTTCAACAACTTGAGATGCTCGATGAATAACATATACACACTCTCGAGCATCTTCAAGCCTATTACAAAGGTGTTCGATGGAAATATAATGAGGGAGTTATTCATCATTCTTTTAAGAAAAGTGACTTGGTGCTATATGAAAATTAACATAATATAAATGTCGCACCAAGAGAAAAAGATAAATTTAGTTTGAATTGGATAGGACTTTATGTGATTTACGTAGATTTGGATCAAGAGCACAAAAAATTTCTACATCGATAGTACACCTCTCAAAGAACCTATCAATGCTATGCACTTGCATAGATTTTATGCTTAATAACACCATTTTGGAATAGTATGTTGTATTTTAAAGCATGTTGATTAGATTGGATAGATGTTCTTTTTTATTTTTATCTCACATCGTTTCATTATTGACAAACATTTGTGTGTCTTGAATTAGTAGGAGTAATTTTCGTAATTGATTATTACTTATCATGCATACTATTCAATAATTTGTGTGGCACACTAAATTAGATCATAGTTGCATCTAGTTTAACATGTGTACACTTAGTGAAAAATATAACATCTAATTAGACAATTATATTTCATTATTTAGTTAGATCACATCATTCATTTAAATGTATCAATTAGATCATTGTTGTATTTATTAAATAGTTTTAACCAAATTGTTTAATAGATCACAATTGTATTCAATTTGAAATATATGGAAATGTAATGCATGTTATTAGAATAAAAAACACATGTAGTACTAAACCATAATAAATAAGACAAATCAAGTAAAACATGCTCATACATATATCATGGCGTTTATATACATCATCATATCACCACGTTGATAAAATGTGGTGTGTCATACAAAGAATACATCATTATCTAGTAGGCCTATGGCTACTAAATTCCTCAATACTTGGTGGCTACCAAAGGAGAGACCTTAGTGACTAGGTGAGCCCTGTTGAATGAGGATAATGGGCCAGTTTAGAGGAAGAGTTTTTTTAGAACGAAGTGAAAATGTGAAGGCGATGTATGTAGTGTGATAATTTATAGAAGTACTGATAATTTAATTTGTTTTATGAAGAGATGGTGAGAAAATTGAAGTTGAGAGAAGAAGACACTTGCATCCATACCGGATTGCATGGATTCAGAATGATCATAAACTTTTGGTCAGTGAGAAAATCTTGGTAAAGTTTAAGATAGGAGATTATTTTTATGAGATTTTGTGTGACATTATTCCTATGGATTCTTGCCATTTTTGTTAGGGGGACCTTGGAAATTTGACAAGAAAGCCATGCATGATGGGTACGCTAACACATACTCATTAATGAAGGATTGTGTAAGACATAAATTGAAACCATTGAAAGAGGAAATGGGTAAGGTTTGCAACAATGCAAGGATTTGTGTAGTTTATGCCAATAATTTTTTAGATGGTATGAAGCATGAAAATATTTGTTTTTCTTTGATTCCAAAAAGTAACCAAGAAAAAGTGGAAGATGTTCCTGTGGAAGTTGCATATTTCTTGCATGAATTTCATGAGATTGTTTTAGATAATTCTCCAGAAGGATTACCACTTGTAAAAAGGATAAGTCATCAAAATGATTTGATACCAGAAGAAAGATTTCCTAATAAGACAACCCACAAAACATCTCCTACAAAGAGTGAAGATCTAAATAGACAAGTACAAGAGCTATTGCAGAAGGGTTTGATTAGAGAGAGCCTAAGTCCATGTGCAGTGCCTACTATTTTGGCACCAAAGAAAGGTGGAGAGTGGAGAATATGCACAGATTTCGAGGGCCATAAACAAGATCACTATCAAGTACATGTTTCTACTACCAAGAATGGATGATATCCTAGATTGTTTGAGTGGGGTTGAATACTTCACCAAGATTCACTTGAAGAGCACGACTATCATCAAATCTAAATCAGATAGGGAGATGAATGGAAGACAATATTCAAAACTAAGGAAGGTTTGTATGAGGGGTTGGTCATGCCTTTTGGACTAACCAATGCACCTAGTAAATTTATGATGTTGATGAATGGGGTATTAAAAGAGTTTGTGGGAAGATTTGTTATTATTTATCTTGATGGAATATTGATATTTAGTAATACATTAGAAGAACATTTGATGCATATGAGATTTCTTTCTGAAAAGTTGAGAGAAGAGAAGTTGCTCATTAACTTGAAGAAGTGCAGATTTATGAAGAGGGAGTTGGTATACTTGGGATTTTTTGTTTCAGGAAAAAGAATCAAGATGGAACTAGAAAAGGTGAAAGCTATCTTAGAATGGCCTACACCAAGGAGTGTTACAAAGGTGAGATAATTTCATGGTTTGGTCAGATTTTATATAAAGTTTATAAGAGGTTTCAGTAGTATTTGTGCATCACTAACTGAGACCATGAGAGGAGACAAAAGAGATTACAGATGGATTACAAGGGAAGCAATGAGTTTTGATTTTTTGAAGGCTAAAGTGATAGAGCAACCTGTTTTAGCACTTCCCAATTTTAGAAAGGTCTTTCAAGTGGATTGTGATGCAAGTGGTAATAACATTGGAGTTGTCCTAAGTCAAGAAGGTAAACCCATTTCTTACTTTAGTGAGAAGTTAAAGGATGCAAAGAAGAAATATTCAGTTTATGATTAAGAATTTTATGTTATTATTCAAGCATTGCAAAAAGTGGAGACACTATCTTTTGCCTAAGGAGTTTGTTTTGTTTACTGATCATCAAGCACTTGAATATTTGAATAGTCAAGGGAAGTTAAATTAGAGGCATATGAAATGAGTAGAATTTTGGAAAATTTACACATATATTTTGAAGCATAGAAGTGGGAAGTCTAACAGGGTTATAGATACATTGAGTAGAAGACAAAGTTTGCTAACTGAAATGCAGGTGGAAGTTGTTGGATTCAATGAGTTGAAAGAGTTGTATGAGGAGGATCCTGATTTTAGAGAGGCTTGGAAAGACTGCAAAGAATATATTGCAACAAATGGGACAAAGTGGTTGGATTATTTAATCTAAGATGGTATGTTATTCAAAGGTAATAAGTTGCGCATTCCTAAAATTTCAATGAGAATGAATTTGATTAAGGAAAAATATAGTGGAGGACTTACAAGAAATTTTGGTTTTGATAAGACCATAACACTTTTTGGAGAGCAATATTATTGATCTTAGCTGTAGCAAGATATCAGAAAATATGTGCAAAGTTGTAGGATTTGTCAAATGACAAAAGGAACTAGTTAGAACATAGGTTTATATCAACCTTTACTATTACTTGAGAGGCCATGGGAAGAGATTAGTATAGACTTTGTTCTTGGTTCACCAAGGACCCAAAAGGGATATATGGTTCAATCTTTGTGGTGGTAGATATATTTTACAAGATGGATCATTCCATTCCATGTAAAAAGACTAATGATGTTGTGCATGTTGCACAATTGTTTTTCAAGAAGTAGTGAGGCTGCATGGTCTACCAAAGAGCATAGTTTCAGATAGAGACACAAAGTTTGCGGGATACTTTTGGAGGACATTATGAAAGAAGATATTGACTAATTTGAATTTTTTTTCAGCCTACCATCCTTAAACAGATGGGAAAACAAAGGTGATGAATAGAAGCTTGGGCAATTTGTTGAGAAGGCTAGTTAGAGAAAAGCCAAAGGGGTGGGATTTGGTTCTACCTCAAGCATAATTTGCATATAACAACTCAATCAATAAGAGTATAGGTAAATATCCATTTCAAATAGTTTATGGAAGCAACCCAAGAGATGTTTCATATTTGAAAAGGATGGATAAAAGTGAAAAGAAAAGTGCAGAAGCAAAGAACTTGATTGATCATATGAAGAGCATACATGAAGAGGTAAGAAAGCACATCATTAAAATGAATTTTCAGTACACGTATAAAGATGATTTGAAGAAGAGACATAAGGAGTTTCAGGTCAGTGATGAAGTAATGGTACACTTGAGAAAATAAATATTTTCGGTTGGTACCTACAACAAGTTGAAAATGAAGAAATTTGGGCCTTGCAAAATTATAAACAAGAATGATTCAGGTAATGCATATATGAAGTAGAGTTTCCTAGTGATCTCAATATTTCACCTATAATTAATATTTTAGATCTAACAAATTTTCATGAAGTTGAAAATGATGAAGGTAAAATAGTTGAACAATTACATATACCAACACCTACTTTAGAGAAGGAGAAGATAGAGGCAATTTTGGACATTAGGGTGAGTAGGAGCACAAGGCATAAGAAATACTTTGAACACTTGGTAAAATGGTTTGGAGGACCTATTGAAGACTCATCTTGGTTGTTAGAAGCTAAAGTTAATTGTCTTGGTCACCCTCTTGAGAAGTGACAGGGTCACTTTTCTTTCTACCATTGGTGTTTGGTGTATGAGCATATGTGGCTGAAGATAATCTTGCATCAACCAAAAAGAATTAAAATTTGATGTGGCATGACTTGGAATAATGTTTTATGTCATATTTTTATTTTCTTTTCCAAAAATCAGAATTTGAATAATTTGGACTAATTTTTGTTGCATGGTGTAATTTGAGTTTGTGTTGGCAAATGTAATTTTAAGCTTGAATTGACAAAGAACTTGATTGATCATATGAAGAGCATACATGAAGAGGTAAGAAAGCACATCATTAAAATGAATTTTCAGTACAAGTATAAAGATGATTTGAAGAGGAGACATAAGGAGTTTCAGGTTGGTGATGAATTAATGGTACACTTGAGAAAATAAATATTTTCGGTTGGTACCTACAACAAGTTGAAAATGAAGAAATTTGGGCCTTGCAAAATTATAAACAAGAATGATTCAGGTAATGCATATATGAAGTAGAGTTTCCTAGTGATCTCAATATTTCACCTATAATTAATATTTTAGATCTAACAAATTTTCATGAAGTTGAAAATGATGAAGGTAAAATAGTTGAACAATTACATATACCAACACCTACTTTAGAGAAGGAGAAGATAGAGGCAATTTTGGACATTAGGGTGAGTAGGAGCACAAGGCATAAGAAATAGTTTGAACACTTGGTAAAATGGTTTGGAAGACCTATTGAAGACTCATCTTGGTTGTTAGAAGCTAAAGTTAATTGTCTTGGTCACCCTCTTGAGAAGTGACAGGGTCACTTTTCTTTCTACCATTGGTGTTTGGTTATGAGCATATGTGGCTGAAGATAATCTTGCATCAACCGAAAAGAATTAAAATTTGATGTGACATGACTTGGAATAATGTTTTATGTCATATTTTTATTTTCTTTTCCAAAAATCAATATTTGAATAATTTGGACTAATTTTTGTTGCATGGTGTAATTTGAGTTTGTGTTGGAAAATGTAATTTTAAGCTTGAATTGACAAAAGCAACTTGAGGTGTGGGATTTTCTTGGAGATTTAACTTTTTTGTAAGGAATTTAATAACTCCTCATCAATGCTGACAAAATGGGACACCCATGTTGTGCATGTTGAGAAATTTTTGAATTTGGACTCCATTTGTGAGGAATAATGAAGCAATGTGCCAACTATTGAAGACCTGTTTCCTGGAATTATTTTTCTCATACATTGGGAGTTAAATATTTTATTCTATTATTTTTAATTGATTTTTCTAGGTTGGGCGCATGGAGGAGGAGCTACAAATTTTTGGAGAAAGTGGTTGTTGGAAGGAGTGGCCATAACTATCTTGTTTTTATATTTTTTATTTCCAGATTGTGATGAGATGAATTTTGGGTGTAGATTTTCTTGGAGAGAGGTGTGGAGACATGGTATTTGTTGGTTGAAGGTGAAGTTCTATATAAAATAAGTTTGAAGGATTGTTGGAACATTTTGTTACTGATTTTTTAGGTGAAGATTGCAAGCAAGAGAAGGGAAGTGCAATAAGATATGGGATTGAAGAAGTCTTTCCAATAAATGATTTTTGTAGTTTGTATCAGATATTTGAATATGATTTTTGATGTATTTTGTGAATCCAAAAGGATGCACATATTGTAAATTAATTTTGGACATAAATCCATAAGTTGCAGGAGACCTTATACAATATAAGCAATCTTTCTTATTGTTGATTCTTGTTTTGTATGATTCATTTCTTGGAATTGTTTCTTGTGCTAGAAGTGTGTTGAGAGTTGCAGGAACTCTCTTGCATCAAGGATGCAAATTTTGGTAGAGCTTTGTTGTAGTTGTTATTGCATTCTTTTTGAAATAAAAATTCATGTTTATATAGTGGAACATAAGAATAAATTGAAGTGTACACCAACTCATTTAATTTTAAATTTTCATGATTAATTTACTGTCAAATCTTAAAATTGAATTTATGTCACATAAATTAAAGATCAAATTTATCAAAAAAAAAACTTGGCCTCGGGTGCCCTCACTCCTAACCATGATTTGTGCACACAATAAAGTGTGATCCATGAATTTAGGGTCTACTTAAGTAGGACTCATTGAAAAAGTTAGTTTATTGGAGTTAAAATAGTGGAAGGTGCCTTTTAGAGTAGTAATGACACATTCTCTTGAGAGGTAAAATTTAGGCTAGGAAATGGTTCTAAAATGCACTAAGGGAGTGGACACTAAAGAAAGCCCCAAATAAAGTGTGAAATTATGCTTTCACCCTTAGGGAGCACAATTTATGACACTACAAGAAGATTGCATGTGATAGAATCAGTACACTATAATAGCTCTCAAATGGTATGATATGGTTTGCAAACTTCTTTATATGCTACCCTTGTGAAGGGTAGGGCCACTTGTAATTGGAAGGTGTGGGGGGTTTTTGATTTGTGGTTAGAGGAAAAGCACTCTAATGATGCTCTCCCTCTTGTAGCTAAAGACTGTTGAAAATTCGATCATGAAGAAACTCTATTGTATTACCTTGTATACTCGAAAGAATGTAAATGTTATGTGTTTAAATGTGTAATTGTTTGATTATTTGACACAAATACTTATTTGTACATGATAGTTGATTTGTACCTGAATCTAAACATGAAATGAGTATTGAAAGGAAAATATTTCTTAATAATTTTATAATGATGAATACTTGTTAATGTGTATAGTTGGTATTAAATTAATGATTTTGAACACATCTTTATTCATATTATTTAAAAAATTGCATAAATTTGATAGAATTTTATTTAATAAATGGTAGTTTGTTGGAATAAGAATTACGAAAAAATAAAAAAATCTAAGTGGGGTGTTTTCTAATAATTTCTCTAAGTCTACAAGGGTTGTTAGACTTTTAGGATTATTCATATTAATATGTTATTCCACCCTCCCCCACTTTTCCTTTTGTTCATATTAGGATATTAGACTTCATCATCCTAGCATATCTTTTCCTTGAACCTTCACATAACCATCATTCACTCTTTAAAATTACTAAGTATGATTATCAAACCATCAAATTTCCCTTCATCAACATAACTTTGCTCACAAGTCCACTTTTTTATTTGCTTCTATTGGCTCATCAAACTTTCCCTTCCATGGGTACCTTCTCATGTCACACCCAAATTCTAAACTCCAATAGTAAATCTACATTTCATTATACTCAAACTTTACTGATCCCTTTACCTAAGTACTTCTTGAGCATGTATAAACCTTGATCCCAACACTCTAAAATTCTAAACTCCAATAGTAAATCTACATTTCATTATACTCAAACTTTACTCACCCCTTTACCTAAGTACTTCTTGAGCATGCATAAACCTTGATCCCCAACACTCTAAAACTTTATTAGCTTTTTGGGGTACTTATTTGGACTTCTCCCCATTTGCATACCTTAATGATATTAATTCATATCTTGACAATGGTATGAGTCATGTGATATTGTTGACTTTCAAAGTCTAAAACTCTCATGTTTTATTAAATATTACAACACTCTAAAACTTTATTAGCTTTTTGGGGTACCTATTTGGACTTCTCCCCATTTGCATACCTTAATGATATTAATTCATATCTTGACAATGGTATGAGTCATGTGATATTGTTGACTTTCAAAGTCTAAAACTCTCATGTTTTAAATATTACAACACTCTAAAACTTTATTAGCTTTTTGGGGTACCTGTTTGGACTTCTCCCCATTTGCATACCTTAATGATATTAATTCATATTTGCATACCTTAATGATATTAATTCATATCTTGACAATGGTATGAGTCATATGATATTGTTGACTTTCAAAGTCTAAAACTCTCATGTTTTAAATATTACATCTCGATTTGCATGTTATGACCAAGTTTGATTTTGTAATACTCCAAAAGAGTTTTTCCCACCTAAAAATCACTATTCATCATTTGGGCTCATGAATTCACGAGCAATTTTAGGGATAAGGGAGAATATTTTCTAAAAACACCATACATGATCCAATGCAATTTTATTATGCATGCAAATCATTGTTTATTCAAAAGATGCAAATTTAAAATAAATAAAAGATAAAAGTAAAGTGTGATAGATTGAATGCAATGATTAGAGTTTCAAATATGATGGCATTCATGCTATTCTTTGGCAACATTTTTAACAAACTTTGTAAATTTACCCATGCCTTATTACACCAAAACTAGAGGCACCTTAAATAAAAATATAATTTATATACTTAAAATATTTTTTTTTTATACCTCCTGCATGGCTTCCAACATATTTACAAGTAATTTTCACATGATTTCAAATGTGAATTGCAATGTGTGGATGATTCTAAATAAGGTAAGATGTGTTCCCTCATATCATCCACAATTTCATCATCCTAAGACTTTTGTAAGCTATTAGAAACCAAAAAAAATGATAAATATATTTATACCAATTGGTTATTACTCGAATGGTTGGTTGCTAGGTGAATTTTTCATTTACAAGTGCCTTGAATTTTTCTAGAGCATCAAGAGATATAAATTTAGGTTACAAATGAAGGAATTCATTTTTATATATAATAAGCAGGGTTTTATATTAAATAATATATTATGTAATAGGTATGCATCCATGGCAATTTGTAATGATCCAAGATAATGTATAAGCATAGTTATCTATTTTTTCTCCCCACATTTTCTAGTATGCTTGTAAAATAAATTTGATGTATGTGTAACAACATTGATCGTAAAAGAAGATTGATGTTTTGTAATAGTCATTTTTTATTTCATATCAATTTTTGTAGTTTTGAAATGGATTATTAAGTATATCAATTATATTTGATGTAATATTTAGTTCCAATTAAATATAAACTTCGTTATACATAGATCAAACTTCCAACACTACAAATAGATATAAATCAAACTTCCAACACTAAAATTATTTTTTTATAAAATCATCTTAATTAAAATTTTAAAATAATTGTCATCCTGAAACAATTTAAAAGGACATCAACATTTAACCCCTTATCCTTTGCATTTAATTTTTATGAATCCCTACTCCTGTATTTTTTTTTATATATACATCAAAGGTGTCCCCGCGACCTAGCTAGACACCCCAACGGCCAAACAACTCGTATCTTGGGTCCTTGGGGCGAGTTGGGGCAAGACTAGTCCCCTGCGGTTGAGGTCCCCCGCCCACAAAGAGTCCCAGTGCTTAAACCCAAGAGAGGTGTTGAACTCAAGACCAATGGGAACGTGGGGGAGTTGGGGTGAGACTAGTCCCTTGTGGGTGAGGTCCCCGCCCACAAAAAGTCCCACCTCTTAAACCCAATAGAGGAGTCAAACTTGAGACCAATAGAAACAAGCCCACTGCCCAAGCTAACTCTACTACCTACTCCTAAATTAAATTAGGTTAATAATGAAGAGTTATTTTTACTATCACCTTAATAAATAATTAAAAATAGAAACACTTGAATTTTGATTCGTTCTCTATTAGCTCTCAAAAGAAAGCGGCATGGATATTTAATGAACTAAGACACGGCCCATAATACGACGGCCCCTTGAAACTCGCAATTAAATTAACGTGCAAGATTTAGCTATCACGTAGATTTAGCTATCACGTCTTTTTCCTGATCTTAATGATCCTTCTATTATTAGACACTGAAAGCAATGGAGCGAATTCGTTCTGCCTTTTCTCTATTTAGGTAGTTTGTTGTTGAGAAACATCGGAGAATGTTCAACTAATTATTCATATTAAAAGCTGTTTGTCTTTTGTACTTGTTCACGTGACGACTCGCACGACCACCGACAAAATTTACAAAAATATACTTTCATAAATATAATTTATTATCATGGACTTTTTCCTCTTTTGTTTTATTGATAAAGTTCATAAGTACCCTTCCAGGTAAGTGAATGACTGCTAAATCTAAAAGACTTTTAATTTTGTACGCACCCTATATGGAAATCCCAGATTACTGCACTGCTTCTTTAATTCATGAGATCTAGGGCTGCAAATCTGATTATCTATTATATATCAGAGAAAGCGAAATTATACTACTCTACAAAGGGGAACTGGAAGTACAGTCTCATCCATATTTTTTGTTTACTTTCCAAAACGGATGCCACACCCTAAAAATGTACTTGACAGAGTCGAGCGTCGAATGATGAGGGGCTCCGTTGAATCGATCCTGCACAATAAGTAGAATTAAAAATATATATATGTTAATAATCAGAGAGATATATGAAATAACAGTTAGGCGTCCTATAAGAAATTAAACATAGCGGTACTATAACGGAGGGCTTTAAAAAACAATATAGGCTCTCAAAGGGGCCTGCAGTTGGGTGGGCTTTAAAAAAGAACTTACTATGTGGTAAATGTTCAGAATCAAGGAGGTACATGAAACAACAGCTATGCATCTTATAAGAAATAAAG
Source organism: Sequoia sempervirens (assembly GCA_007258455.2). NCBI lineage: Eukaryota > Viridiplantae > Streptophyta > Pinopsida > Cupressales > Cupressaceae > Sequoia > Sequoia sempervirens. The sequence goes on from VDFB02000017.1 coordinate 461,493,013, forward strand.
CACAGTAGTATTATAACAGGAACTGGGGAATTTAGTACTATAACAGAAACTGGGAAATTTAAAGGAAGCCCAATATAGAAACAGAGGAATTTAAAAAGAAGCCCAATATATTAGCGTCTTTATAATAAGATAGATACATGAAATAATAGTTAGATGTCCTATACGAAGTAAAACACAGTAGTACCATGACAGAGGACTTTAAAAGACAATATATGCTCTCACAGAGGGAGGTCTCTAAAAGGAGCCTGCAGTGGGCATGATTTTAAAAAAAAAAAAAAACTTTTTATGCGGTAAATGTTTAGAATCAGCTAGATATATGAACCAGCAGATTGGTCTCCTATAAGAAATAAAACACAGTAGTACTATAACACAGAAACCAGGGACTTTAAAAAGAAGCCCAATATAAAAACAGAGGATTTTTTAAAAAGCCCAATAAAGCCAATCAGACAGACCCTGCAGCTGGACCTGGACCTGGACTCTCAAAGGAACCTGGACCCTGGACCTGGACCTGGGCTCTCAAAAGACCCTGCAGCTGGGACCTGGACCTGGACTTTCAAAGGAACCTGGACCCTGGACCTAGACCTAGGCCTGGACTTGGGCTCTCAAAAGACCCTGCAGCTGGACCTGGACCTGGGCTCTCAAAAGACCCTGGGCTTGGGCTCTCAAAGGACCCTGTAGCTGGACTTGGACCTGGGCTCTCAAAAGAGACCCTGGGCTTGGACCTCGACTTGGGCTCTCAAAAGACCCTGGACATGGACTTGGACCTGGACGGGCTCTCAAAGGAGTAGGCTCTCACTGAGAGGGGGCTCTCAAAGGAACCAAAAGAACCTGCAGCTGGACCTAGACCTGGACACCCTGCAGCTGGACCTGGACCTGGACCTGGGCTCTCAAAGGACCCTGCAGATGGACCTGGACCTGCGCCTCTCAAAGGAACCTGGACCTTGACCTGGACCTGGGCTCTCAAAGGACCCTGCAGATGGACCTGGACCTGGGCCTCTCAAAGGAACCTGGACCTTGACCTGGGCCTGGGCTCTCAAAGGACCCTGGACTTGGGCCTGGGCCTGGGCTCCCAAAGGACCCTGGACCTGGGCGGGCTCTCAAAGGAGTAGGCTCTCACCCTCTCAAAGGAACCAAAAAAACCTTGCAGCTGGACATGGACCTGGACCTAAACCTGGACAGGCTCTCAAAGGAGTAGGATCTCACTGAGAGGGCTCTCAAAAGAACCTGGACCTGGACCTGGACTCTCAAAAGATCCTGCAGCTGGACCTGGACCTGGGCTCTCAAAAGACCCAGCAGCTGGACCTGGACCTGCACCTGGACCCGGGCTCTCAAAAGACCCTGCAGCTCAAAGGAACCTGCAGCGGGTGGGCTCTCACTGAGGAAGGGCTCTCAAAAGGAGCCTGCAGTGGGTAAGCAGGTTCTCACAGGACTCCCAAAGGAGTCTGCCCATTGCAGACTCTCAAAAGAGTCAGGGCTCTCAAAGGAGCCTGCAGTGGTGACTTGAACACAAACCATTAAACAAAAACAGAACAAAGGAAAACAAAGAAATAAAAGGAAATTACAGGCTTACCATCCATCACTGAATTTGTAGAAACATTGGAGTGGGCTGCAATCTCAGATCTCTCAAAGCGTTTTCTGGGTTTAGAATTGAGGACACAGCAAAACAAATTACATGCTATTAGCAGGGAATTATAACGCTACTATAAATATTTTTGTTCATCTGGCAAAGGAATGAAAAGAAACAAGCCAAATCAGGAAGAGAACATGGAAAATACATACCTATCTGGGTAGATGTTGTACTTGAATTATGTCCGAATTCAACTATCCTTTCTCCGATGAATCGAACAGCAGTAATTCCTTCCAGACTTTGTCTCAGTCCCTCGATCTGTGTTTTATGTCTACTGTTGTAGATCCCTGCAACACAGAAACGACTTGTTTGAGACATTGATGTAATATTGTTGGAATATCAACTCTCCAACAAACACAGCAAAATCGTCTTGATGAAAATGGGGGATTGGGGGTTACATTTATAAAACAGAGGAAGCATTAAAGATCAAAAGCAGGTCGACAATTGTAGCTTAGCTGTCCATGACACGTGATCACTACAGCTTGCAGGTTTCTTCAATTTTGCCCTAGTTTTAGTGATTTATGCATTGAGTTAAAGTGGTCGGCGTCTGTGGTCTATCTTATGTAGACCCACCACCTAATTTTGTTGCTTTTTTCAAGTGGCTTTTGTATTTGGATGAGCTGTGTCTTATCTTCAACACCCACCTAACGCCATGCCATGTCTGGGCACTGGTAATAGAATGTTATTTTCTGTCTAACTGTTTCCCTATAATACTGTAAATTATTTTTTAGTGTTTTAAGTTTCATTTTAATTATTGTGGTTTGATGTATCAAGTAAAACTACAACTACAGTTTTCTATATAAAAGCTATACATTATATTTTAAATATTATTTTATAGTTTGTTTAATAAAATATCAATAAATCCTTGTTCCTGATATAATTTTAGGTAGTCTTGTTGGAAATAACACCTGTCCAGAATTCAGATCGTTTCTAATATTAAAACGCGGTAAAAGTAAAGACATTCACAGATTTATTTTCTGGGGACTCAAAGGTAAACTTTGCCAACTGTTATGCATTATTTTACAACAAGATAAATAAATGGCAACCATTTTTTTGGTTTCCATGGGGATCTGTAACCATGTAATGACTGTTTCGGTGGAGAGAAGGATATGGACCCTACACCACATGGTATAGGTGTTTGCATCGGATCGAACCTCCTCCGTGCCACCGATTTTCTTTGTAAATCATCGACAGTATGAAATGTGCTGTGTGAACTTGAACAGTGCTGTTTATAGCGAATGGTAACTGCAAAGTATTAAGTTATATTTTATTATGTTTCCTAGATTCGTGTGACGTGGAAAACTACGAGATTTCATTCTTCGTACAACCCAATATAAAATATTCAATGCAAGATCATTTGAGTCGTAAATGGGCCACACAGGCCCTTGTCTTATATATATAACTACCTCATCATTATGAAATGAAAGCTTGAAAGCTTTCGTTGGTCATTAGTTAAGGTATCTTTTATTCAATCGAAAAGAAAGTTTGTTTTTAAAGTTTGGTTTTAATGTTTTTAATCAATATTAACATTCGTGTTTAATGTAACCATATCAATGTGTTAATCAAATAAATTTAAAATATAAATTATATGAAGTGTGATTTACTGGTAAGATTTATCTCTAATCTTTTATTTTTAATTTTTTTTTTATGGATATTATAGATATTTGTTCAATTAAGAGTGATTTGATATTTTATTTATTTTTCTAAATTTAAAGATTGTTTCATGTTTCTTTTCATGAATAATGAATCTTTCTTCTTTATTGATTGTAGGCTTTTTATTCATGTGTTTTTATGGTTGTATGTTTAGCATAAATTATTCACGAGTTGTCGGTTTGTGTGATATTTTGATCCTTTTTATTCATCTTTAAGGGCTTAATTAAGATTTTTCTCTATTAAACGAAGAAGTAATCCAATATCAAGTTCATCACTCCAATAAGATCTATTTTCTTTAGAACTCTAAATTCTCAATCTCCACACCTTAATATTCCAAAGAAAATGGATCATAGGTTTATAATTGTTTTTCCAAACCTTAGAAGATCATAGGTTTATAATTGTTTTTCCAAACCTTAGAAGATTGTCGCACCACATTAAATTGAAGGAAAATATAATATCAAACTATATAATATTGATGAAGTTAAGAATGTTGATGAAATTAAGTGATGTAGATGAAGTTAAACTACTAATGTTGATGGAGTTGAATTGTGTTTCTAAAGATAAATTTGCTACTAAAATTATGCCAATTTATGATGAAAATAATAGACAAGTGTTGATGAATTCTATGATCGCTTTTGATTTCAATTGTGTATGTTTTTCAACCAATGTTACGAATCACACTCAATGATCCATTTTTGGGAAGATGAGGGTGTGATCTAAAATATCAATTAGAAAAACATACAAAGTTGAAACCATAAGCAATCATACACTTCTTCATGAATTGTGGAAAAATCATGCCTACTAAGTATTGATGAAGTCATATGCTATTGAACTCACTAAGAATTTGGGCACAAGTATTTTTATAAAAAAAATTATAAACTAGAAACTTATTTTAGATAAAGTTGGTTGTTTTTACAAGACATTTTGTAATATTTTTAGTAGTTATTTATAAGAAGTTGATTCGATATTTTGAGATGTCTATTTTCATTTTATTTTTTATCTTTATCACCTACTTGGAAAACTACATGAACAACTACTTTATTTGTTTTATTTTTATTGAACTGTAAACTCTACAATAATTGCCCAATAATTTATTATTTGTAGAATGAGAAATGTAGAAGAATGTATTTTAATTTAAAATTATAGAGAAACCTATCAAGAAGTGTCTTGAGTTTGTAATGAAATTTGTTTTTTTTAAAGAAGAATAAAAGATATTTTTAATGTGTGATTTTAAAGGAGCTTATATCCCATAATTTTATAACATAAATATTCCATAAATAATTATAAAATGTTGATATGCAATTGATTCTTACTATTTTTTTATGTCTATTATTGTGTTAGGTCACCATCCTTATGTTTACAAATATTGATTATAAAGTATATTATTTTTTTTAAGTTTATATTACTCAACTAAAAGAAGATTGATAGGTAGTAGGTAACTTAGGCATTACATAAAATGAGTATTTAGTGAGAAAAATATAAAAGAAAATAAATACTTAACTTTTTGAAAAATGTTATTATAGTATTTTTTGTTTCAAATCTTTGGTTTATTTAAATAATTAATTTAAATATATTTTTTGGGACACAGTTTTTAAATCCAAGCAAAAAGGATTTTAGTGTTTTCATTATTTTAAGTTTGGTTAAAAGAATTGTCTAAAAAACATTTAAAAATGAGAAAAATAAAAAAGGCAAAGAATGAGTTTTCCCAAAGCATTTAAAAAGGCAATTTAAAGGTTTCCACGTCAAAATGAAAAAGGGCTTAAGTCGCATGGAATGGTAAAAAGGAATTGTTGATAATTCACGCCAATCAAAAGAAAGGAGGTTTATCATGCCCAAATTCATGGAAAATGACATGCAAAGTTAAAAATCTCAAAGAAAACTCACATTGCTTGAGAGGATTAGGAAAAAAAATCTCTAAGTTTAGGCACTAAAAGATAAAGGAAAAAGGGAATATATAAAAGAAGCATCACATGGGAGAGGAGCTAAGGTTCTCTTGTTGTTGGACCTAAAGATAAAAGGTTTGCATGGAGATTAGAGGAGGAGTTGCAGTTGATCAGTTATGAAAAAAAGAAAAAAGAAAGAGGTTGTGGCTAGATATGAGCTCTTCAATCATGCCCAACCATGCAAACTTACAAATTTGGGGCTCATATTGATAGGTGCACTCAAAATATCTCTTGTTTCTTGCTTTTAATCTTCTATTCAACACTTTTCAATGCATACACAATAATTTTTGTGTTAATATTTTGTTATTTTCATGAGCAGGAAACAAATAAATTTGAAAAAAATCATCATAGGACAACCCTTCATGATCAATGTCAAAATCTTGCTCAAAATTGCAATATGTGGGGGGAAATATGGCTCCCTCAAGGGTTGATCCCAAAATATTACCCTCCTTTCAATTTTTAGAGCAATGGAACCTTTGTGTCCTTAGGTTTTTTACCCATCATACTTCTAAAAAACTAAGAAACCCTAAATGTACATTCATCATTCAAGAAGAAGACTACCTAGTTTTTGGTGTAAATCCTTTAAAGGTACAGGTATCTCAGGATTTTGAAGCAAAAAAACCTTTAGAAAAAGAGTACACTAACAATCTTAGTGTTAAGGAAGCTTTGAGAATAGAGAGATTTTGTTGAATATGATTGTAGATCACAAGAATTTAGGTTGCAAGTAGTGACCACATGTATATACGATATAAGGGAAATTATGAATATCAAAGGATAGACCTAAGCATTGAAGGAAGTTCCATTTAGATAGCAGTCATATGAAAAGGGGAGTCATGTTAGTCACAGTCAAAGCATGGTTTAAAATACAAGGTAACAATCCTTCTAAGTGTGACAATAATAAAAAAGGATAGAGGACAGTCCCATTGCTAGCAACCTCATCATTTTTGGATGGATTTCATTGCATCCTTTTAGGAATTTCCAGAGGAGGTGGCTAGAATTTTGGAATATATGAAGGAGAATTGAATATTTTGATAAAAAATAACTCTTACCAAATGATGCAAAGACTGCCAATAATCAATATTTCAAATACAATTAGACACATCATAAAAGGAACAAAATGGGAAGAGTAGAAAAGATTGACAAAGATGATGATCATGCATACAAAAAGTTGACCTCTATGAAAGATAAAATCATAAATCAATTGACTAAGAGCATTACTAATGTAAATTTTGAGAAGAGAAATAATATTATGAATGCATCTTCAACACTGATATGTTTAGATGGTACTAGTTTTGTCTTTGTCAGCTCTGCTATATCAAAGAAGACCAAAAAATAACAACTAAACATTTTTGATGGGATAGAAAACAAGGCATTGTTATAGATTCAAGGGTGGCAATGCAATAGGTAAAAGACGGTGATCAAAGGATTGCCAATTCAATTCAAGAAGCCATAGGACAATATTGATTTTATTGGAAAATATAGATGATAGTTATAAGAAAAAACAATCCTTGTACTAAGGGTGTTATTTTTTCAAAGGGTAACAAGATTGTAGAAGATGAGCTAGAGGAAAATAAATTTACCTTTTGTGTGAATAAGCTGCCAAATATGAGAGTATCACTCTAGGTACTCTTTTAGGTATCCATCCTAATCATACCACCATACATGAGGGATGTCATCATAAATTGATTGATGATAGTCCTTGGGACATGAAAAATAACAAGTCAAAAGGAGAGTAGGGTTTTGATGAACACAATTATAGCAGGGGTAGCTACTTCTACCACCTCAATATGCATACATAGTTATGGCAAAGAGAAAATGTAAGAAGCTTGAAAAATGATAGTGATGCATCACATAATGCAAAGGAAAAACCACAATCAAGGTGGGTTGTGAAAAAGTGACCTTTTCAAAAGGGATTCAAGTCAAAGCATTGATAAAGTGATCTTGTCAACATACAAGGGTGGTGATGAAAAGATATCAAACAGGGAAATACCTCAAGTTAATTCACAAGGAAAGAAGGATAGGCATGAATTTATGATAGTGAAGGCTTGAATGAAGATTCCATGATAGTCATAACAATGAGATTAGGGAAATCAACAATTATATCATGAAAGAAAAAGAATTTTAAAGGGGTCAAAAGGCCTGGCATGTGAAATATTTGCAAAAGGTAAATACTATGAATTTTATGATATTCTTTATGACTATACTAAAACCTTTATGAAACCTAGATCATGGTCATGAGTGTTAGGTACATGATAGCCAACTCTCAACGATCATGTCATTAGGAAGAAGCAAGATAGAAATGATGAGGGAAGATAACAAGATCATAGTGATCACTAGGAAGTCACAAGTTAAAGGAGTGAAATACATCCATTTGCATGAAGATTGAGTAGCCAAGTGGCATTTTCAAAGTAAAATATTTAACTAAAAGAAATACAATTACTTTGAAAGGAATGTGCATTAATTAAAAGAGTCATAGTCAATGTGATTAGGACAACCATTTTAAATGAGCGGCTTGATAGTCATCTAAAGGCTCAAAGGACAATCCTTGGTAATGAAAAAGATAGTCTTCAAAGCCAAGGAAAAGTGAAAAGGGTATACTTAAGATCATTCATAAGGATTTTCATCATTAAGATAAAAAGGGACAGTCTAAAGAGCTTAATATTGATTACTCATCACAGAAGGACAACTCATAGTGAAGAAGACAATAGTAATAGAAAATAAAAGGTGCAGTCTTATATTCACCATAGAAGGTAGTCCAAGATCACAAATTATGATAAATGTATGGTAGAAAATAAGTATCATGATCCAAGGCACAAAAATCAATGCATAATAGACCTAAAAGAGTTCGATTACATGAGAAGGGGGAAAATTATCTAGGGCAGCGTTCTTTTGTTAGGAAAAAGATGTCATTAGCAAACATGATCGAGAGAAAATGTTGGGGTTGTATAGGGTTTTCCTTAGTCAAACCATCGTTTTGTTGTTCCCACCTCCATGAACAACCAGATAGAGAGAGAGAGATGAACAAAGGAGTGATAAAATCAATCCTCACTCAAGGAGGAGAACCCATATCACAAAATGGAGATGCAAGAGATAGGGGATGTGTGAAATCCCAAGATGCTCGCAAGCACAAGATAAGGGAGATCTATCAGCTACAAGGATTAAGAAAGCTAAAGAGGGAGGGAAAGATAGCTGCAAGATCCAAGAGTGTTGCAAAGAGCATTATAGGAGCTTGAGAGTGCTATTGTAACAAGTTGTAGGGAGTTGTGCAAGCAAGATAGAAAGAGAAAGAGAGGAGGAAAAGGAAGGAGCCAAAGCTAGCCAGATTAAAAAGACTTAAGGTAGGTTGAAAAGATAGCATATAAAGAAAAAAGAGGGGGGAAAAGAAGCTTCCCAAGCTATTACAAGGCGTCTCGGGCCTTTACCACCGACAAAGGAGGCTAACAAGTGGAAAACATGCTAAAAAATAGTTGTTTGAATGTTAAAATGTCACAGGATGCTAGCACAATGTGTAGACGTTCACATGGTGTGCTAGTTTCCAGACACATCACACTACAAAATGATGAGGACAAGAAAAGCACAAGGTTTAATGCAAAGCTAATGCATGAAGGTGGCTACTGAAAAGGGGCCCCGAGCATCCTGAGAAGGGAAAGAGGCTAACACAAGGGCTAAAATGAGCCTACACAAGTGCTAAGGGAGTGGACACTAAAGCGGATACAAAAATGTATGTGAAATTACAAGGGGTGTAATTTTACGACATTGCACTTTCATGCCTCGCCTTTAAGGTTAGATTTTTTTTCAAGTTTATATGTGTGTGCACTTTGATATTTACTAAATTAATATTTTTCATATTTTTTTATTCATTGTGTTCCTTCACCTAAGGTATGATTAAATCCCCCCATTACTTATGTTTCATGGTAAAATATTTAATCATGGACTATAATCAACCCTTTATATGAAATCTATTCCTCCATACCTCAAAGATCTAAATATATTTTTCATTGCATAAAACTCCTCAACCTTTAAATACATCATATTATTTCATTAAAAGGATGGTGCTTCATGTTCTAGACTACATTGGCTCAACATTATGATAATTTTTAATCTTTCCTAGAGCTTGCTTTCTCTCCCTTTTTATATAAAGAATTTACTTCTTTTATTCATAAGATTCATAATGGTCATACTTCTTGCATAATATATGATTATGATGCATTTATTAATGGTGATATTTCATCTCATTCTCCTATATATGAAGATAATTTTCTTAATGGTGACAATATGTTTGATGCAACTAATGGTAAGTCTTCATTTGTATCCACTAGCTCATAATTTATTATTTTTTTCTAAGTGAGGAGCTTAATGAAAAATCTAGAGTGATGAACATTCTTTATCCTCCTCTTCACATAATATTGTTAATGAAATTATTCCATGATGTATTTTGATGTAGCATGATAATCAAGTCAAATGAATAGCAATGATACAAACATAGACTCACAAAAAAAACAAAAGGAATATAATAATAAAGACCAAGTTCAATATGTGCTAAATTAAGTACAAAAGAAACTACACACATAGGGACCCTTTTCTTGACTTATGAAACCCAATAACATGAAATACTAACCTATGTAGATACTTTTTGCTCAAAAATTAAAAACCCAACCTAATGACCAATAATACAATTCCTTCTCAAGATTAGAAACCATTAACCTATTAGCCTATTCTCCATCAAAGTCTAGGCTTAAGTAATTGGAATCACTTTGTATATTGACCTTCCTTAACAAACTAAAACTTAGAGTTAAAATCACCATATATCATAAAACATAGGTAATTGCCACTACAAGAAGCTGAACAACCATGTAAATTAGATTCAAACAAAAAGGATAAATGGATAACTAGAAACTTTAAACATTTCTTAAGAATTTCTATGGAATCCAAATGATAAATTTCAAAACCAACCACTATATGACTCTAGAATTGGTAGTCACAAAGGTATGGCACATGGCATTAGACATGAGGGAACATGCAATCAAACAACATGGTGTAAAGGATTTGTACACTAAAAAAACATGGCATAAATATGGTGTGATGAAAAATGGATGGAGAAAGATCTTATACATCGACTAATACCAATCCTCCCACATGTGTAACATCTCAAACGATCAATAGAGCTCATTGTATAACAATATGCAAGAGATGTTAGTAAAGATATGCATATAAAATATCCTTTAAAATATAAGGGTGGTGGTAGGATTCATACCTACTAAAAAATAGATGCAAGAATATAGAATTATGGGATTAGAAAACCAATGGACGTTATTTTTTCTATGTGTAACATTAGTGATGCTTTATGGATGTGAAGTTTGGGGTTGCAACAGATTAGAATTAGAACATTTGGAGATGAATAAAGATTATTCAAATGTATTTAATTAATTTAGGTATGTTTTTTCCTATTGGAGGCATCAAATTTGATACAAAATGTTATTTATAGAGAAAGGAGATCATGGAGTCTCATTGTTAGCCCAAAATAATAATGGAGGAATTTCAAGTAGAAAAAAGAGCACATAGATGCAAAATAATAGTAATCATGGATGATTAAATGAGACATTAGCATGGAAGAATGTTCAAATGCTAATGAGAAAATAAAAAGATATGTGAGAGAAAAAATTAAAGAAACCATGTGGACAAAGTAACTTAGGTGAAAGAGAGAACAATGTGTTAGATAATTCAAACCAACTTTTGATCACAAGAAAAATTATATGAGATCATGAATAAAATGGAAAGTAAAAATGTTGAAAACTTGGGTTAGGAATAGCTCACATTTTCTTATGTGCATACTAGAAAGTGGACAAAGACTAAAGAATATTAAGCATATAGAATATGTCATTTTTGTACTTAATAGTTAGTGGAAGTGAAATGACAAGTTATATCATGGAATTTTATCTTATAAGGACATTTAAATCAAATACACTAATATCTCAAAGGTTGACTCTTTGATTACCCTATTTGAAGAGGAGAGACTAATAAAAGTAACATTTTTTTTAACAAGCTTCATAGTAGAAGATCAAAGATTAAAAAGGAAATAGATATCATTCAAACATAATTTGGGAAACATCTATCAAGAATTTTTTTATGCAAAAAAAATTGTTATTATCCTTGAGTCTCAGATTTTTTGGCCCTATGGACATTATCAAAAGCATTATTTGATTCATTTAGTGTCATCACAATAACTAGGAATAATAGAGTGAATGATTGTTAACAAGAGGAACACATTAGATCCTCAAATATAAGTTGTCAAAAGATAGAACAACTAAAATAATAAATTATTCTCAAAAAATTTATTGACAAGGTGGGGTGGAATGCATGTGGGTAATTTCTTCAATACATGCTCAATTTTCTTACCAATATTTGTATTTTTTAATAGAAAGACACATATCGATTAATAATATATTTTTTATTTTTTTTAGTGAAAAGATTATAAGTATTTTTTTAATTAAAATATATATTCATAATCCTTAAAAAAGAAACACACAAAAGGTTAACATGCATTATCACATTCTTGTAAGGACCATTAGTTTTTATGGGCCCTATGGCAATATTATTTTAGTATTCTAATATTGTTGGGAATAGGATGCCATTTAATTGCAATCCTAAACATATTTCATGTATCTCCTAAGTCCTTGGAAAGTGTTCCCCAACACTAGAATTAGAAAGAGATTAAATTCAAATGAAATGAACATGTAAATTGAAATTTGTAATTATTCCTAAATGATAGGAACATGTGAGGATGTCCAAGAAGAGCTCCTATAAGATAAGAGCACAAGGGGTGCTCATATGGAAGGTGGAACCCACCTTGCTTAAGTTAATTGTTTGGAGGATTGATAACACTTTAGTAATGCATGTTTTAGATCCTACAAGTTAGGGATTGATATTTACATGAGAGGAGTTCAGTTAAGTTCAGTTTAGTATCAGTTCGATACAATTTAGTTCAGTTCAGTTCAGTTTAGTTTGGTTATCTTTAGTTGCATGTAGTTAGTTTGAGTTAAATGCTAGTTGAATTCAGTTGACTTCAGTTACATGACTAATGACTCCAGTTGCATGACATATAACAGGTGGATAAATTTAGTTAAGTGGGGATGATCAATCATGCATAATGTTTGCATGAATTGGTGTAGATATATGTTTTAGTTAACTAAGATTGACTTGGACTCACCTTGGGCGCCCAAGTTGGCATCTTTGAGTTAACACCTTTTGCATGAGAAGAGATTTACAAGGCTTAGTTAAGTGGGCCCATTCTTGGGAGCCAATTTTGAGGTGATGCTTGCAAGATATTTTCTTGACCAACAATCGGTTAAGTGTTCAATTTGGAGCACCTAAATTGAGGAGACTTTGGTTTTGACTTCATGTTACACATTGGAACTCTACTTGCACAATATAGGCATGGCTTTTTTAGAGGAGCAAGAAAATGAAGATAGTTGCGCTCAAAATTTCAAGATCTTGCAAGAACAAAAGTTGAAGTGTCCAAGTCTAGTTTCTAAGCTACTAATTTTTTAAAAAATTAATGAAGATTAAGGGTCTTAAAAAGGGGGGGCCAAAACAGGTCTCGTTTTTATAAAAAAAAAATAGCATCTAGCACCTGAGGGCTCCCCCCTTTTTGATTAAATTTTTTTTTTATAATTTCAAAAATCCCAATTGTGAGAAATTAGCTAACACCATGTAGTTTATCCTCGTTCTTTCGAATAATTTTTTTAATGAATATATAATATTTTATGAATTTTCAAAGTGGACACATCCTGAAAAGCTGAAATTTCAGCGTACTCCCTCCTAATTTTTTTGAAAACTAATTGAAAATTGATTTTTTTTCACCATGTGTAGAATGGAGTCTAGTTTCAAAAAATGTAATTTGTTTCGCATTTCGATGAGCGAGTAAAAATCTATCCTAAAACTGGCACATGTTGGTTTTTTACCAAAAATGGAGGCATTTACAATAGAAGTTATGGATCAAAATCTTAACTAAATCAAAATGAAAAAAGAATTATATATTTAGATAGCTAAGAGAGAGGTTAATGTTATCACAGTTTTTTTATAAACTTCCATTAAAAGACGTGCAAACATGATGGGGAGAACAGACAAAAATATGAGGAAATTTGGCAAATCCTGTCAATTAACACATCCAAAGTAGGTCATTTGGCAAGCACCAAATTTGACGCTCACCAAATTTGGAACTCGCCAAATGACCTACTTTGAACAAAATGTAACTTTCCCTTCTCTTTGGTCAACCACTCTGATAATGTTGGCAGTGCGTGGTTTATGATTGTAGATGGATAATTGAGGTTTTACCTTTCATATGCTCTCTACCTTGTTACCCTAACTGGATAACTCTCTATCCCTCTAAAGTCTCCCTCTCTCTCTCAGGTCTCACTCCCTCCCACACTACCGACTACTCTCTCTCACTCCAAATCCCTCTCTTATGTCTCGCTCCCTCCCACCCTACCTAGATAAATCTATCTCACTCACACCCCCTTTCTCACTCTCCCTCTCTATCTCTCCCCCTCTATTCATTTTGTCTCTCTCACTCCATCTCCCTCTCTTAAGTCATTATATTTCTCTGTCTTTGTCTCTCTCGAGTCTCTCCCTCCTACCCCCTCTCCCTCTCTTAGGTATCTCACTCACTCCCTCTACCTCTCTCCCACTCCCTCTCTCTCTCTCCCACTTCCTCTCTCTCACCCCCTCTATATCTCTCCCACTCTCTCTCTATATCTCTCCCACTCTCTCTCCCTCTCTCTTAGGTCTCTCCTGCCACCCCTCTCCTCTCTCTCTAAATTTTCTCCCTCCCACCCTCCCTCTCTCTCTTTGTCAAGTTCCTCCTCCTAGACTCCCTTCTCTCTCTCTCCTAGTGTTCCTCTCTTCTTCCCACTCCTCTATCTCTCTCCCCTCAAGACTCTTCTCTCCCTCTCTCTATCTCTCAAGTATCTCCTTCTCCTACCCCTCTCCCTCATAGTAACTCCGTATCTCTCTCCCACTCCTCCTCTTTTATCTCTCTCCTCTCCTCTTGCTCTCTCAAACATCTCCTCCCACTCACCTCCCTCTCTCTCTCTCGTGTCCTCTCATGCCCCCTATCTCTTTCCTCGTGTCCCTCTCTCATGCCCTCTATCTTCTCTCCCACTCTCTTAGGTTCTTCCTCCCATCCCTCTCCCTCCCTCTCTCTCAGTCTCTCCTTCCCTTACCCCTCCCTCCCTCCCTCTCTCAGGTCTCTCCTCTCCTCTCACTCACTCCCTCTATCTCTCTCCCATGCCCTCTCTCCCACGCCCTCTCTCTCTCACTCCCTCTATTTCTCTCCCTCACTCTCTCTCCCTCTCTCAGGTATCTCCCTCCCACCCCTTCCCTATCTCTATCTCTCTCCCTCTCTCTTAGGTATCTCCCCCCTCTCTCTCACTCCCTCCATCTCTCTATCTCATACACTCCCTCTCCTTCCAACCCCCTCTCGCTCTCTCAAGTATCTCTCTCTCACACTCCTTGTATCTCTCACATCCCTCTATCTTCCACTCCCTCTCTTATACTCTCTCAGGTCTCACCCTCCCACTGCCTCTCTCCCACTTTTATTCCCTCTCCCTCTGTCTCAAGGCTCTCCTTCCCACCCTCTCTCCCTCTCCCTCTCTTAGGTTTCTCCCTCCCACCCCCTCTCCCTCCCTCTCTCTCTCTCTACCACTCCCTCTCTCTCTCTCTCTTGGTCTCTCTATCTCTCTCCCTCCCTCTCTCTTAGGTATCTCCTTCCCACCCTCACCCTCTCTCTCTCCCTCTCCTCCATGTGAGCCCATCCCACCTCTCTTCTTAGGTCTCTCCCTCCCACCTCTCCCTCCCTCCTCACCACAAGTCTCCTCCTACTCCCTCCCTCCTCAAGTCTCTCTCTCTCACCTACCTCTATATCTCTTTCTCCCACTCCCTCTCTCTCACCCTCTCCTCTATCCTTTGTCTCTCCTCACTCCCTCTATCTCTTCTCTCTCACTCCCTCTCTCTCCCCCCTCTCTTAGGTAGGAAGGAGAGACTTGAGAGCGAGTGAGAGGGAGTGAGAGAGAGAAAGAGGGTCGATGGTTTAGGGTTGAGTGTTTAATGGTTGAGGGTATAGGGTTGAGGGATTAGGTTTGAGGGTAGAGGGTATTAGGTTGAGGGTAGAGGGTAGAGGGTTTAAGGGTTGAGGTTTGAGGGTTTAGGGTTTAGGGTTGAGTGTTTAAGGGTTTAAGGGTTGATGGATTAGGGTAGAAAGGGAGGAATGGATGGAGGGAGAGGTGAGGTAGAGAGAATGAGATAAGAGGAGGAAGAGATAGAGATAAATGAGGATTGAGGATCCAATTTTTATGTTAAGGACCTATAGGGTTGATGGTTTAGGGTAGACAGAGTGAGAGGGAGAGGGTTTAGGGTAGAGGGTAGAGGGTAGAGGGTTAAGGGTAGAGGGTAGAGGCTTTAAGGGTTAACAGTATAGGGTGCATGGTTAAGGGTAGAGGGGAGAGAAATAGAGGGAGTGATAGAGAGACATGAGAGTGGGAGAAGGGGTAGGAGGGAGAGACTAGAGAGAGAGAGGGAGTGTGTGTGTGTGTGAGTGAGAGAGAGAGAGAGATGGTTGAGGTTCGAAGGTAGAGGGTACAAGTTTATGGGTTGACAATAGAGGGTTTAAGGGTTAAGGGTAGAGGGTAGAGGGTTTAAGGGTTGAGGGTATAGGGTTGAGGGATTGGGGTAGAGAGGGAGGAATGGATGGAGGGAGATATGGAGGGGGAAGTGAGTTAAAGAGGAGAGAAGAGGAGGAAGGGATAGAGATAGATGAGGATTGAGGATCCAATGTTTAGGTTAGAAGGTTGATAATTGAGGACATAGGGTTGAGGACCTATAGGATTGATGGATTAGGGTAGATAGAGTGAGAGGGAGAGGGTTAAGGGTTTAGGGTAGAGGGTAGAGGGTAGAGGGTTAAGGGTAGAGGGTAGAGGCTTGAAGGGTTAAGGGTATAGGGTACATGGTTAAGGGTAGAGGGGAGAGAAATAGAGGGAGTGAGTGAGAGATAGAGAGAGAGAGAGGGTTGAGGGTAGAGGGTAGAGGGTAGAGGATTATGGGTAGAGGGTAGAGGGTTTAAGGGTTAAGGGTAGAGGGTGGAGGGTTTAAGGGTTGAGGATATAGGGTTGATGGATTAGGGTAGAGAGGGAGGAATGGATGGAGAGAGAGATGGAGATAGAAGTGATATAGAGATAAGGAGAGAAGAGGAGGAAGGGATAGAGATTGATGAGGATTGAGGATTCAATGTTTAGGTTAGAGGGTTGATAATTGAGGGTATAGGGTTGAGGACCTATAGGGTTGATGGTTTAGGGTAGAGAGAGTGAAAGGGAGAGGGTTTAAGGGTTAAGGGTAGAGGGGAGAGAAATAGAGGGAGTGAGTGAGAGAGAGAGACCCGAGAGTGGGAGAAGGGGTAGGAGGGAGATACTGGAGAGAGAGAGAGAGGGGGGAGTGTGTGTGTGTGTGTGAGAGAGAGAGAGAGGGGAGTGTGTGTGTGTGCGTGAGAGAGAGAGAGAGAGAGAGAGATAGGCTGAGGGTCATGGCAAGGGCAGAGGGTAGAGGGTCAAGGTTTGCCAGAGGGTTTTAGGTCTTTAGGCTTAGGCTCTAGGTTTAGGCCTGAGGGTTGAGGGCAGAGGGCAGAGGGCAGAGAGAGAGAGAGGGCTGAGGGCCTTTAGGCTGAGGGTCGAGGCAGAGGGTAGAGGGCCAAGTGTAGAGGGTAGACGACCAAGGGTTTAGGGCTTCATGGTTGGGCGGGGTAGAGGGTTTTAGGGTTTGTGGATTATGGTTTCACGGTTTAAGGGCAAGGTGTAGGGCTGAGAGAGAGAGAGGAAGGAAGGGCTGAGGGCTTAAGGGCTTTACTAGCTGAGGTTTTAGGAGTCTGGAAGGGCTGAGGGTCGAGGCAGGTTAAGGGTAGAGGGTTGAGGGTAGAGGGTTGAGGGTGGAGGGTATAGGGTAGATGGTAGAGAGAGAGAGAGAGAGGGGGGGGGGTTGAGGGTTAAGGGTAGAGGGTTTAAAGGCTTAGGGTTTAGGGTAGAAGGTAGATATTTTAAGGGTTTAGGGTTTGAGGGTTAAGGGTAGAGGGTTTAGGGTTTAGGGAATACGATTTACTATTTAAGGGTAGAGGGTGTAGGGTTGAGAGAGAGAGGAGAGGTTGAGGGTTTAAGGGTAGAGGGTAGAGGGTAGAGGGTTTAAGGGTTTAATTTTTTAGGGTTTACATTTTAAGGGTGGAGGGTGTAGGGTTGAGAGAGAGAGGGGGGTTGAAGGTTGAGGGTTTAATGGTTTTAGGTTTTAAGGGTTGAGGGTTGAGGGTATAGGGTAGAGAGAGAGGAGGGTTTTAGGGTTTAGGGTTTTAGGGTTTAAGGGTCGATGTTTGAGGGTAGAGGGTAGAGGGTAGAGAGAGAGAGGGCTGAGGGTAGAGGGTTAAGGGTTAAGGGTTA
Organism: Sequoia sempervirens; assembly: GCA_007258455.2. Lineage (NCBI taxonomy): Eukaryota > Viridiplantae > Streptophyta > Pinopsida > Cupressales > Cupressaceae > Sequoia > Sequoia sempervirens. The sequence goes on from VDFB02000017.1 coordinate 461,510,706, forward strand.
AGGGTTTAGGGCCTAGGGTTTAAGGGTTTATTGTTTACTAAGGGTAGAGGATGTAGGGCTGAGAGAGAGGGGGGTTGATGGTTTAAGGGTTTTAGGTTTTAAGGGTTGAGGGCTGAGGGCAGAGGGCTGAGGGGTGAGAGAGAGAGGTGAAGGGCTGAGGGGGGTTGAGGGTCTAAGGGTTTATAATTTAAGGGTAGAGGTGTAGGGTTGAGAGAGAGAGAGACGAGGGGGTTGAGGGTTTAAGGGTTTTGAGGTTTACGGTTTGTGGTTTAAGGGTAAAGGTTAGAGGGTTTAAGATTTAAGGTTTAAGGGTTTTAAGGTTTAAGGGTCGAGGGTAGAGGGTAGTGTTATGCCTTGCATAACCACCCCATTTTGTTTTATTTTGGAAAAAAATGGGTCCCCTTTTTTCTGTTCTTTTGTTCGCCTTTGGTTGTTTGGTTGGATCTTAGGAGTTCTTTGTTTTGCTCCTAATTTTTTCTTTTATTCTGTTGGAGGCAGGTCCAAAACCAAATCTAAACATGGAACTCTTTCAATATTTCTAGTTCGGATATAGTTCTGACTCCGACTCCGTCTTCTCTTTGTTTCTCTGTTACTTCTGCTGGTTGTTTTTTGACGAACATTTGTGTTGGTTTGTCCTCTTGTTTGTTGGTCATTCCTTGTGTTTTTGTTTGCTCGCGCAGGAGCAGAACTGAGATTGGAACTCACGTAGGAAGTTTCAAGTTTCCATTTTGTGTTCCCGTCCCGACTCCATTTCCACTCTTTTTTTTCCTCACTTTCTTTATTTTTTGGGTCGGGTCCCGTGTTTGCTTTGTTCCCGCTTCCCTTGTGCTTGTGTGTTTTGTTCTTTTCTTTTTGGTAGGGACCGGATCCGGACCTAGAATCGAACTTTGAACTTTGTGAAGTTCCATTTCGGTTTTGTCTCCACCCCCATCTTCGTTTGTTGTTTTTGGTCGATCCTTTTGTTGGGGTCGAGTATGGGGTTGGAAATGAGGTAGGGAACTTTTTTTTGGTTTCTTTATCTTGTCTCTGACCCAACTCCGCATCCACCTTACCTTTTGATGTTCTGTGGACTTGACTTAACTGTCTGTTCGCATTGTTGGCTCTGTCCCCGAACTACCGCATTTATGGCATTAAATGCAACCTGTTTACACGCGTGACTTATGGATTAAAGGTTTAATTATGCTTAAATTGCCTCATTGTTATTATTATTTGAATTTTTTAAACAAACCATGGCCACGAAAGTCTTGAAAGAATCAATTTGATCGTGGGGGCGAATTGTGAAGTGAATCTTGGCAAATTTCTGGTCAATCCTGAGGAGCTTTTTGAGGTAGGTTTCTTTGTTTTTCCTTCTCCCATTTCCTCTCTCGAGTGTGTTGTTTTAGCACATTTGCGCGAGGGGTTTTGTTCTTTCTTTTTCTTTCCTTTTTTGGTGTTTGTGTTGTTCTTCTTGTTCTGCTTGTTTGGTTCTTCCTTTTCCGTTTCGTTTCATTTTGGGTTTGTTTTCGTTTGTCGTTTTTGGTTTTGTTGTTTGTTCTGTTGTCGCTTTCATGATGGATTTGTTTTTCGTACTCTGGTTTTGACTAGGGTTTCAATTTTTGAAGGGGTTTCCTTTCTTGGGTAATGTATTTCATTTTGAGACCCTATTCTGGTTTTCTCACATCGGTTTTGGGTTGTTCGTACGGGTTTCTTGTTGTGCCATAGTATTTGGAAATGACGTATCAAGCAAACTAGGGTTTTGCAATATAACCTTTTCCATGGTTTTAATGAATTTTGTACAGAGGAGTTGTAGGAGGGATAAACTATGTTATTTCTAGTTTCATTTGGGGCCCATGTGACCTAGGGTTTATGGTTCATATGACCGCCTTGTTTTAAATAATCTCCATTTGTCGGAATTGATCTTCTCCCGTTCATTATTATGATGTCACTATATCTTTACTCCTGGTCAGAAGCAGATCCGGAGGGGAAGTTGAACTTGGGGACTAACATTTGTTTCTGGTCCAATTCTCGTTCCCGTCCCACCTCTGACCCTGTTTTGGTTTTGTTCCTATTCCAGTCCCGCTTCTGACACTGTTTTACTCCATATCCAATTATGATCCCGACCCTGCCGCATGATAAGAAATATTGTTTATGCCTAATATTTCTATGGTTCTGCCTCCGATAAAGGCATAGATTGACCAAGTAAATGTTATTTTAGGAGGATGGAGGAGGGATTATATGATTGAATAACTTAGATGCTTTTTTCATCTAATATAGGGAATTGTTGCAAGAATTAAGAAATGTCGGGAGCATTAGATGAGGCCTCTCAGAGGAGCCAACTAGGTGAAACTTCATAGCAAGGAGTTAGGCTGAAGAAGATCAAAGTGGAACAACTTTCGTATACCTTGAGATGTAAGCATAGGGAGGTTGTCCTCATGGCTAGCAAAATGGATTATGATTGGGCCAATGTTACTGAGACCAATTTGGGCCCTTTTAACTATAAATAATTGCATGAGGAGACATTCACTAAGGAGTGGGTCACAGGAAGGACAGAAAGGATTGTTCAATCTGGGCTGGCACATGTTGCACTCTTCCCCCTATCTGTCCAATGTCTGAAGTTGATTCTTGCAGCAGTTGGAGCACATAACCCTGCTACTAGGCAGTGTGTGGATGTAAAGGGTAATGTCATTATTGACTTCACGCCTCCAATGATCAAATTCTTGTTTAATATACCTGATCCCAAGAACCCTAAGCAATTAAATGAGGCATAGGCTTTGAAGCTTTATAGTGATAATAAGGAGAGGAATAGGTTTCACATGAATAAGACTTGGATAAGGGTGGAGAAGAATTCTTTGACCAAGCTTCCAGACTAGCCTAAAAGGGTAGACTTTAGTAAAGAGATTGCAGATATAATCATGTTCCTTTCTAGGGTGTTTGGGAAAAGGGATGCTTCATTATTTAAGGAATGGATGTTTCCTTTTATCCAAGCTATTTTGGATGGGAGGCAAAAATTTGACTGGTCAATGATAGTATTGGACAACATTCACAATCAGATGATAAAAGTGAGAGAAACCAAGCATTTCTTTATGACCTCTTGTGCAGTTTATGGAGTTGCCCAAGTGGGGATTTTTCCTGGACTTCAAAAAGTAGGTATATTGGGGGAAGCCCAAGGACAAAAGAGAGTGTGGGAGTATTATAACCAACTCACCTTGTAGGCATCAGAGCAACATTATAGAAGGGTTAATGATGCCTTTCTTTATGTCATTATTAACAAGCTTAATGGTGATGCTAGGTATAGGCTTAGTAGGGAGGCAATGGCTTTTGTGAATGAATGGGGGCATTGGTTTATCTAGTACCCCACATTCACCTATTTCAGGTTAGCAGGCTTTGATGGTCACCCCCATTTTCTACCTAGATGTTGTGGTGATAGGATCATTTTAATGGAGTTTATTTATCAAGCCTTGGCTATTAATTTCCAGTTTGGCAACAAACATAAGACTGGGTGCCATAAGTTTCTAATGAAGTTGTGGGCCTTTTGTTGTCCACACATTCAGGTAGCTAAGGTTGTTTGCGATGAATTAGTTTATTTGAAGTTGGGCTTGTACACAGCCAATAAATATTATGACCCCAAACACAAGATGAGGGCTTTGCTTCCTAGTGTCTTTGAGAAGCACTTTAATCTGTTGGAGGATTTTTGGGAGGATTTGCATGATGAGTATGATCTTAGGAAGAAGAATTATGAAACGATACCTATCCCACTTATGGTCGAATTTGGGATAAAAGAAGAAATTCTAGAAACATTGTCTGATGATGGGATGGTTTTGGATCCCGGGTATGATGCAGACAAGATTGGTACTAAAGATCTTGATCCAATAGATTGGAATGCTGAGGAGACAATCGACATAAAGCAAATTGTAAGACTGGTGTTGGACAGGAGTATTCAATGAGTGAGTTTTAGGACTAATCAGGTCGAGGCTACATCATCTAAGAAGAGGAAGGCTGCAGGTACCACCCAAGCATATAAAAGGGAAAAGAGAAGGATGGCACCTAAGGAACCTTTAGAGTTTATGCCTTCTAGTGCACAAGAAGAGGAGATGGTTCCTCAAGACCTTCTAGAGGTACAAGAAGATGAAACGATTGCAGAGGTGGGGGCTTCTATATCTACTACGGGGGATGTACCTATTCATCCCTTTGATGCATAAGAATTAGGTCAAGAATCACCGAAGGGATCCCTCCATGGTGAAGCAGAGGTCTTAAGGAAAATGGAGGATGAAGTTGAGATACATAACATAGAAACAGATTTAGAAAAGACTCCCTCTAATAAAGAGCATAATGTATTAACATCTTTGGATATGACAGATGATGTAGGGACTTAACACATATTGACTAAAGAAGATCAATGGAAACTCTTTGAAGATGCAAAAAGAGAAGTTGATGCTAAGGCACAAGCTGAGGCATTAGCTAAGCAACAGGAGGAGGAGGCCAAGGCATAATCTGAGTTGGCAGTCAAGCAGAAGGAGTTGGAAGATAAGGTCAAGGCTGATGAATTAGCTCAACAACAACAACAAAAGGAGCAGTAGCTCAAAATTCAAGAAGAAAGGGATAAGTTGATGATGCAGTAGAAAATTCATAACCTTGAAGAGGAAAAGGCCCAGTAAAGAAGAGAAAAAGAAGCTATTGAAGCTAAGCTCAAAGCATAAGAAGAGGCTTATAGGAAAAGGGAAGAGCAAGAACATTTGAACAGGGAAGGAGAGGCTGCTAAAATTGCTAAATATGAAAAGAAGTCCAAGGAGGCATGCAACTATGTTGAAGAGCTGAAGAAGTAGCGAGATCAAATATTAGAGAAAAAGAAAGAGGAAGAGGAATGTTTAAAGCAAGAACTAGAAGCTAAAAGGCTACAAGAGAAAAATGATAAAGAGGAAGCATAAAGGTTAGCACAGGAAAAGGAACAAAGTAATCAGAAAAATGTGGAGGAAGTTGATTCTCAACCAGGGCCTATAGTGTTACAACCTCTTTCTTCCACTACTGTTGCTTCTTCTTTAGCCCAGGAAGCCACTAGTCCTATTGCTCCTACCTAGTTAAAATTGGACTTGGAAAGAAAACAAGTTGTTCAACCACAACCGTTGAATTGGGAGGAAATGATGAAAGAAATTGGGAAAGAGAAACCTAAAAAGAAGGCCTGGGTTCTTCACTCTACTAGGCTCACTGATGCTAGAGAGATCATTGCTGAATGTTCCATGCCTGTAATGGAGAAGAGTCATGATGATATGAAAATCACTGATTATTAGTTGGGTGCAGTAAATTTGGGAAAGCCTACAAGAAACCAATAGATGAGTTTAATTGATATTGTGGCTTCCTCAACTAAAACCCAGATGTTCAAAGATAAACAAAGGATGGATGAGCTTAAGGATCAATTGGATCAACTCCATATTTTTTTGAAGATGTTTCAAGTCCCATTTCTTAACAGGCTGCTCTTCCTGAATCCCTAGTTTTGTTAACAAAGAGGGAAGTAGATGATTTGATTCAAATGAAAAACAATGTAGGGATGATGGATAATGGTTGGATAAGCTCAACCTGGAGGTTGATGATGTTCTTGTTGAAGGTTCTAAGATTCATAAAGCTGCTCTTGAATTAGCAGAAGATCTAGACCAACAAGCTAAGGATTTGGATAAGCAGGATGATGAATATAAGGAATATGTTAAAAGGCTTGAGGATATTAGAAAAGTTCCCAAGTCCACCTTGCTGGAATATTCAGTTCTTGAGCAGGGTAATGAAGATTTTGTGGAAAAAATTGTGAGCATCATAAGATATAAGTCTAGGGCTATGCATGGACATCAAGAAAAAGTCTGAGAAATGAGTAAAGACTTGAATCAACAGATGGTAAAATTAGAGGCAATTGTGGCCATTGTAATCAACTTAGATTCCTCAAACAAATAAGGCTTGTCTTTGGATAAACTAAGGGAGATATGGAGGGGTAGGTTTGAGGAAATCATCCAAAAGGGAGATGATGGGGAGAGTTTATTGTTAGATCAATTTATGGATATCCAAGAGAAGGTAAGAATTGCTAGAAAGGAGCTAATCAAATTAAAGGAGATGCAAAAGTTGGTTTCTATAGAATTTGAAAGAATCAAATTTGAAGGTGATTGGTTGGATGGGCCGGATTTGGATACTCTTCAACAAATGTTCTCCAATTTTGATGAGTACATTCTTGAGCATTCAGTGCAAACGTGACTGACTCTTTTCATCATGCTCTATCTGCTATTCTCCTCTTTTTGTGGGTTTGGACATAAGTTCAACCTTGAGTTTGATCCGTGGGTTTCATTTTCTTCTTAGAGTATCCAATTTCCTTTTTGTACAACGGAGTGATCAGCCTTGAAACAGGGGTTCCTTAGTCTACTTCTATGTTTAGTTTTGACTCCATGAATTGTGGATCTTGATTGATAATTGAGAAATTCATGCATGTGGCACCCTATATGTACTATTAGAATCTACTTTGTAAAGTTTGGCTAATTGAAAAAAAGATCAGCCACCTGATGATAGGAGATAGAAACTAGATCTAGGATTTCAATGTTTTAGAAAGATACTCTAAAAGGTTCAGTAAAAGGCTTGATTATTTTACAGTTTTCATACGTTTTCATGTCATGATTTTAAAGTTTGGATCTATTTTGATAAGGTTAATGTCACATGATCAATCCATATGCCAATGATTTTGTTTTGCTTAATTATTTCTTATTTGATGAAAATAAATAGAAGGAACTGGATTCAAGATCATATCATTGGATTATCTGTGAATTAAATTGTTATTGTATTCATTTGATCTA
>VDFB02000017.1:461517602-461610200 GCA_007258455.2 Sequoia sempervirens
AGGCATAGTTCTGCGCCACAAGATAAAGTACAACATGAGCTCAAGAGTTGCACATACGGTAACCTAATGGACTACACTACCCAAAGACCGTAGTGTTTGCAACCTTGGCTCTGATACCAAGTTGTAACGCCCATCGTGCAAACCCCAGAGAACACACACAATGTGAATAATTTTTTTTTAAAATAAATCTAATTAAACATGTAATAACACTCAACCATAATCACATAGCACATTACATAACATTAACACACTTAGTTCTCTGGGGCACGCGAGGTTACATCGCAACAACTAAACAAAAATAAAAATAAAGATAAAGATTACAACATAACCATTAATTTTATAATAACCATAAACAATGATACATCCAATAACCATGATGCGAGAACAATAAACATCACATAATACATCCATGATAAATATCGTAATAGAGTTACAAATGAGCCTAACTATTACATCATCGTTATAATATTACATTACAATTCTTTTGATAAATGAATTACATTGAATTTCCCAACATGGGGATTAATACAAGAATAATGAGATATAAAATACGAGTGTATACTGGTACAACTCCACTGCGGAATGCTGAGAAGACAAGATGCTGATGGGGAACCCAACGGGTGAGGAGCACGTTCCACCCAACCATGTGAATTACAAGTAACTCACCCCCCGTGCTCAGAGGTGACGAGGAAGTGAACCCGACCATGAATGTCAAACCGACTCAACCACATTATGATACAAATCAAGTACAACTCAAAGCATATGATGAACAACCAATAACATTCACAGATCACATGACAAGTTAAAACCAAGAGACTCATCATAATAACATGAAGTACTATCAATAAACAATCATTAAACAAATTCACAAGAATTCAAGAAAACATCATAAAGAGATAACATCCAGAGGCAACAACAAAGCACAAGGGTGTCAAGTGGAGAGTGTCATCGCATAGCTCTCATGGGATTCTCCTGGCCCTTCCTCCAACTGAGGCGCCTACACCCATCTATGGATCTCCTAGCCCTTCCTCCTAACTGAGGCACCGGCACCATAGGGTAGCTGATGCGGAGCCAATAGTCTCTCATGAAGATGAGACTATGACTATGCCGACCACGGCCTTCTCAGTCTATCACTAGTCTAGGGTAGCCCTAATGCATAGCCGAGGAATCCAAAGTTTTATTATCTTGTGTTTTTTAAACTACCCAACCCCCTAATTCTATTGTTTAGGTTATCACTTGTTTAGCTTACTCATTCGTGGGTTATCCTGAGCCCTTCCTCATCCTGAGGCGCCGGCGCCCACGAAGAGCCACTCTCCCTCCTATGACCCCTAACATATCTCAAGTAGGCAAGGGTTGAACCAACACATATAAATCTTAAAACCAAAATTGGATACACGAGGCATTAACCATCTCGCAACTGCACATAATCAAAAGACTTGCAAACCCGTCCAACCCTTCCTAACATAACACCAATAACGCTCAAAAGCATAAACAAGGCAAATAACACTTTAACACACAAGCCTCTGGAACAAGGTTTTCACAGACCAATACGGTTCCCACATCGACAACACTGAACGAGAAAACTACAACATGAAAAGAAAACTCACATAACATTTACAAGGTTGTATTGTTACGTTTGTTTCCAATCCCATTTATATAATTACAACCAATTGCCTCAACAAGGTTTACAATCACAACCAAAGACTGAAATCTTGTCTAATATAGTTGTTAAATCAAAACAATGAATGAAACAATGCCCATTTTAAAATAAATAAAAACTACTTAATTATACACAAAATTGAGCATTTTAATACATTACAAAACTACATTCCTAAAGTGTGATGAATTTATATTACAATTAAATAATTAAAATTTCATCTAAATAAATAACATTAAATAATTATAATTTCATTTGACTAAATAATCATTGCGTAAACTAATTATAAATTTACTTATAAAATCTAATTATAATTATATTTTGAAAATAATAATTATATTTAAAAACATAAAAATATATATATATATAAATATATATATACATATATATATATATACATATATATATACATATATATATATATATATAAAATAAAAATAAACAAAAATCTAAAAAAAAACATATATTAATTAACATATATAAAAAAAAAAGAAATTTAAAGAAGGGCTGGCCGCGGGCTGTACACAGCCGGCCGCGGCTGGTACAGCGGCCCTTACGGGCTGATGTACGCAGCAGTCTATGGACTGTTGTGTGCAGTCTGCAGCTGCCTTGGGGCAGGGGCGGGGTACGGCCCAGCCGTCGCCTCCCTAATCCCAATACAAAAAAAATTATTAACAAAAAAAAACTTTTATAAAATGCGATTTAAATGTTATTTAAATTGCATTCGATTTTCATAATTAAAACACAGAAAATGAGGACGCAAATTTCATTCGCACAAATCCGTCCAGATCACAAATGTAAAGAAATTTAAAACCGAGTAAAATGATTTATAATAAAGGATATATATATAACACTATAATATATATATATATATTATATACAATAATATAGATATACAGATATTTAAGCACAGGAGTAAAATTTTCTGTGTACATACAGAATGAAACAAAATTACAGAGTAATGCATACTTTCCACACACACATATTTACAACTTTCAAATGTATTGCTCTCAGTAGGGAAATCATTTTTCTCTAAATGCTAATATTATCAAGTTGAGGATTTCAGAAAACAAAAGGTTTTCACAGATTGGAAACAGTATAATAACTATGATTTTCTTTGTTTTCTAGTCTAATAAATTGCCCTAGTTTTCAGTTTTCAACAAAAGTTTTCTATATTCACAAAAAATCATTTTTAATAAAATATATTTTTTTCCTTTCTGAAGCAGACAGATAAAAGAAAGGGTATGAGGAGAAGACTACGAGAGGAACCTGGAGTCCAATGCAAATCTGAAGATTCCTGCTTGACTCTGATGCCCTCGAACTCGATTCCAATTCTTAGTCCAGCACGAACTCCCCAAGACAACACCAGCAACAGATTGAAGACCATTTTCTTTCCCAAAGCTCTCCTCAGATAATAGCAAAATATTCAACCCTAATCTCTTCAGATTCAAAAATACCTCAACAATGACTTGAGCAACTTCAACTTTCTGATCTTTTGTGTGTGTGTGAGAACCTCCCAAAATTCATAATTAAATAAAAATATAATGCCCATCCTTCAAAAATTCCCAAAAATCCAAATTAAAAGAAAATCAATTCTTTAAAAGCTAGCTTTTTCCTTGATCTCTATTCCTATTGGCTCACACAGTCTTTTTATTCTTTTATTTGTTTTATTGCTTTTATTTCCTATTTTGCAACTTTTCTTGCACCTCACATTACATATTTATTTTAAATAAATTATTCTCATAATTATCCACCACCAAATAAATGATTAAAATAATTAAGTCACATTTAATATTTAATTATTATTTAATTGCAATATATGATTTTCCAAAAATAATTAAATCATTTAAATATTTAAATACCATTTAATCCAACATTAAAATAAATAATTTATTTCAATCATTAAGATAAATCATAACTATAAATGCCCTCATAAATAAAAATAAGACAAAACACAACACAACACACAATGACGACAATTACACAAAACAACTATACCAAACAAATGAGACGACCTGACATCATGGAACGGAAGGACTTCATCGTCACCTCTGTTTCAACATTTAACCATTGGGCTATAGGTGCTCGCCCTGTCCTGCCGAAGCAGGTGGAATCGAGACTTGTACCTGCAAATCCTGCATACAAATGAAGTTGTGTACATGTGCATACATATATATATAAAATCGAAGCATCAAATTAAAGTACTGCATTGTGAGAAGGAATCGCAACATAACAGGGTACTCGCAAACGAGTGATGCTATATTGTCCTTCATCACACCTATTCTAACAATTATAATGTAACCAATCAATTAATATTTCTAACTAACAATCATCTCATAACATAATAAATTAAATCACTGCATCATATCATAATTCAGAAAATCAACTGATATCTAACCAACCACAATGTCATATAAAATAATCAAATCCACTAATAGAATAATAGCATCATCAAATGTCTAACTAACCAAATCAAACAATACTAGTATCATCAGAGTATCCAAGCCACAGCACAGAAATAATAAGTCTAACAGTATGAGGGGTATTACATCCGCCCCCCCTAGGATATGGCTTACTCCTGGAAGCCATTAAATAACAAAATAAAAAGAAAAATTAAGATTCTCAAATAAGGGAGACATCCTCCCATGACACCAAGATCACAACGTTTAGGACACCATCGAACCCTTTCGAGCTCACTCGCGAGCTCCGAAGCCAGAACTTCGTCCTCTACCAGAAGCCTCTGCACCTGCATCCTGGTATCCACCCTGGCGATTGTCGACAACGGAAAACACTTGATGAGATCTATCTGCATCACCCACCGTCGGCTCAGAAGCGGCAGGTCTCTGATAAAAACCAGAAGTGCTCTTCTGTGGACACACTCTAGCGATATGCCCTTGTTTCCCACATGAGTAGCAACCAGTACCTCGGCCAAATCCTCTACCCTCGGATGGAGCATTGGATTGTTGATAGCTTGCTCGACTCGGCGCTGACTGAAAACTAGGTGCAGGCTGAGCAAAACGTTCTCACTTAACTTGGTGCCTGATCCTGTTCCGATCCTTATGAAACTACGAATTGCCACCTTGCTGAGATTGAAAGTTTTCATGCTTCGGCTGTGATTGTTGTTCCTGATGCTGCTGCTGCTGATGTTGCTGACCCCCTTTAGAAGGTGGATTCCTATTCCTGGAAGATCCTGCTCCCTGTGACTGCCCTCCATGAGCAACATAACCAGATGTGGGCGCGCTACCAATCTGTACTCCGATGTGACCACCCAAAGCCATGGCCAAATTCTCCTCCACTAAGCGAGCCTTCTCAACTGTCATTTCCATCATCTTCGGCTCGAAGACTCATACGCCACCACTGATGCGGGCATTTAAGCCCCGAACAAAATGCTGCACTAACATACCCTCATCGTGGCTAATCCCTGCATACTGCTTCAACTCATAGAAGCGCCTCTCATACTGCTCCACTGACATAGACAACTGCTTGAGATCATGAAACTCATCAGCCCTGCATTGCCTCCAGTGATCTAAGAGGAAGCGAGCCATGAACCTGTCAAAGAACAACTCCCAAGTAACCATACTGAGATCAAGATGCAACTTCTGTTCCTCAAGGTGCCACCAAGTACATGCAAAGCCTCGCAAGTGCATAACTGCGCACCGTGCCTTGGTATTGCTACCGTAGGGGTGCATGGCGAAGCAACGATCTAAGTCAATTAACCAGGTCTCAGCCTCAAGACCTCCTTCAGAACCATCAAAAGTGGGAGGGTGTGCCCTCATCAGATCTCTCATATGGCCTGCTATGACTGCATCCGGAACCACATCTATATCCCTGCGCCTCGGAGACCTCTCTCTCTCCCTCTCAACCTGGTGCACCTCATCTGGCCTAGGTCCCAAACGGTCAAGAATCTCTCCAAGTATATGTTGTAACTGACCGTCTAGACCTGGCTGTGCTGGATTCTGGCCACCTGATGGAACGCTATGAAGACTTTGTTGTTCCTCATGCTCAAAGCCATGGGAACTAGGAACTAAGGGGCTTCGCCGGTTTGCTCCATGTCCGGCACCACAGCCTCTTGCACGGCCACGTCCTCTACCTCGAGGCATAGTTTTGCGCCACAAGATAAAGTACAACATGAGCTCAAGAGTTGCACATACGGTAACCTAATGGACTACACTACCCAAAGACCCTAGTGTTTGCAACCTTGGCTCTGATACCAAGTTGTAACGCCCGTCGTGCAAACCCCAGAGAACACACACAATGCGAATAATTTTTTTTAAAAATAAATTAAATTAAACATGTAATAACACTTAACCATAATCACATAGCACATTACATAACATTAACACACTTAGTTCTCTGGGGCACGCGAGGTTACATCGCAACAACTAAACAAAAATAAAAATAAAGATAAAGATTACAACATAACCATTAATTTTATAATAACCATAAACAATGATACATCCAATAACTGTGATGCGAGAACAATAAACATCACATAATACATCCATGATAAATATCGTAATAGAGTTACAAATGAGCCTAACTATTACATCATCGTTATAATATTACATTACAATTCTTTTGATAAATGAATTACATTGAATTTCCCAACATGGGGATTAATACAAGAATAATGAGATATAAAATACGAGTGTATACTGGTACAACTCCACTGCGGAATGCTGAGAAGACAAGATGCTGATGGGGAACCCAACGGGTGAGGAGCACGTTCCACCCAACCATGTGAATTACAAGTAACTCACCCCCCGTGCTCAGAGGTGACGAGGAAGTGAACCCGACCATGAATGTCAAACCGACTCAACCACATTATGATACAAATCAAGTACAACTCAAAGCATATGATGAACAACCAATAACATTCACAGATCACATGACAAGTTAAAACCAAGAGACTCATCATAATAACATGAAGTACTATCAATAAACAATCATTAAACAAATTCACAAGAATTCAAGAAAACATCATAAAGAGATAACATCCAGAGGCAACAACAAAGCACAAGGGTGTCAAGTGGAGAGTGTCATCGCATAGCTCTCATGGGATTCTCCTGGCCCTTCCTCCAACTGAGGCGCCGGCACCCATCTATGGATCTCCTGGCCCTTCCTCCTAACTGAGGCACCGGCACCATAGGGTAGCTGATGCGGAGCCAATAGTCTCTCATGAAGATGAGACTATGACTATGCCGACCACGGCCTTCTCAGTCTATCACTAGTCTAGGGTAGCCCTAATGCATAGCCGAGGAATCCAAAGTTTTATTATCTTGTGTTTTTTAAACTACCCAACCCCCTAATTCTATTGTTTAGGTTATCACTTGTTTAGCTTACTCATTCGTGGGTTATCCTGAGCCCTTCCTCATCCTGAGGCGTCAGCGCCCACTAAGAGCCACTCTCCCTCCTATGACCCCTAACATATCTCAAGTAGGCAAGGGTTGAACCAACACATATAAATCTTAAAACCAAAATTGGATACACGAGGCATTAACCATCTCACAACTGCACATAATCAAAAGACTTGCAAACCCGTCCAACCCTTCCTAACATAACACCAATAACGCTCAAAAGCATAAACAAGGCAAATAACACTTTAACACACAAGCCTCTGGAACAAGGTTTTCACAGACCAATACGGTTCCCACATCGACAACACTGAACGAGAAAACTACAACATGAAAAGAAAACTCACATAACATTTACAAGGTTGTACTGTTACGTTTGTTTCCAATCCCATTTATATAATTACAACCAATTGCCTCAACAAAGTTTACAATCACAACCAAAGACTGAAATCTTGTCTAATATAGTTGTTAAATCAAAACAATGAATGAAACAATGCCCATTTTAAAATAAATAAAAACTACTTAATTATACACAAAATTGAGCATTTTAATACATTACAAAACTACATTCCTAAAGTGTGATGAATTTATATTACAATTAAATAATTAAAATTTCATCTAAATAAATAACATTAAATAATTATAATTTCATTTGACTAAATAATCATTGCGTAAACTAATTATAAATTTACTTATAAAATCTAATTATAATTATATTTTGAAAATAATAATTATATTTAAAAACATAAAAATATATATATATATAAATATATATATACATATATATATATATACATATATATATACATATATATATATATATATAAAATAAAAATAAACAAAAATCTAAAAAAAAACATATATTAATTAACATATATAAAAAAACAAAATTTAAAGAAGGGTCGGCCGCGGGCTGTACACAGCCGGCCGCGGCTGGTACAGCGGCCCTTACGGGCTGCTGTACGCAGCAGTCTGCACAGCAATCCGTAAGGACTGTTGTGTGCAGTCTGGCTGCCTTGGGGCAGGGGCGGGGTACGGCCCAGCCGTGCCCTCCCTAATCCCCATACAAAAAAAATTATTAACAAAAAAAAACTTTTATAAAATGCGATTTAAATGTTATTTAAATTGCATTCGATTTTCATAATTAAAACACAGAAAACGAGGACGCGAATTTCATTCGCACAAATCCGCCCAGATCACAAATGTAAAGAAATTTAAAACCGAGTAAAATGATTTATAATAAAGGATATATATATAACACTATATATATATATATATATATTATATACAATAATATAGATATACAGATCTTTAAGCACAGGAGTAAAATTTTCTGTGTACATACAGAATGAAACAAAATTACAGAGTAATGCATACTTTCCACACACACATATTTACAACTTTCAAATGTATTGCTCTCAGTAGGGAAATCATTTTTCTCTAAATGCTAATATTATCAAGTTGAGGATTTCAGAAAACTAAAGGTTTTCACAGATTGGAAACAGTATAATAACTATGATTTTCTTTGTTTTCTAGTCTAATAAATTGCCCTAGTTTTCAGTTTTCAACAGAAGTTTTCTATATTCACAAAAAATCATTTTTAATAAAATATATTTTTTTCCTTTCTGAAGCAGACAGATAAAAGAAAGGGTACGAGGAGAAGACTACGAGAGGAACCTGGAGTCCAATGCAAATCTGAAGATGCCTGCTTGACTCTGATGCCCTCGAACTCGATTCCAATTCTTAGTCCAGCACGAACTCCCCAAGACAACACCAGCAACAGATTGAAGACCATTTTCTTTCCCAAAGCTCTCCTCAGATAATAGCAAAAGATTCAACCCTAATCTCTTCAGATTCAAAAATACCTCAACAATTACTTGAGCAACTTCAATTTTCTGATCTTCTGTGTGTGTGTGAGAACCTCCCAAAATTCATAATTAAATAAAAAATATAATGCCCATCCTTCAAAAATTCCCAAAAATCCAAATTAAAAGAAAATCAATTCTTTAAAAGCTAGCTTTTTCCTTGATCTCTATTCCTATTGGCTCACACAGTCTTTTTATTCTTTTATTTCCTGTTTTGCAACTTTTCTTGCACCTCACATTACATATTTATTTTAAATAAATTATTCTCATAATTATCCACCACCAAATAAATGATTAAAATAATTAAGTCAAATTTAATATTTAATTATTATTTAATTGCAATATATGATTTTCCAAAAATAATTAAATCATTTAAATATTTAAATACCATTTAATCCAACATTAAAATAAATAATTTATTTCAATCATTAAGATAAATCATAACTATAAATGCCCTCATAAATAAAAATAAGACAAAACACAACACAACACACAATGACGACAATTACACAAAACAACTATACCAAACAAATGAGACGACCTGACATCATGGAACGGAAGGACTTCATCATCACCTCTGTTTCAACATTTAACTGTTGGGCTATAGGTGCTCGCCCTATCCTGCCGAAGCAGGTGGAATCGAGACTTGTACCTGCAAATCCTGCATACAAACAAAGTTGTGTACATGTGCATACATATATATATATATATAAAATCAAAGCATCAAATTAAAGTACTGCATTGTGAGAAGGAATCGCAACATAACAGGGCACTCGCGAACGAGTGATGCTATATTGTCCTTCATCACACCTATTCTAACAATTATAATGTAACCAATCAATTAATATTTCTAACTAACAATCATCTCATAACATATTAAATTAAATCACTGTATCATATCATAATTCAGAAAATCAACTGATATCTAACCAACCACAATGTCATATAAAATAATCAAATCCACTAATAGAATAATAGCATCATCAAATGTCTAACTAACCAAATCAAACAATACTAGTATCATCAGAGTATCCAAGCCAAAGCACAGAAATAATAAGTCTAAATAGTATGAGGGGTATTACATCCTCCCCCCCTAGGACATGGCTTACTCCTGGAAGCCATTAAATAATAGAATAAAAAGAAAAATTAAGATTCTCAAATAAGGGAGACATCCTCCCATGACGCCAAGATCACAACATTTAAGACACCATCGAACCCTTTCGAGCTCACTCACGAGCTCCTAAGCCAGAACCTCGTCCTCTACCAGAAGCCTCTACACCTGCATCTTGGTACCCAGCTTGGCGATTGCCGACAATGGAAAACACTCGATGAGATCTACCCGCATCTCCCACTGTCGGCTCAGAAGCGGCAGGTCTCTGATTAAATCCAGAAGTTCTCTTTTGTGGACACAATCTAGCGATATGCCCTTGTTGCCCACATGAGTAGCAACCAGTACCTCGGCCAAATCCTCTGCCCTTAGATGGAGCATTGGATTGTTGGAAGCTCCCTCGACTCGGCGCTGACTGAAAACTAGGTGCAGGTTGTGCAAAATGTTCCTGACGAACTTGGTGCCTGATCCTGTTCCGATCCTTACGAAACTGCGAATTACCACCTTGCTGAGATTGAAATTTTTCATGCTTTGGCTGTGATTATTGTTCCTGATGCTGCTGCTGCTACTGCTGATGTTGCTGACCCCCTTTAGAAGGTGGATTCCTATTCCTAGAAGATCCTGCTCCCTGTGACTGCCCTCCATGAGCAACATAACCAGATGTGGGCACGCTACCAATCTATACTCTGATGTGACCACCCAAAGCCATGGCCAAATTCTCCTCCACTAAGCGAGCCTTCTCAACTGCCATTTCCATCGTCTTCGGCTCGAAGACTCGTACGCCACCACTAATGCGGGCATTTAAGCCCCGAACAAAATGCTGCACTAACATACCCTCATCGTGGCTAATCCCTGCATACTGCTTCAACTCATAGAAGCGCCTCTCATACTGCTCCACTGACATAGACAACTGCTTGAGATCATGAAACTCATCAGCCCTGCGTTGCCTCCAGTGATCTGAGAGGAAGCGAGCCCTGAACCTGTCAAAGAACAACTCTGAAGTAACCATACTGAGATCAAGATGCAACTTCTGTTCCTCAAGGCACCACTAAGTACACGCAAAGCCTCGCAAGTGCATAACTGCACACCGTGCCTTGGTATTGCTACCGTAGGGGTGCATGGCGAAGCAACGATCTAAGTCAATTAACCAAGTCTCAGCCTCAAGACCTCCTTCAGAACCATCAAAAGTGGGAGGGTGTGCCCTCATCAGATCTCTCATATGGCCTGCTATGACTGCATCTGAAACCACATCTGTATCCCTGCGCCTCGGAGACCTCTCTCTCTCCCTCTCAACCTGGTGCACCTCATCTGGCCTAGGTCCCAAACGGTCAAGAATCTCTCCAAGTATATGTTGTAACTAACCGTCTAGACCTGGCTATGCTAGATTCTGGCCACCTGATGGAATGCTATGAAGACTCTGCTGTTCCTCATGCTCAGAGCCATGGGAACTAGGAACTGAGGGGCTTCGCTGGTTTGCTCCACGTCTGGCACCACGGCCTCTTGCACGGCCACGTCCTCTACCTCGAGGCATAGTTCTGCGCCACAAGATAAAGTACAACATGAGCTCAAGAGTTGCACATACGGTAACCTAATGGACTACACTACCCAAAGACCCTAGTGTTTGCAACCTTGGCTCTGATACCAAGTTGTAACGCCCATCGTGCAAACCCCAGAGAACATTCGTTGGATTGTTATATAATGATTCTTGCATGTATGAAATTAAATTTTAGTATGATGGATATAGGAACGAATACAGTCATGAAAATAGGATTTTTACAAAAAATATTCTTAACACTTCATGCATTCTTTGGATTTTCATATAATGATTCTTGCATGTATGAAATTAAATTTTAGTATGATGGAGATAGGAAAAAGGACAATCATGAAAAGGGCAGGGATTTTAGAGAACATATTCTTATCACTTTGTGTATTCTCTAAATTGTAAGGTAATGAGTGTTGCATGTAAGAAATAAAATTTTAGCATGATGGAGATAGGAACAAATGCAATTATGAAAAGGACATTATGTGATAAAGTATTCTTGTGTTCTTATTAGCACATATAACAAATAATTAAAAAAGAATAATAAATTAAAACAAACCTCTTTGATAAAGAGGCCTGGGGATAGAGGGACTCCAACCCTCATGATCTATAAAACCAACAGATTTTCCTCCTACTCCAATTTTCACTGTTGTTGACATTGACATGTAGAATTGGACTCTATCTTTATCCTCATCCAATTATTACTTCCAAAAATGGAAGTAAATGCAACACTCTTACAAAACATGTTCTCAACACTTTGTGCATTCTCTACATTGTAAGATAATAAGTCATGCATGTACAAAATGCAATTTTAGTATGATGGAGATAGGAACGAGTGTAATTATGAAAAGGGTGGGAATTTTATAGAACATGTTCTTATGAATATGTAGAATAGGAAATAATTAGTTATTAACCTCAAAGATGAAATTTAACATGGAAGAGGTTTCAATGGAGGCAAATATACAAAAGAGAGGCAAGTGAGGATAGTACTTTTACAATACATGTTCTTAACTCTTCGCGCATTCGTTGGATTGTAAGATAATGAATCATGCATGTACAAAATAAAATTTTAGAATGATGGAGATAGGAACAAATGCAATCATGAAAAGGGTTGGACTTGGACTTCACAAAACATGTTCCTATGAATACATAAAATAGGAGAGAATTATTTATGAATCTTAGAAATAAAATTTAACTTGGAGGAGGTGTGAATGAATTCAATTATAAAAAAGAGAGGAAAGTGAGGATAGTAATTTTATAATACATGTTCTCAACACTCTATGCATTCTCTAGATTGTAAGATAATGAGTATTGAGTATGAGATTAAATTTTAGCATGATGGATATAAGAACACATGTAATTATGAAAAGGGAAAGAATTTTACATGACATGTTCTTATGAATACATATAATAGGCGAGACTTAGTTATCAATCTCATAAATGAATTTTAACATGGAGGAGGTGTGAATGAATGCAATTATAGAAAAGAGAAGAAAGTGGGGATAATCATTTTACAATACATGTTCTTAACACTTCATGCATTCTTTAGACTATAATATAATGGTTCATGCATATACAAAAGTAAATTGTATCATGATGGAGATAGGAACAAATGCAATCATGAAAAGGACAAAAATTTTAATTGGTTATAGGAGTAGTCATGAATGTAAGAACATAATGTTTTACATTATGGAGTTGTGAATGGAGATGATCATAAGAAAGAGAGGTCAATGAGGGAAAATATTTTATGAGACATGTTCTTTAACTCTTATGAATTTTCATGAGACACGTTCTTTAACTGGTTGCACTCAATCAATCCATTAACATAGAACATGAAAACAATAAGAACTATCCACTCTCTAACTATCTGTAACAAATCCCTACCAATTTTGTAGGTAGAATGAAGTTTAGGGCTTTTAAATATTTTAATCTTATGGGGACAAGTGGTCACTTACGACATGTAATTTTTTTATTACTAATGCTTCTACATCTTTTAGAGATGGATGGTAAATTTTTGTTTATGATAATCATATAAAATCAAAAGAAAGGATTTTGATGATCATTTTAATTAAGGTTAGCATAGTTTAGGATAAAATCAAATCATTTTTTATATTGTAGAAGGGTTATAGACCATTCCAAAAGATTTTGGAGATTGCTAATTACCAAATAAGAAGGTAGAATTAAGATTTTTGCATCACAAGAATCATAGAGTATGGTAGGAGGGTAAAAGTACAAAGTTGTGTCAAACTTTCAGCCAACTTCTCAACACAAGTGAATTTAAGTATTTCTAACTAAAAATCAATTTTGGTCAAACATATGATCTTGTAAGATTTATTATAGCTAAGTTAGATATATGTCCACAACTTTTCCAACTAAAATTATTGGCTAAATGCATATATAACACCACTTTGAAGCTAATTTACCAAAATAATAGATTTTTTTTTTTTAAATTAATGTTTCAACAGCTTCTACTCATGTAAATAACATCTTTTTTAAATATAAAAATACCCTTTTGTAGATCCATAAGTGTAGTTTTCAAATATATATATATATATGTTAATAATTTAATTATTATTTATATTTTCCTTTTTATTTTTACTAAAAGTACATTATTAACACAAAATATTAGGTTGATTACCATGTAGGAAAAATAGTAAAATTTATTAAAAAATTTGAAAAAAATATGATGCACTAGATAAAAGAATCTATATTAAGATGGTATAATTTTTTTTCTATTTTAGATAAATAGGTAATATGAAAGTTGACGTCGAATAGAAACAACTATGTTTTAATACACACACATTTTAATATTTATTTAAAAATATATGTTTATCAAAATTGGAAAAAATATAAGTGGGTGGATGGGTGGGCTCCCCCCTCGCTCCTCACATTGGCACGGGGTGTCTAGGTGGTCGTGAGGTGGAGGATGGGACAGACGGGTGTCATGCGGACTTGGCTTGCAGCAGTCTTACCATCCGGCTAAATTTAGCAGATTGAGGATGATCATTGCAGGGTAATCGCCAACCTTCTAATTCAATTTTATGGAGTGGGTTTGAGCCATGATGGATACTGTTATCACGAGGCTAGCTGAGGGACACGTAGTGTACGGTTTTCCTTGTTATGTGCATTGCGATTAATCTGGTTCTGTATATGATGACTGACGGATCATTATGCAGGTTTTATATTAATCTCTTGAAGTCTGATCCTAAATATTGGCTCAGCTTCTTGGTATTTGCCTTTGTGTTTATTTTGCAGGGTGCACCGATCATATCTCAGGCAATGGAGAGACAATCAAAGTCGAAGTTCACAATTATCATCGCGGCGGAAGGGCTTGAATCTTTTGGTATCGACACTCCTGTCTCCTTAATGGCAACGGAAAGGAAAATTGCCTTCCGGGAGGTTACGGACCAGCGTCTTAAACGTATCCTGCTCGAGGACGATCCAGTTTCGTTGGCAGCAGTGAAGATGGTACTCGGAAAGGGTCATTTGGAGCGAAAAGAATTTGCCCGAGACAACGCCCAAATCTCATCCAGGTTTCTCGCGTCGCTCTTGGATATTGCCACTCCGAAGACAATGGCTAAAGAAATGATGGAGCGACTGTTTCGGAAGGACTTGCTCGGGGGCATCGACATGATTATGAAAGCGGCTCTTTCAGGGAAGGGCATACCGCGTCCAGCGGACATTGCTTCCATGTGGGAATCGGACGACGCGGTCAAGATCTACCCTTTCCTTCTGGACCTCAAAGGCCCCGAATTATCCAGGCATCGCAAGTTGACAGAAGTGGCAGTGGAGTTTTTGAAACAGAAAGTGAAGTTAGTGCAGGTGGAAGGAACGGACTGGGTGGAGGGTTTCATCTGTTTTGCAGAGGTAAATGGTTTTTGGTGATTAGCGGGGTTTGGGTGGTGTCCGTTTGGTTTCTTGCTTGGTTTTCTCTGTTAATTCGCAGTTTTGTCGTTCTGGGTAAAAGGTTTTTTGTATAATTTGTGGAAAATAGACTATACTCATTTCCTGTGTTCGGTGCTTGCAATATGGAAATGGTTGAACTTTTCCGTGTTAGCTTTTTGGCTGTATGAAGGTCATCAATGTTATTATTCCTGCATAGCAGACGACTGTATATTTCTCTCTTTCTATATATAAAATCATCACCTTACGTATAAAAAAAAAAAAAAAAAATTGGAAAAAATATATACATGCACTAAAGTTTCAAGTTATAAATACACAAAAAAATTGAAGGAAAAAAAAAAAATTACTATATAAAGATTGACGTCTCATGTAACTTCATTTTTAACATTTTTTCAACACCCAAATTATAATGTCAATTTATAAAAAGTTATATTAAAATAATTTTTTATTATTTTTTAATACAGTTCCATAAAATATACTAAAAAATAAATATTTTATTATAGTTTACATCATTTCAAAATTCAAAACATCTATGTCACTTTTTAGTGATTCAAGTTTAAAAGTTGGATCAGTGTTGGGTACTTCCTTTAAAAAGTGAGACATGGATTTGTACTTTTAGCCAACATATGCTTGAAACATTTAGGAGTGGAAGGGAATATGGAGTATGTTGGAAAATATTTGTCATCAACAATAATTTGCATGAAGGAGACAACTGTGTTTTTAAGTTGATAAACAAAATGAATCACATTTTCTTGTTTTATGTTAACAGATAGTTGGAGAGTGAATTTCTAATAAAAACCTATGACCTATCTACTCTCCAATTATCTATTACAAATCCTTGCCGAGTTTGTAGGAAGAATGAATTTTAAGGCTTGTAAAGATGCAATTCTCACAGGGACAAGTGGTCATTTATGGCATGTAAAATTTTGTTGTATTGACGTTTGTGTATCTTTTAGAGACGGATGGCAGACTTTTATTTTTGAAAATCATATAAAAGAAAAGGAAGGATTCTGAAGATTACTTTAATTGAGGTTAGTGTATTTTAGGCTAAAATAAACTCATTTTTTAAATTTTGGAAATGTCCATTCCAAAATATTTTGGAGACCATTAGTTACCAAATAAGAAGGTAAAATTAAAATTTGTGTTTCACAAGAATCGTGGAGTATGGTAGCATATGCTTGAAACATTTAGGGGTGGAAGGGAATATGGAATATGTTGGAAAATATTTGTCACTGACAATAAGCTACATGAAGGAGAATTTGAATCATCATGGAGTATGTTGGAAAAGATTTGTCTCATGTAAAATGAATGTTTGAATTTGAATCATTCACATGAAACTTTTCCCCCTCTCTCTCTCGAGAATTCTTTGTTTATCATTCATTTCATTGTTATCATTATCAAATAGTGAGCCAAGTTATCACCTACTCTCCAAATGTATCCACATTAGTGTGTTTCTCCCTATATAGACTAGGAAATAAATACTTGTAGATTTATTTGTCTATTGAATCTTATTAATTTTAGTCTCACATAAGCTTAAATACACACAATATTTCCAATCTTCCTCATTTCATTAACTTATTGTGGAGGTTGAATGCCCAAACAAGGTGCTTGACCATTTAGGGAAATCTCTAAAGTAGTCCCAACCTTTGTATATTGAATCAATAAATTATGAATTAGTAACATACAAATTAATGAAATCTAATGTAAAATAACATGAGTGAAATTTATTGGATTTTTATGTATAAAAATTATAAAATACCTTCCAACAATCATACAAATTTAATTGATACCTTCCATGAAAAAGACACAAGCTAGGATACAAATACACAAGAAGGTGATGATAATAATCTTCCTAGATCTAGAACTAAGGATAATATATCAATTTTAACAACTCATTAAAATGTGTATAAAGTCATAAAAAAAGACACAAGCTAGGATACAAATACACAAGAAGGTGATGATAATAATCTTCCTAGATCTAGAACTAAGGATAATATATCAATTTTAACAACTCATTAAAATGTGTATAAATCAATTGAGTGAAAAGGTCGTGTAGGTATGTACATATATAAATAGTCATCATGTAAAAAGAGTATTGAACATAGTATCTCATAAGAGACATGATTGTAGAGAAGGGACACAATTTTGCTTGTACAAATATAAAAATCTAATGCACATATATACAAATCAGCTTGAATTTTTTTTCCATTACAATCAATCCAAGGAACCATATGGATTCTCTCCACTCTTTATTGTGTCAAGTATTGTCTAATGATTATACTCACAAACCTTGTACAAGTTCATTTTCAATGGTCTACTAATCAAATGAACATTTGATGCCACAACAAGGTTACAGTAATGAAGAATATTTTGATGTGTGTCAATGTCCTCAAAAAACCACACATCAAGCTTCTTAATTGGGTACCTTCTAATCCATGTTTCAATAACAACCACTAACCCTATAGGATACTTGATATTTTCTTGATCTATAAAAGGGGCCTCCAATTTTTTTTTCCCTCAACACAACAATGTGCCACATAATAATTTGTTCCTTCTTTATTTTCTTCATATATAATAACTACATAAGCATTCCCTACATTGGTATGTGCATCCAATTATATGAATTTAGTCAAAAATATAAAAGAACTACACAATAGGATAAAATATTGAATTTTCTTAAACTATGCATGTAGATATTACCTAGTTGAGCTAGATATGATATGTGTTCAAAGTCAATTGATGATTCTATCTTTGTGATTTGTAGTGCCGCTTGGATTTGATACATCTCAAGTGGAATTAAGATTCTTTTTCATCATTCATCAACCCTTTATTTTGACTCACACTCATCCCAATCCCAATATATACATGGAAAACAAAAGCACACCATGAACCTATATTTGAGCTTCTAAAAGAGTGTAGATTACTCAATCCTATCAATGTACAACAATCCCTATATTTTACAATGTCAATATCATCTACCAACTAAAATATATATGGATTGTAGACTTAACTTCATTACTTGAACCCATTGTAGACTTATACCATTCGACGATAGATGTTGCATCTATCAAATTTACTTTGTATTTTTATTTCAACTCTTCTCATGCTAAGGCTCTTTTAATACATGCTTTTGCACCATCATGCTGCCCCTTTCCATGCTCAACCTCTTATAAATTCCACATATGTTGGACACCAATGATCTTAGGCATCCTACTCATCCAATAAAATATTTTTGAGTTCTTTAATTGTGATACACAATTATCTACTCATATGATATGTTGACCAAATGATATTTTTCTACTAGAAAAATCACGGTTGAACATATGGAAGAAACCTTGCATGAACTTTGTAGAATATCTATGATCATCAATTATATAAAACTTGATACTCCTTCAAAATATTTTTGTCTTCATCTATATTGTCATGTGTATGAATGAACACTATATGCACAAATATTGCAACCTTCATGGAGTTGTAATATTGTGATTGTACCTCATTAAATGGATGGAGTGTGTAGTTCTCTGTAAATTCAACAATTAAAATGATGGTATCAAGTGGAAACTTTTCCTTTCATAGCTTGAATTTCAAGTCAAATCATCAAATTCTATGGGTATGCGATACATACTCATACACTATATTCTTTCAAAAAATAAACATAAACTAATAAACTAGTATCTTTCCACTCGCCAATTCACACCTTTTTGCTTATTTTCCATGTTTTAGATTGTATTCCACTATCTTATATTTTTCAAATCTTACTATTTTGTCTCTAATTCCAGGTGTATTCTCCATATGTAAACAAATTGCCAAATGTTGCAAGCCACCAAAATGTTCATATGTGTCATCCAAGCATAATTTCCTATAGAATAATTGACCATCCAATCTTTGACATAAAATGTTCGATATGAGATCTCTTGAAGATCTAGGTGGATTTTGTATCTTAACTCTCACAAAATATCATTAGTATGTAGCTATACACATATATTCCAATAAACATCATAATGATTAGAAAACTCAATATGTACTTTACAACAACAATTTATGTGTGTGTGATTTATTTTGACATAAAAAAGGATTTCCATTTTAAAAGAAATTTGAATAATTTTAATTTAAGGATATATCTCTATAAATTTGGAGAATTTTTTTTTTTGAATCATATCCAAAAAAATGCTTTGGATGTGGCTCACAATTTTGACAAAAAATTCTCTCTCACAACATCTCTTTGTTTATAAGATACTCCTGTGTTATTTTTCCAAAATATTCCAATTAGAGATCTCAAGGCTTCAATGGTTGGTTTGTCTTTCCATGGGATTATTTTTAGAAAAAACCCATAATTCATCTATATTTGGGTCCTCCACTCTTTCACACCTTCCAACGACTCTCATTAAGTTTTTCTACTTATTTTTAACACTTGACCTATCTTTCTAATGAGGAGATCTTTCTTTTTTTGATTGCTTACAATTTTTGATGCAATGAAACATCATGTGACATTACTATCTTTGGTGCATGAAGTAACCCACACTCTCATATTCACTCATTAGATTCATTACAATAGATTTTTCACTTGAGGGTAAGTGCACCAAGTTGTGACACAAAAAAGTACCAAATTGAGAAAAAATGTGAAAAAAGGATTTTTATGTGTGCCATATTTGGTGAGCACCAAATTTGGCTCTCACCAAATAGGCTTTGGTAATACAAGGATTTTTTGGTGAGCGCAAAATTTAGCGCTCACAAAATAGAAAATTTTGTTAAAAAAAGGCAATATTTTAACCTTCATTTTGTCTTGCATGAGACTTCTACCTATTGTGTTTTACCTCTACAACTTGCACTTGCCAAAAGGAGGCCATTTTTTTCACTTTTAGCTTTTGATTCTTCATGAGGTATGTATTTTTTTTTGTTTTAGTTTCAAATTTGAATTAAATTGTAGATTGAAATAGTTTTTTTAATTAAACTTTATTTTAATTTCCAAGAAATCAATATCCACCTCCAAATATAGATAATTCATAATCACCTCCTCACGAAAACCCTCCCAAACAAGAAGAACATCAAACCCCTCCCTCAATTCATAGACATCTTATAGGAACTCAAGAAAATATTTAAAATCAAATAGAAAACAACAAAAGAGAGCTTGAAGAATTGATTGCAAGATTAAATGAGCATGCTGCAATCCACCCTCATAGGAGAGGCATTTCTGAATCCTTAAAGTCAATTGTATCTCATGTAGGAGGAATGAGTGAATAAATTAATTTTTGGTTGAATAAGAGGGAGAAATTTAAATTATTTTATGAAAGAAAATTTTCCTATGTGAAAGTGAAGAAAGAAATAATTAGCAATGAAAACTTGTGTCCCTTTTTCATAGACCCAAGAACCAATGCACTTTAGTACTTGCATGCAGGAGGTTCCCCATCCATTGGTGCCACCATGAATTAATTAAAAATAAGTTTTGATAGTGGTGGTGGATGGTTTTTGGAAAAAATCCATGCAATAACTATGAGGTCCCACAATATTTTTTGAGGAAACTCTATTGTGATTTTTTCCTCAATAAGATGCCAAATTATATTGACTATCTAGACTTTTAGGGTAGAGGTGAGGGCTCCACACATGATAGAGTGGGTGCACAATGTAATATGATACTAACACCAAGACCCTTGGCTAAACCCATGGTGGAGCATGTCACCGTTCCTTTTGGTGTGAAGGACAGTGTTGAGGTTGACATGCTAGACTCGATTAGCTCACTCACTCATAGCATTGTATAGTGTGCAAGGTCTCTAGTAGAGCCTAATGTGGGTGTCTTCTAGGCCCAAATTTCTAGTTCACTATTGTCACTCTTGTGGCACTATTTGCATGTATGATGGTGAGAGTGTTCAAGATGCAACTACACAACATACATCAGATATAGAGTAGAAGGTTATCATAGATGCCTTGCTAAATGAAACATTCAACATTGACACTCAATTAAAATTGAGCAAGTTCATTTAATTTTTTTTATTAAATTCTATTTTGAAATGTAAGAATAACAAAATTAGTAGAATGAATATGATGAAAATTGAGAGTCAAAGTGTTGATGATACATGCACCATTCTCGCAGACACCTATATGTTTACATCATCAAGTCCACAAGTATGCAACTAATATTAAAGAACTAATTATTACATGTGAATAGTTGAACCATATATAAACGATTGTCTCATAACACACTTTGGATGTCAAATTTTATTGGTGGACCTTCGATATTGACACCTCACTATTCTCCCCCTCAAACAACTTTCACTCAGGTAACCTTTATTCATTAATGGTTTTTAAAACAATGTTAGCTAGTTTTGGTAATTGAAAAAATTCTATTCCATATATGACTATACTTTTTAGCTCAATTCCATATGATTTTGTACAATTGTACTTTGTTCTTTAATGCATGTATCCTCTAAGGTTCTATACATATCCTTAAGACTTGATTTTCCTTAATTTGATAATCAAAATTATCTAGCTTTCTTTGCTTAAAAACCCTTGGTAGTATATCATTGGTCCTTGTCGTACTTCCACCTATTCCATAAGTTACCTCCACATATTTTGTTACTCATGTCACCAACTCACCTCCCATTAGAGGGAAATCTAAACTTGAGGAACTCAAAAATTATAAATCAATTAAAATTAATCACTAAATTATAAAATATTAGTGGCTAACAACTACAAATGGGCACTAGTAACCATATTAATAGCTTAGATTGATATAATGTGATAGACCTACAGAAGTAAGAAGATAATCATTAAGATTTTAATAAATAACTCTAAATAATTGAGGACATTGTTGATTTAATATTATATCAATTTGACTATATGAACACTTGTTCCATGTTTGGAAAGAATTAAGAATAACAAAATTCAAAAATAAAATAAAATTTCAACTTCGTTGATACTATGACGTCAACTTCCCTTGAATCTAATGCATAACACTTGTGGACTTGGAAACTTTTAAACCTAATTAATTCATTACTTCAAAGGAAATCGCATGGATTGAAGCCTCTAGATTCAACATATAGTTATGTACAACTATCCCTTATTAGCAGCGAGGTATCAAATGCATTTATATTGAATTGGATACCCACTAGTGATGTGCCAAGGTGAATTTCAAGATAATATTAGAAGTCATCATTAACATTGGTATTTATGGGATGGTGTGGTTGATGCATTTAAATAAAACAATTCCCTCTCTTTATATTTCATAAACTTTAGTAGTTCACTTATAGGCATATAAATTCTAAGTTGGCTCATGGCATTGACAACAAAAATGGGAGCATAATGTTGAAAGAGTTTCACCTTGGTCTCCTTATGTTGTGTAACATTATGCTTGGGTTCATGACATGGCTTAATCACCTCCTATGGATCTTGTATAAATTTGGTGTTTGTATCAAGCATTAAAAGGTTGATCTTTTGGTGCAACAACAACTACTTATGCAACAATTGGTATCAGAGTTGAGGTCACAGGTTTGAACCCCTCTCTTGTGTTGGGAGGGAGATTGTTGCAAGAGTTTCACCCTTGGTATCCTTGTGTTGTGTAGCATGGTGGTTGGGTTCTTAACATGGATTAACCACCCCCTGTGGATCTTGGATCTTGTATAAATCTCGCAGCTGTATCAAGCATTAAAAGATCGATCTTTTGGTGCAATGGCAACTGCCTATGCAACACATAACTTGGTGAAGGGGTGAATAAGGTAGAATTATATCATTAGTGTCAATAATTAATGGTATTGTGTTGCTACAAGTGCTCACTTTATTGTTATTTATGACATTACTAATAAACAGGAACAAGACAACTCAGAGGGGGGTGAATCAATTGTCACACAATTCAAACTTAAAACTTCAATACTTATCAATTCCACAACCACACTATTTTGTTATTAAGTAAGAGCATGAAACAAAAATAACAAAAAGTAAATCAACACAATGAACACCATATTTTTACATGGAAAACCCAATAAGGGAAAAACCACGATGAGGGTTAACTCACAATATAAAGATTATAAAACTGAATACAGAGGCTCGCTGCCAAGGGCTCATTGCCTAGAAGATGACTCACTGTCCAAATACAAACGTTCACTGCATACAAAAAGGACTCATTGTACAATAGGGAGGCTCACTGCCTATAGATACAAAAGAGAACAAAAGATCCACCACTGCATTTAACAAACCTTCACAACCTTGAATAAGAATTGCAAAAACCTTTAGCTCACTACTTTTAGGAATCCAACACAATGAAAAACTATTGTCACAACTCACTCACACACACACACTTTTTCTCTTATGATGTGTGGCTCACTTTTGTCACTTTGTGTCACACTATCATAAAAATCTTCACAATTCGACTTGCTTTTATACCATTCTCAACCTTAGAAGCATTCACCAAGGTCAGCCACAAATTAAATTCAAATTAGGTTGGAAACTCAAAATTCCCACAATGGAAAGGAATAAGAGTGGACCAATAAAAATATTTTCGAGATCAAAATAATATTCTCAAATCAACCACACATTTCCTTAATTAAATTTTATTCTATGAATGAAGTGTAAACACCGGATCAGCCAAACCTAATGAAAACACAAATGATCAATGATGCACATGCTTCCCAACATGAAGATGAAACATAGAATCCACAACATGCTTCATCATGTATGATAATACATCTCTGATACCTTTAGATTCATCTGCAGCAAAACCATATGCTTCAACCACTGAATACCTTTCACCAGTTCATCTGAACTGTGCAAACCAATACTGAAATACTAAACCATGACTTTCGGATCACCAATCTCTAGCCTTCTTTGCCAAAACAAAGATAACACCATCATAAGACATATCTCATATATGCAATATTTGAAACAAAATAGCAAAGGATTGTGGAGAAGAAACATTTCTCCCAGTACATAGAAGATCAACTATGCCAATATAAACCACATACCGGTGAACACAACTTTCACATCCCATCAAACCAAAAGTTGAAACTTGGAATATATCACCATTAGATCATCATCAACAAACCTTTAGAACCACATAGGTATAGGATCAACACAGGAGAAATGTGGAGCACATACCAGAGCACAATCTAAACACATCCATCACTCTGACTTCTCTTCTTTATTAATTTTCTCGAAAGCACTTAGAAACTCATCAACCCAACACATCTACAATGACATAAAGATATCTCAATGTACTCAAAAAATCTTAGTTGCATATCAACTATACATGTACAACCTGCAACATACTAAACTATTCTGAAACATACAGAAGAGTGTTGACATCAATGACAACATCAATGACAACACCACCAGACTAGATCATATTTGCAGCAATCTCCCATTTTGTCATTGATGGCAAAACTTGGTGTGAAAAACCATCAAAGACAACAACCTACACAATATTCTAGGAGAACAACTTCTCTTCTACTACAACTATTTTTCACATGACTTTCTCTCCCCCTTTGACATCAATGGAAAAGAACATCTCTGATTACTCCCCCTTAGGAGTACACTCATCCTGCAATAATGAAAACCTTTTCTACTCCCCCTGCGGAGTAGACCTATCTATTAGTACAGATAAATAAATAATCTATGAATTCACTGGATGATGCACTTCATGTGCACTTAGTTCAAAGAGCCAATGACCCCCAACCTCTCCCTAAGATGCTCAAAACTATCCTTTGAAAGAACCTTAGTAAATATATCTGTAATTTGTTCCTTTGTTGTCACATACTCCAATCTGACTTCATTCTCCAACACTATTCTCTTAGGAAATGATATTTGATAGATATGTGTTTTTCCTTGAATGCATAACCGGGTTCTTTGAAATGTTTATTGCACTAGTGTTATCACAGAAAATAGAAATAGGCTCATCACATACCACTCTTACAAAGTTTGCTTCATCCAAAAAACCTGTGTGCACTAGATGTTGTAGCAATATATTCTGCTTCTACAATGGATAAAGAAACCGAGTCTTTCTTTTTACTCAACCATGACACCAATCTTCTGCCAAGAAAGAAAGCACCACCATTGGTACTCTTCCAGTCATCAACGCATCCAGTCCAATCAACATCTGTATACGCACTTAGGGTAAAATCATCACTCTTAGGATACCATAGTCCATAATTTAGTGTACCTTTAAGATATCTAAATATCCTCTTTACAACTATTACATGTGCTTCTTTAGGATCTTCTTGGAATCTGGAAACTAAAAAAATTGCATGCATAATATCTGGTCTAGTAGCAATATGATACAACAGTTCACCAATCATAGATCTGTATTTGCTCTGATCAGTCTTAGCAGATTCATCATCTTTTGCCCAGTTTACATTTGGTTATCATAGGAGTACAAACTAGTTTGGAATCCACCATCCCAAAATTCTTCAACGGCTCACATACTTAGATTGTGAAATGAATATCCCTTTATTAGTTTGATTCACTTGTAGACCAAGAAATAAATTCAATTCACCAATTATAGACATCTAAAATTCTTTTTGTATCTCTTTAGCAAACTTTTTACACATTCCATGCTTCTCACAAAATGCATTAAATTCACCAAAAGTGAATTCGCCACCTCTATCAGATCTCAAACACTTGATTTTCAAATTCACCTCATTTTCAACTCTTGCTTTAAATACCTTAAACCTATCCAAAGCCTGAGTCTTTTCTCTAAGCAATGCAACCCATGTCATTCGAGTATAATCATCAATAAGCAACATAAAATACCTCTCCATTCAAGCTTCTAGTTCTAGTTGGATGACAGAGATCAGTGTGAACAAACTCCAACATTTCAGTAGTATAGTGCTCTTTTCCCTTAAAGATGCATCTAGTTTGCTTCCCCAATTGACAACTTCTACACATAGCATTAGCAGGTCTTGTAATCCTAGGCAACCCTCAAACAATCTCCTTTGAACTGATCTTGACCAGGTTATCAAAATTTACATGTCCCATTCTTCGGTGCCATAGCCAACTTTCACTAACTTGAGATACCAAGCATTGACCATCAACTCCCTTCAACTGATAGATGTTTCCATGAGTTCTTCTTCCTGCAGCAACCATATCTCCATTTTTGGATCCTTTTCTAATTTCATAGATATTGTTCTGAAACACAAGTTTAAAGCCATTGCTACACATTTGATCAACACTTAGAAGGTTATGCCTCAAACCCTTCACATAATACACATCATTAGTATTGTGCACTCCATCAAAACTAATTGAACCTTTCCCACAGATCTTAGCACCTAAATCATCACTGAACATAACTAAACCACCATCATATTTCTCAAGTTTAGTGAACTTACTATTATCTTTGGTCATGTGATTAGAACATCCACTATCAATTACCTAATAGTCTTCATCCTGTCTTGCATGAGAAGTGGTAACCAAAGTACCTTCCATATTATTCTTCTTATTATCCAGAGCCTTCTTACTTACACATTTTCTAGGGTTAGTGGATATAAATTTATTTTCCAAAGCTAAGAATAAGCATTCACTATCATCAACCTCATTCTCAGATTCATCATTAGAAACTACTGTTTCTTCTTTAATATAATACAACTTCTTATATTTCTTATCCCTTCTATCCTTATCCTTATAATCCTTGTTCTTCTTATGTGTAGTTCTATTTGTACATCTCGAAGAATAATGACCAATATTACCACCACTGAAACATTTAAAGGGAAACATACCTTTATAATTTCTAGTGCCTTTCTTCAACTTCCTTGTGAAGTTTGCTTCCAAATCTTCATCATTACTATTCATTTCTTCATTCTTCATTGCCTTAAATGTCATTTTTGTCTTCTCTTCTATCTTGTCTTCTTTTCGAAACTTCCTTATCTCAAATGCTCTCAAGGTGTGGAACAACTCTTCCAAAGTGTACTTCTTAGGATCATACATTTCTTCAATAACAAAGATCTTGTCGTTGTAGCATTCTGGTAAGGTGATCAGGATCTTCTTGATTATATCTTCATCTAATAGTTTTCCTCCTTGATTTCTAACTTCATTTTCTTCCAAATCAACCCTCTAAAAGAAACTTGTAAATTCTTCACCTTCTTCCATCTTCATATTCACAAATCTATGTTTTGTCTCCAGCCTCTTTGTCAATTTCACTTTTTCATTCCCTTCATACATGTCTTCCAACTTCTTCTAGAATTCAAATGCAGTATCCAAAGAAAGAACCTTAACTCGCTCATTTTTAGATAAGCCACTGCAAATCACATACTTTTCCTTCTCATTTTCTTCATAAGTAGAAATCTCATCTGTAGTAGTAAGACCACTAGACATGTATTTATACTTAGTCTCTACATCCTTCCAGGTCTTGAAACCAAGAGAGATAATATATCCTCTCATCTATCCCTTCCAATCATTGTGTTTAGCTCCAACAAACATAGGGATCACCAACTTATGCGTCGTTGGATCTTCCTTAAGCGGTTAATATCTTCACAAGGAACCAAAAGCTCTAATACCAATTGTTAAACAAGCATAGGACAACTGAGAGGGGGGGTGAATCACTTGCCACACAATTAAAACTTAAAACTTCAGTAATTATCAATTCCACAACCACACTATTTTGTTATTAAGTAAGAGCATGAAACATAAATAACAAAAAGTAAATCAACACAATGAATACCAGATTTTTATGTGGAAAACCCAATAAGGAAAAAACCATGATGAGGGTTAAATGACAATATAAAGATTATAAGACTGAATACAAAGGCTCACTACCAAGGGCTCACTACCCAGAAGAGGACTCACTATCCAAATACAAAGGATCACTACCTACAAAAAGGACTCACTATCTAATAGGGAGGCTCACTACCTACAGATATAAAAGAGAACAAAAGATACACCACTACATTTAACACACCTTCACATCCTTGAATAATAATTGTAGAAACCTTTAGCTCACTACTTTCAAGAATCCAACACAATGAAAAACTGCTATAACAACTCACTCGCACACACACACACACACACTTGTACTCGTATGATTTGTGGCTCACTTTCATCACTTTGCATCACACTGTCATACAACTCTTCACAATTCAACTTGCTTTTATACCATTCTCAACCTAAGAAGCATTCACCAAGGTCGGCCACAAATATCTTATTTCATAAATAAAAATTAGGTTGGAAACTCAAAATTCCCGCAGTGGAAAGGAATAAGAGTAGACCAATAAAAATATTTTTGAGATCAAAATAATGTTCTCAAATCAACCACACATTTCCTTAATTAAATTTTATTCTTTGAATTAAGTGTAAACAATAGGTTGGACAAACCTAATGAAAATACAAATGATCAATGATGTGCACACTACCCAACATGAAGACGGCAAGTAGACTCCATAACATGCTTCATCATGTATGAGAATACATCTTTGATACCCTTAGATTCATCTGCAAGAAAACCATATGCTTCAACCACTCAATACCTTTCACCAGTTCATCTGAGCTGTGCAAACCAATACTAAAATACTGAACCACGACTTCTAGATCACCAATCTTCAGCCTTCTTTTCCAAAACACAAAGAACACCACCATAAGACATATCTCAGACCCATAAGATCTTAAACAAATAGTGGAGGACTGGGGAGCAAAAACATTTCTCCTAGTCCATAGAAGATCAACTCTACCGGTAGAAACCACATACTGATGAACACAACTTTCGTATCCGATCAAACCAAAAGTTGAAACTCAAAATATATCACCATCATATCATCATTAGCAAACCTTCAAAACTGCACAAGTATAAGATGAACATAGAGAAACACAGAGCACATACTAGAGCATAATCTGAACACATCCATCACTCTGACTTCTCTTCTTTATTAATTTTCTCAAAAGAACTTGGAAACTCATCAACCCAACACATCTGCAATGACATAAAGAGAGATCCATGTACTCATAACATCTCAGCAGCATCTCAACTATACATGTACAACCTACAACATACTAATATCACTCTACAACATACAAAATAGTGTTGACATCAATGACAACATCAATGACACCACCACCAAACTAGCTCATATTTGCAACAATTACCACCTCGTTAGGTGATGTCTTATCATCATATTGGTGGCTTATTGGTTTCATCTATTTTGATATTTGTATCTTTAGCATTTGAAACCTCAAAATTATTTCATGGTATATTGACCGCTTTGTTTTTGGGACATTTATTCTAGTTCCCAAGCTTTGCATATGGGGTTTTTTTCTTATCAATTGCCACTTTTTGGATTTCTCTTCCTAGCATCAATTTTGTGCCTTTTGTTTTCCTCTATTATCCTATGGGAGGGAAAGTGTAAGAGTCTGAGTCTAATTTTTGTGGAAGTGTCATAGGTAAAAAAAAATCCATTAGGAATGTGTACACATTTTCAATTTCCATCTATTTTGTATTTTAATTAAAAAAACAAACTAATACAAGTGCTAAAAAACTTTGTATTTGTTGTTTCATTTTCAGATGTTGACATTAGACAACCCTAGTGATGTCCATGGCATGATGGACCATGGAGTTGTTGCAACAATAGCAAGTTCTAATCCTTTGACAAAGGTATGTAACAAATTAGTAAATTTGACATTATATTTGCTCTTTTATGGTATATTATTGAAAATTTTAATTATACTTGTATGTAGTTTAATTGCTATCTTCTTGGTTGCTATAGGTGCTTATCACTCTAAATCACTGACATGTTGTTTTTGTGGATGAACGTGATGATTTTTTTTTTTTGGTAAGTGATT
The DNA here is from genome assembly GCA_007258455.2 of Sequoia sempervirens. NCBI lineage: Eukaryota > Viridiplantae > Streptophyta > Pinopsida > Cupressales > Cupressaceae > Sequoia > Sequoia sempervirens. The sequence goes on from VDFB02000017.1 coordinate 461,547,775, forward strand.
TTTTTTTATATCTTGTTCCAAAATTTAATTTCTATATATTAACATATATACTTCTTATTGTATCAATTGGATCTCCAGATGAGTGAAGAGAGGAGGGCAAGTGAGAACATTTGAAAGAAAATAACATCAATACAAACTCCATTCAGCTGATAATTGAAGATAGTGCATGATATATTTTCTTCCCCTAGTGGGAAATGACTATATATTAGGGTCGTTTGTTGTATTCCTACATGGCAATTTTTAACATATGTTTTGTACTATCGATAGGTGATCTTTTCTATCTATATGGATTTTTTGTAAGCATGTGTGAATTTATTGGATATATTGTATACTTTTATCGACATATAATGTTATATAGCCTTATGGATTTTTGATTAATACAAAACTTATTTTACCACTATTATCAAATTATATAATTTTATCCTAAATATTGTCAACATGAGGATTAAGTAAATCATATTTTTGATAGCTATTCTTGAATGATGTTATCATACGTATTGTGCAAATCATATTCTTGAATGTTGTAGGCATGAGTGTTGTGTACATCTTTTTCTTTATTGTTATTGTTAAAAATTCATCGATTATTCATTTGATGCTTAAATAATTACCGATGGTTTTTATTACATTGAAGTTTTTATAGGTGTCAATAGCTTTCTACAAAGTGCTTGAGTATTTACTAATTATTCTTCTTATCACATGTTTCATGTGATTTCTAAGATATATTTTGTTGGTTTGCTATATATGCCACTATTTAAATCAATGCTTGAGTGTATTTACACCTTTGGAAAAATATAATGCATGGAGCATGATTTTGTCATTGTCTATTTATTTCTTCTTCAAGAACAACTCTATATTTCTATAGGAAGGCCAATATTTTTTGTAAACTTAGTTATGGGATGCAAAAAAATAACCAGTGAGGCCACATATAGGGGAGCTCATCCTCAATATCTCCATTTCTCCTCATCCTTCCTCCTCCTTTCCACCTTTGGTCTTCAAACCTCCTCCCTCTACCTCCTTACTCCTTCTCACCCCCTTCCTTCTCTCCTCCTTCCTCTCCCCCTCCTCTTTTCTTCCTCTTCTTCTCCCCCTCACCCTTCTCCTTACTCCTCCTCTCCAATTTTTATTCCTCTTCTTCCACCCCTCCACCTCTTCTTTCTCTAGTTCTACCTTCACCCTGCAACTCCTCCCATCCTCCTGCCATCGACACCTTCAACCACCTACTGCTGACACTCCACATCTAGCTATTCTCCTCTTCCATCCAACCTCCTCCTTGCTCGATGTCACCATTCCTCCATCATTACTCCTCCCACCATCCTCCACCAGTAGTCTGTCGAGCATCTACATACCATCCACGAGCATAGAACTTCCAAACTCCACCATATCTTTGTACCTCATTTGACCTTGCAACCAAATCAGGTCATCCTCCATCCTTCATTCTTCGTTCACTAGCCAACGATCGTTTTTCCACCCTAAACTAGCGTATATCCCAACAACCACTATGGGATTTGAACCCGAGGTAGTTCAACTACTTCCCTTGCAACTAAACCACTACACTATAGGGTCAACCTCGGTTACTTATCATATTCTTGCTCATGTGTACTACCCTTCTTTCTTTTCTATGATTGTGTTTCAAAATGTTTCCCTTTTAGATCAATTGTTTTTTAAGTGACTACCTTGTATATAATAGTGTGAGTGTCTTTTATTTAAATTTTCAATATAGTCACTTCTTCAATGGCCTCAAGATTATTTCCCTTATATGCTTCAATTAATTGCTTCCTTTCATAGTCAAAACACATAGTCATTAATTCATAGTCCTTGACTGCCAAAAACCTAGTTTCAATCAAGTTAAGGTCTTCCATTTCATAGTCTATTAATGATTTTTTTCTTGTCTTTGAATACTTAAATATGCATAATAATAGAACTTTTCCCTTTTTTCTATGCCATTTTCCTATTTATAAATTCAATTGTCACATTATTCATGATGAAAAATCCTATGGCTATGGTTGAATATTCCTTGATAGTCCTATTCCATTGCAAAAAGGACTATCCTTTTGAACCATTGGGAAAAATGGGATGGAGGAGAAGAGAACCACAATACAAGAAAACACTCCCTAATCCTCAATTTTTCCTCTATAGGGATGGTTCATTCAAGGAATCCTAGGATCCAAAATTGGATTGACTATCAACACAAAGGTGAGTCAATTCTCAACAAAGGAGACCTAGGAAGATTCCTTAGGCTTTAAAGGGTTCACCACCAAGCAAAATCTTAGAAAAGACAACTTGATATTCAACTCATAAAACCTACTAATGCAAGCCAAATAATGAGTGCAAATGAAAAAATTAAGTAACAACAAGTTAGGATATATTTACCTAGGAAGTCTAGAAATGTGATAAGGATTCTAGAAATGCAAAAATATTCACAAAATATGCTAGGGAGGATTAAGGCACCGTTACTATTGTCTTAGTCCCACTACTATTTTTTGGGGCAGATGCAGAATCTTTAGATGTCGGAATGTAGAATCACAAAGAATCTCTACAAAATACCACTTGGAGGACTAAGACGCCCTTTCTACAGACTTAGTCTTGATCTAAATTTCTGCAACTTCAAAATGTGATCCTGAGGTTCAATGTCTGCACTTCCTTCTCAGATCATAGGTCCTAAAACCTCCAAATCTGGCCTATAGGTGACTTTTTGTGAAGATGGAAACTTTATAATGCAACTTTGCACTTCAAATGATCTTCAACCTAAATCTACAAACATAAACACACAAGAGGGGAAAAACTTGTTGATTGTTAGTAAATGAGGGTTTGCCTTTGTCAAACCCCTCACTGGTAATTAAAACCTGGAATGAAATGAAATAAAGGAGGGAAATGAAGAATGAACAAAGTGTTATGTCATAACTCACCAAACCCTTGTCATGAAATCTACAAACTTGTATGAAGTGGCTAGCTTGAATGTAGATCTTGAATAAAATGAATGCTTGATAGATCTTGACTTGAATTGCTTGCTTGAATCAAAACCCTACATCACAAATGTTAGCTCAAAAACACACATGATGTAAGAATATATTTGACATGATGCTTGAATCTCTATGATGGCTCCAAATGCTTGATAAATTTCTCTTGAATGCTCTTGTGAACTCAAACTTGCTACTAGGAATGCTCTCACAAAATTTTTGGCTTCTTGAATGATAAAATGAGTGAAAGAACCATGTATTTATACTTATCCATGCTTAATATCCCAAAATTACACCACAACAAGCTGAAATATGAATTCATTAATTAAAGGAGGCTAAATCCGCCAAGATTTGAAATTAAATCCTGAAAATAACTTGAGGGGGACTAAGATTCCCTAGGTGGCATCTTAGTCTCGAGGCTTCAAAATCGAGACACAACTCCGAAAAGGGTCCCCTTTAAGGTGCTTTTAAAAAGAGGGTCTCAAGACCTTTGGAGGGAAAAGACACCCTAGGTGGCATCTTATTCTTGGTCCAAAAATCAAGGAACCACAACCAAAATCATTAAATTATCATTTATCCTTTGATGTTTGTCGGGATTATCCATAAAAAGATATAATTTATTAGGCTTGTTGATGCAAAATAGGACCAATTAAGACATAAATAAGGATAAATAAAGCAAGGCGGGCCCAAAAAAGTGTGAAAATGCAAAGGTATGCATTTTCCTACATTACATTTAGCCCCCACTTTAGTGAGAGAATGAACTTGCTTTAAACTCACACTAAAGTATCCAACCACATAATCAAGAGGGGTTCAAATGCATGAATTCTAGTAAGATAGGATGACAATAACCAAGAGGGTGTCCAAGCCCCTAGGATCAATATTCTATGAAAAAAAAACATATGCACAAAGGAACACACTTGTGGATATATGAAGCCATAACCAGATCACCAACATACACCATCAAAGATAAAAAAAAAAAGGAAAAAGGAAGAAGAAAAAATGCAACGGATTAAGCCTTGACTGGCCATCCAACGTGTTATGGACCAGGTCTAGGTTGTTTGTCCAAAAAGAGTTTACAAGTAGAATGCGTTGTCCACTATGCAAACAAAATACATGCTCACAAGGGCTAGTGAAGCTAGTTGTCCACTAGGTGAGCCCGAAGAGATCCATATCGAAGCCATACCCCCATGACTATGATGACGACAAAAATAAAATGCATGCTCACAAGGGCTAGTGAAGCTAGTTGTTCACTAGGTGAGCCTCGGGAAACCGTATCAAATCCATACTTCCATGAATCTAATAAGGTACAAAAATGCACACTCACAATGGCTAGTGAAGCTAGTTGTTCACTGGGTGAGCCCCAAGGAACCATATCAAAGCCATACTTGCACGACCTTAATAAGGTACAAAAATGAAACACAATAAAAAAAAGTGATGTTTGAAGGGATTTTGCTTAGTTCATGTGAGGTCTTAATCTTAGGGGACATTGTTCCTAATGTCTCCAAGAGAGAACCAATCAAAGGATAAAAGATTTGCAACTTAGGGAATGAAGTGTGTCACATCACCACTAAGAGGAATGTAATATGCTAAGATAGATCAAGCTCTTGAAGGAAATTACTCCCGATGTCACCACAAAGAGAAAAAAACATTGCATGAAGTAAGAAAATCATATCAAGGAACATGAAACAAAAAAATGAAAATGAAATCATGTCGAAATATTTCCAAAGTAATGCCAAAATAATGACAATGTATGGCCCCACTTTAAAGAAATTGCTAACACCATGATGTGAGCAATTACTTTAAAGTAGAAAAACGTGAAAAATGAAAAGAGGGTTTCCCCTAGAAACACATAAGGGATCTATGGATTCGGGGTTAGTATCTATCTTTGCTACAATGATATTAGAGAGATAGGAACTGTCATCATTCCCCTAATACATATAGAACTAGAAGAATGACACAAACAGAGCGAAAAAAAGGAAAAACCTTTTTAGTCAACATGGAAGAGGCATAGGGTTTCTTGATGCCTTGCATCATCCCCAAAAGGAAAACATAAGACAAAATGAAAGGAAAAGAAAAGATGATGAAAAGTATTTTGGGTCAACATGGAAGAGACACAGGGTGTCTCAACACCTTGCGTCATCCCCAAAAGGAAAACATAAGACAAGAATGCAAATGAAAGGTAAAGATTAATGAAAAGGAAAAAAGCTTATGATATATTGAAGAATGTAGGTAAAAATAAAGGAATGCACATAGAGAGGAAACATCGAACAATATGGGGTATCAAATTACACACATGCAATCAACCAAAAACAAAGAAAAAAAGGAAAGAAAAAAGACTAGTAAATAACATGCGAGTCAACCATCTAGTAGGTCATCTGCATCCCAGTCTTGTTCAGTATAAACAAAAGGCGGGCAGCTAGCAAAGGGGACAACATCGAGTGTATTACTAGGAGAATCACAAGGTTCAACACATGGTGAATCACTTGGTTTAGGAGGATCATCACGGTTGTTATCATATAAGCTCATAGAAGCATAAAATAGTAAATTCAACTCATTACACACTTGCTCATCACTTTTAGTTGTTTCTTCATCGTCATCCAAGTTAACCACAACAGGAGGATGAATGATAATATCCATAGAAGGTGTTGGTCCTTGCTGTGTTGGAGACATAGGATCTATTGGTTCTAGTAATGGAGGAGGCTCATCGTTTATTGCTTCTGTCAAATTCAGATTTTGATTTTCTATGTTGTTCTCTTCGTTCATCTTTCGAGGAATAGCACAATGTCTACGCCTACGCTCTCTAGCATTTTAGTTTCTTTTATTACGTTTTTCAAGCTACATATGTGTAGGAGTGGGTTTTTCAACCATAGGTTCCTTTTTTTCTTGTGAGGGAAGAATGGAAGAAACTATGGAAGGTTGTTCAACCACTTTATCTTTGGCTTTATAAAAAATTTTAGGAGGTGGATTAGGACTTGTGTGGTTTTCTCTTGGTCTTTTGTAGGAAATAGGCAAGGGATTTTTTATGGATGGGTCTTGGTTAGTCGAAAGGGCTTTAAGCTCAATATTGTTTTCTTCAAGGAGTGGAGGAAGAAAAATTTCAAGGGATAATTTGGCTATGCATTTTGCTTTAAAATTTTGGTAGGATAAGAAAAGGAAGTCCTCACAAGGTCTTATAGGTTCCATGGGCTCAGGCAAAAAATAGTCTAAGGAAAAATTTCCACAAGAAGATGGAGGTCTAAAGCCACTATGATTCACAGTGAATATTTCATTGCTAACTGGAAACTTTAAGCACTTATGGACAATGAATGGGACTGCATTCATGGAGTGAATCCATTTGTAGACTAACTTCACATGAAATTGATCTAAATTAGAGATGTTGGAGAATCATATATTTAATTTCTTTGGTCCTACTTGTAAAGGGAGTGTGATTGATACCATCGTAGCATGAGGAAAATCGTCATGAATTTTAATCCATGCTTTTAGTTTATCATATCTATCTTGAGTGAGGTCATACACATATAGGGGTTCCTCTATGATCACATTCTCTCCACCAATGAGATCAATTAAAATACTAGGAGTGGTACTTTCATTGATTATGTCGGCTATGTATAGAGGACCATCGAGTGCATTTTTTATTGTTTCTTCTAAAGAGAAAGTAATGTCAATAGGAATTTTGGTTTGTTGTTTAGGAGGCTCGATTTCAATCACTCCTATCATTGTAATAATAGGAATTTTGTCATTAGTATCCATAGGATTTTGTTCATTAATTTTCATGTTATCATCATCCATGTCAATGTTCATCACATCGGGCTTAGTTTCACTAGCCTTAACAAATGAAATATTGTGGTTAGGCATGGGATTAGTAGAGATTTTCAAGTTTTGATTAGGAGGAGCTACATATTTATTACCTTTGTCATTCACACATCCAATTTGAATATGATTAGAATCAATGAGGTCTTACACAAGATGTTTAAGATGCTTGCAATGTTCTGTATCATGTCCTTTTTGTTGGTGATAAGCACAATAGGCATTGTGTCTAAAGCTCAGAGGTAACATCTTTCTAGGGTCAAGAGGTCAAATAGGAGGTAAGATAAGCATGTTCTTTTTTAATAGTTGAGTCATGATATTGTGAAGTGTTTTAGGTAAGGAAGTAAATTGTCTTTGTGTATCCCCAAAGATATAAGGATTACTTTTCTTTATAGAAAATACTTGGGTATCAAATTTTTGGGTAGGTTTGGAGGTAGAATTTAGTTGAAGGAAACTTTTATTTTGTCTTTTGAAAGGCTAGTAGGTGTTTTGGTTTGAAGTTTCAAAGTTTTCAGGATGGGTAGAGGTGGTTTTTGGTTCACAACTACCTACGAAATTCTAATAATCTCGAAGGGCAATGCATAAGTGCATGAAGGAAGGGAATTTCATCATGGTAAGCTTTTCTTGTATCTTTCTTTGTAAATTTCCTATGAACATCTTTTGAAGGTGAGAATCATAAATCTTCATACTAATTTGGGAATAAAGTGATTGGTAACATGAAATAAAGTCAATGACTTTTTCACCCTCATTTTGCTTACATCTCATCAAATCAGCTAATGTCATTTTAGGAAACATATGCACTTGGAAATGGTTGATAAATGCTTCAAAAAGTTCATTAAATGAACGAATTGATATATTCGGTAATGTAGAAAACCAGTCCAAGGAAATTTCTTTCAAGGATCGGGGGAAAATCTTAACCAATTTTTTTTCCTCAAGGATATAGCCACTACACAAAGCAGTAAAGGCATAACATGATTAGCAAGATCTCCCCTTCCTCCATATTTCTCAAATCTAGGGATCTCTATACCTTGTGGCACCGGAGTTCTCAATATCTCCAAAGATAGTGGGTTTCTTTTGACATAGTATGAAGGTGGACCATTTTGATTTTGATTTATGGTGGAAACATGATGTTGAATGGATGAAAGGCTTTGTAAAAGGTGGTTAATGATAGGGTCATTGTTTGTGGTTTGAGATGGAGGTGAATATGGTGGTGGGGTGTATGTTTTGGAAGGAAATTTGAATGGATAGCTTATGGGAGGAGATATTAGGTTAGATGCCACATAGGTATAAGGAGCACTAGTGGAAATATTCAAGGTAGGAAGGGTGTTGCTAGTTGGTTGTATCATTGTGGTCACTTGAGGATTTATATAGGTGGGAATGGAGGTTATGGTTGAAGAGGGAGTAATTTGAATTCCACCCTGGCTTTTCACATTGTTTGAAGTTTGAGCACCATGGGTGGTGGAAGGAAGATGTTTTCCAAAGATTTGAGCTATATTACACACAAATTCTAGTCCTTCATCACTTTCCATCATGCGGTGAATACTATCTATGGTAGGTATAACAGTGTTGGAAATGTTTTCAGTACTCATGCTATCTTGTAAATGGGCTAGGTCTTCATGCATTCTCATTATGTTTTCTTGAGGGATATGATCAACCATTGTTTGAGCACTTGGCATAATAGTTGTAGTTAAGGTAGGAATAGAAAAACAGTTATCAAAGGTATGGTCCATACATAGTGAACTAGTACCAACACTAGGACTAAGAGCTAGATATATAAAGATCTATAGTGAGTGTTTTATCGTGGAATTTCATGAGTCTCACACTTTGTCTCACCACAATATGAGCAGTAGGACACCAAGTATTATAGCTCATGCAAGGGATAAACCAAATAAAGTGCAATGAACACAATATAAATACAACCTATTTGATTAATGTTTCAACTACATATAAATAAGGTCTTACTTTATTTATAGTGTTCACTTTCCTTTTAATTCTTCTAAATAATTAAATAAACAAAGTACCCTAAACATGTTTATTTAATTAATCTTCCTTAATCCTGATTAAGAATTAGAGCACATTTCTACAAATTTTTGTGTGCCACCTCATAAAGGTCACATGAAAATAAATAAGCCTAATTATTAATTAGAATTATCCTCACACACTTCCACCAATGATAAAAAGCCCATGGGTCTTTGTTTCACACATTTCAGAATCCCATACATTTGGCATGTTTCCAATTGGTCAAAGGATTCTCTCCACACACATGGCATGTTGTCTTTGGTTAAGGGGACAACATCTTGATTCCTTTCATCTCCATCGTCTATCATGTCTCCTTTGAATCTAGACCGTTGATAGGTGTCACCTCACAAAATTCTTGAGAAACCCTATAAATACACCCTCTTTCCTTAGAATTTATCATCCACCTTTTGAGTAATGTTATAATTCTATTTTGAGATACAAATTGGAATAGTGTTATAATGCCATTTTTCATCCACACTTTGAGTATTGTTACCATGCAAGTTTTTCGTAGGAGCTTGGAGCTTTCATGGATTCTTATACTTAGTTTTCATATCATGTGTTACTTTGAATTCTCATCTTAGATTAATTAATTGCTTCATAGTTACATTTTATCATCCTCATTGCATCATAATTACATTTTAGGTTAGTTTGTTTTATGTTTGCATTTGAGCATATGCATAATCATGGATAGTTCACTATAGTTTCATATTATCTCAATCAGCTCCACTTGTTCATCTATCATCAACATCATCTTTCGTTATCATTGCATCCATTATCCTTTCCATCATTTTTTTTCATCTAGAAGCATACCACTAATAATTCCAGCACACATTCACACATAGAAATCATCTTAGCCTACATATTAAGCATCAAATATAATTTTCTAGGTAGTCATTTTAACAACCTTTGTGCCCATAGAAATCTGAGGGCCAAACGGTTTAATAAATCCCTAGAAATAGAGGACAATGATACGCATTTGAAATATTTGATTGTATTACGAATAGAGTAGTATTACTTGCTTCAAACTTTGAATGTAAACCATCTCATTAAGTTTTTTGTTGACATTAGAATCCTCTCCACATTCGACACATGCACACCTACAAATTTGAAAAAATCCCTCCAAAGGGATGTGTCCTTCCAACAAGGCATTCAATACCTCTTACATGTCCTTGTGCATTGAGCCAAGTGGAATTTAATTCATTCTTTTCTCCCTCCAACTTGTCATTTCACAAATTTGAAATTCCACCTAATATCATTTATTGGCACATTCATCAAAATGTGCTCAACCTTCATCCTCTCACATCTTGACAAGTGTCATTTGGCCATTAGATGTTGATTAATCCCACATTCCTCCATTTTGCTTGTTCTTCCATCTTGTTCTTCTACAAATAGAAGACTCTTTTACTCATTTTAGAGACACAACTTCATAGAAAAGTCATTATCTTCACATTTAGAGCTAATTTCATCCATTTCATCAAGTGTTCATCATTTTCATGATTTCATAGCTAGGTTATGCCAAAATTTCATCAAGGAGCTTCACATCTTCAAACATTGATCATAAAGCTTGCAAAGGAATTGGGAAAGGGCCATTTTTCACATCAAAATGGCACCAATTCCCCCATGGGATTGAGAGTTTGTTTGCATTGAATAAGATTTCATAGTTTATATTTGTGTTCTTGATGTTATTTCTTGTTCTTTGCATTTGAAATGAATTTCATGGGAATGATGGTTTTAACTTGCATATTGGACTAATTGTGTGCTTGTTATTTGTGTTTGTGCCGGTCTAGGATCACCGTTCACAATTAGTATGCATATCTACACATATACATTGATAAAAATCATAATGGTTATAAACTCAATATGTACTCTACAAGAACAATTAGTGCATGTGTGATTTATTTTGACATAAAAAGGATTTAGAATTTCAAAAAACCTTTGAAATTTTTTAACTTGAGGATACATCTCTACAAATTTAGCAAAAAATTGAGTTTGAATCGTATCCAAAAAATGTTTTGTATGTGGCTCATAGATTTGACTACCAATTATCCTTCTTACAACATCTCTTTGATTGGGAGAGACCCTTCTGTTATTCTTTCAAAATTATTGTATTAGGGATCTCAAGGCTTGAACAATTTCTTTATCTTTCTATGGTAGTCTACCTAAGAATGCCCATAACTCATTTTTATTTGGATCCTCCACTCGTTCACACCTTCTTTTGGCTCTCATTAGAGATGATCTACTTACTTTCAATTTTTTTACTTTTCTTTGAAATGATCATCTTATTCTTAATTTGATTGCTTACCCATGTTGATGTCATCACATGTCATGTGGCATTACTATATTTCATGCATGAGGAAGAACCCACACTCTCATATGCACTCATTATATTCTTTAGAATAGATTTCTCACTTGAGTCATCTAATGTTCTTAGCCCAAGAATATTCATGATGGGCTTAAATTTTAGTTTCCTCATCATTTCAAAAAATAGTTGGCATCTTCCAGTCTCATTTATTTAAAAAAAAAATAATCTCCATATCCTCCTCACATATCTTTGAACATTTTGGAATCTTATCATCCTTTGGTTTCAAAATATTAGCATCAATATCAATAGAATATTTAGGTTTTCTATCCAAAAATATAGAAGGATTTCTCAAAGGTAAAGTTGCATCAACATTAGGAATGTCAAAAACATCGAGGATAGATGGTGTACATTCAACTGGAGATGAAAATGATGATGCACCTTGAAATTCACATGTAAAAAATGTTGTACCTTCACCTTGAGATGTGGTATGTGGAGTGTCTCCAAGTAGATATGTGTTTATGAATGTACTTTCAACACCAGATGTTGTAGATGGTGTGCCTTCAACTCGAGATATGATTGATGGTTTACTTTGAACATGACATATTGTAGACAATGTGCCTTGAACTTCACTTATGGTTGATGATGTGCCCCCAACTTCGGGATTCATTTTTCTCATTACAAAAATATTTTTCATATCTTCCCTTTGTGATGCCAATTCAACATCTCTCTTAAATTGCATTGGAATTTCCTTATATGAGGTTCAAATTCTTTTCTTCACAAAATTGCCTCATTGTTTCTCTTTCCCTTGCATTTTTGGCTTCATGTTCTTCTGATGTTCTAAGAGGCTTTGCATGTTTCCTCGACATGATGTTCAATGCTACATGCTCACAAACATAAAAACAATAAAATTAAGTAATTCTCACTAATACAAAAATATCAAAATCAAATCAAAATGATTGCAATTGATCTATGTGAGAAGGTGACAAGCACAAAAATTTAAATTTAAACAAAAAACTCTTGATAAACAATTAAATTGTATAAACATGACAAATATGACCTCATATAATCAAATTTCATCTAAGAACTTCAAACTTACACCAAGATAACTATTGAATAGAAAATGGACAGTCACTTTAATTCATGAACATGATCATCTTCCTTCTTGAACACACCTAAATGTAGAGGGAAACAATAATACTCTTTCACCGAGGGTATATCCTTTTAGTTCGTGGGTTTTCATCATAGTCATGCAAACATGCAAAGCTTAAAATAAAAAAGGTGTGTATGCTACCTTTGGAGTTCATGACCTTTAGTTGATTTAATAAGGGGAAAGGAAATGTATTTCATAAAAGTTGTTGTTTTCTTTGAGTGTGATTGTAAAGAGTTTGAATGACTATTTTGGAAACCCTAAGAAAATAACAAGTCTAAAAATTGAAGTAACATAGATAGTTTGGAAGTATTTGAGAGAAAGGAAAATTTATTCATAACAATGATATGGCAACATGTAATAATTTATTCGCAACAAGAGAAGGGACAACAACAAGTTTGAGAGGGAAAATTACATAGCCTTATGACTATAAATATATAGTCTAAGGGGCAGCCTTTCCAAGAAGGGATAGCAACAAGTTTGAGAGGGTAGTAGTAAAAGGACAGACACTTTTAATCCAAGAAAGGATATCAATATCACTATGAAGGTTATGCAATCAAGAAGCCATCCACATGGTCATAGTGAGAATAGGAGAAAAAAATCAACAAGAGTGCAATGAAGGAGGTTTCAAACAATACAATAAACTTAGAAAAGGTTACAAAGGATAGTGAAAATAATATTGAGGACAACCACCATGAAGAAGGGCAATGAAGGAATTATTCACCAAGAAGATGGTAGGGGTAGACCTCTGACAGTCTTAGGTAAAGAAACATTCATATGAAAATGGAAATGGATAGGATAAATGGAGACATTAGAGAGAATCCAAATAAGTTATAAGGAGAGTCATTTTTATTTCAGACCTTCACAATGCAAGTGGTATATGATAGTCATTAATGAGGCAATGGCATCCTTGATGGGGCAGCAATGTCATAATAATAGTTTGAGTTTGAGTATGGGCATAAATCTCTCAAGGATAAGGGGCAGTTTTCAAACTAAGGGTAAATCAATGAAAGGAAAATAGAGGAGGGTATGTACATTGATGAAAGGGCTTTAACAACAATCAACAATGGAGGTAATATCAAGAAGGATATTCAATCATGGATTTCTCAATGAGGATAGACTATGGAGTAAGAAGAGTTTAGATAATGAGACACTTCAAGCTACATAGGACAACCTCATTCATGAGAGTCAATCTTGAGATATATTCATAGCCGAAACATGGAAGTTCATTAAATAAACCATTTTCATCCTTATAAGGTTTTCTTAACTTGTTGCACCATCTTTATGGTAGCCAAAAATGGTCAAAATAATTTATTTTCAATTTTATAAGGCTCATTTTTTTTCTCTCTTGCATTGAGGCAGCCATAAATGTATTGGAAATCATCTTTACAACCCTCAAAATTATTGTGACTCACTTCCTTAAAATATTGGTAGCCTCAAACACATTTGTAACTATTGGTTTACCTTTAAAATAACCTTCTAAGGCTCTACTAATGTTATCCTAGCTTTTGGATAGCTCCAACCACACTAGGCATTCACGATTGCACTTTGAAATCCATATTACAATTAATCTACATCCTTATAAGGCCTTTAACAACATTCACAATCCTTTAAATCCTAGAAAATCAATGTTACATCTTATAGGGAAGCATCATAAAGACCAACAAATTGTTGACATCAATCTTAAACATTTCCATGGATCATCATTGTTTCTCCTCAAACAATATAGAAACTTTTCAAATATCTCATATGTTATTGGTGCTTCCTTGATTCTTGCCATTACTTTGGGAAACATCCTGGCACCTCAAGTACATGTTGTTATACATTCTTAACCACCTTATGTATTATTTCTACCCTTATGGTATGGCCTTGGAAAACTCATAGAAAACTCATATTGGTGGAAGAGGAATAAACTTAATGTTGTATCTTCTACTTTTAGAATTAAGCAAAACAATTGTATGTAGTATTTCAAAGACATGGAAGGAAAACAAAAGGAGCACATCAACAAAGGAAAATATGTAGCTAATGGAGCAAGGGATAGATTATATCCATTTCCAAGGTCTTATTGAATGGAACAAGGGGAAAATTGTATCCAATCATTTATACTCTCATTGAATACGAAAATTTTATACATAATATAGGTAGTAGGAAATTGCAATTAAAAAAGAAAAGGAAAATGAAAAGAAATTGATCCACGTGACAAGCAAAGGAAAATATGCATCTAATGGAGGAAGGGGAAAATTACATCCATTTCCAAGGTCTTATTGAATGGAACAAGGGGCATATTGTAGCCAATCATTTGTACACTCATTGAATGTGACAATTTGCTACATAATATAGGTAGTAGGAAATTGCAACTGTCGTAGTCTATTTTTTCCATTGCCATAGTTTGTATTTTGTCTCTTAAGAGGGTTTCTAGGATAAAAATAGTGTTCTTAGTTCTTCATTATAGTGGTGGTTTCTAGGATAAATATAGTGTTCTTAATCCTTTTGAAATTTCCAAATACACCTACATTGTAGCTAATTTAGAGTGAATCAATTTATTTATTTTAGGTCAATTGCTAAAACATCAAATGAAAAGCAATTGATCTATGTGACAAGAAAATGGAAATATGAAACTAATGGAGGAAGGGGCATATTACATCCATTTCCAAGGTCTTATTCAATGGAACAAGGAGCAAATTGTAGCCAATCATTTGTACACTCATTGAATATGATAACCAAAAACTTGGAGCTCTAGTATCACTTGATCTCTAATCACTAGGTTTATAACCCTAGAGATACATTAAACATAAATTATCTTAAGCTAGCTATTCACCTAAAACTCTTGGAAACTTTCCCTCAAGGGTTTAATTTCCTTGCACTAATAGTTCATAAAGAAAAGGAAATTAAACAAATAGTAGAGAACATAACATGAGAAAATCAAACAAATGACTCTTATTGGCCAATGACATGAAGATGTGGATAATAATTGTAATGGTGAAAACCAAACACTCTATAATGGTTATGTGTAAATTAGCTACACAAATCTCATACAAAACACATAAGACTCAAATGCTTCACATGTCACCATGAAGCACAAGATTCAACCATGATACATGGACAAGCATACAAGGCATGTTGCAAGATGGTGTGTCCCTTGGTCTCCTCTGTTCAGCATGGCGCTTGGGTTCATGAAATGGCTTAACCACCTCCTATGGCTCTTGCATAAATTTGGCGGTTGTATCAGGCATTAACAGGTCAATCTTTTGGTGCAACAACAACTACCAATGTAAAAATTGGTATTAGAGCCACTTTCATAGGTTTTAACCCCTCGCTTGCATTGGGGGTATTTTTACAAGATAGTGTGTCCCTTGGTCTCCTTTGTGCAGTGCAGCACTTGGGTTTGTGACATGGCTTAACCACCTCCTATGGATCTTGTATAAATCTAGCGGTTGTATCAGGCATTAGTAGGTTGATCTTTTGGTGCAACGACAACCACCAATGTAACAAGGCATAGCCTAGAAGTTCTTTGTAACCAAGCAAAAAACCCATACAAATCAATCAAATATACACTATTTCATAAACTTCAAACAAAACCCATAGAAATTAATGGTATTTCATTGGACCCTTTATAGAAAATCCATCTAGCTATAGTGAAAAAGAGTGAATTCCACTAACCATAATGGAAATGGACTACTATAAGCAATTCAAATGGAATACATAAGCATGTTTGTGTTAATTTGAAATACTTTATATAATTTTGCGTGAATTCATCTAAATTATGCCATGTTTTTGAGTATTTTCTTTGAACTCCTAAGAATTTTAACTGTTTATGCAACTTCCATCTAATTCAATGTTGAATTCTATGTAAAACTATTACATGAATAATATAATTATGAAAAGAAAGGTATATATTGTCAAAACTAAACAAAAAATCTCAATATATACATTTCAACTCAACAAAAATGAATATATTACCTGAGATAATCAAATTTGATGTAGAAAATTCAAATTATCTTCTTCTACATTGTCCAGCAAGAAAATTGGTGCTTAAAAGGTGATGGAGAAAGCAAAATATGGTAAGTTACAATAATTCATCTGCATGAAAAGGTGTTTGTTTGTTGCACAATGAGCAAAACCAAGGAAACATGAAGAATTGTGGGCCTATATCATAGGTCAACTCTTTTTTTTACTATTTTTGGGAAAGACCATTTGGCACTCACAAAAATTGACACTCACAAAATTTGGTGAGCACCAAATGTGTTGCAAAAAATGATTTGCAATTTGGTGAGTGCCAAATGTTCTATTTGAAGGGTTCACAACTTGGTGAGTGCCAAAATTGTTATATCGATAATTTGCAATTGTTAAGGCCTCAATCCTACATGGAGACCTACATAGGGGAGAGAGAAGACTAGGAGAGACATAGAGGAGTAGAAAGGGATGGATGGAGAGGTTTAATGATCTTGATTGATAATGAAAAAGATAAGAGAGAATATTGGGAGAGACCTAGAGGAGTAGTAATGAGACAAGGAGTGAGAGATGTAGAGATAGCTAACAAGGGATGGAGAGGTAGAGAAGGACCAAATAAGAGACCTAGAGAGGTGAGGAGGAGATAGAGGTGAGAGATATAAGAGAGGGAGAGTGAAAGGGGGTATTAGTATAGGAGTAAGAAGGGATGGATAGAGAGGCAAACATGGAGGGAGTGAGAGGCTTAGGGAAAGAGGAGTTAGAGAGGAGATGATGTGGAAAGGCGAAGAAAACTAAAGAGGACAAAGAGAAGAACAAAGAGGTAGAGATGGCTAAGGAGGGATGGAGAAGTAGAGAAGGAGAGACTAAGAAACCTAGAGAGGGAAGAGGTTGTAATGTGTCATTCTTAAATAACACCAACAAATCAATTATGAAATTATGAATAATAAATTAAAGACATAAATCGAATAGCTATTTTCTATCATAGCACATGTTCAAAATAATAATTTATATTTTTGTCCAAATGTCAAATTTTCAAATTACATAGTTTGACTAGGCTAACATCACCACTTAGTCAACTCAAAATTTACATCATATAGTACAAAGCACAATAATCAAAAGATGGAGTTTCATGAAATTCCTCTTCAACAATCGTTGCATCTAGTAGACAAGAACATGGTTCAGGTGCTTTCCCCCCAACCATGCAGCTACACTTCACCAAAATTCTTCCTAACTTGAAGAATACCTGACCCTGCATGGAATACTTAGCAAGAGAAAATGATATGCAAGGTGGAATCTGGTGCATGTCTAACAAAACTACAAGCATTTCTATCTACATTTAGAACATGCAAGATCAATGTTAGGAAATGGAAAAGAGTTACATCATAAAAATTAGTCCATTCAATATTATGGGCTACAAATACTTGGCCAAGCTTATGTTGTATTCAGCTAGAAAATGATAGATTTTGGACAAAGAAAAACCTATATTCTTTGTTAACCCATTTTCGACACCCATATTGGAAGTTAACCTTCTACATACATAGGGTAACATACTTACCTCCAAATTTTTTTAAAAAAAAAATACACAATCTAGTTTCTAGTAGGTTTGTCTATCCAATATCTTCATGATAAATAATCAAAAAAAATCTACAAACATAAACTACGTATGTTTCATGTAGGCCATCTTGAAAACATCAGATTCATGCAAGGTAAACTAAACCAGATTTACTTATTTTGAATGTTATGCAAATAGACATTATAACATAATCCATTTCATCATTTATATGATATGTTTAAGCAAATTTCACAACATATACATTAGCATACATATATCCATTATTTCCTCATTTCTTCCCACATGGAATGAAATTTATATTTTTTTAGATAAGGAAAAATAAAGTTGTTTAAAAGAAGGTATATCACATGTATGTGTCTATTCATAATTGGTTTATGTATATACACATATATGACCTTCAATTCTATAGTGTTTAAAGTATGTCTATACATTCTTTTATTAACAAAAATGCCATAACTCACATAGAATGTTTTGCTTCCCAATTTCATTTAATGTGCATAAAAGATAACATTTATTTTAACTGGAAACCCATTTTTTTCCAATAATAAATTTTGGATTAGTATGAGAATATTTAATAACAATGCACTAATTCTACTTCAATTTACTAGAAAAATCCTTCAGTATTTTTCATAAGTTTCACCAAAAAGTAAAAGAAATTTCTTGCATTCTTGTTATTACATTCTTCCCTTTATATGTTTATGTCATTTTGATGTTCCCAAATTCTTTATCATTTGTTTGAATTTAGTCATTTAAAGAAATAATCCTTTTCATTCAATCCAATTATAGTGAATATACAAAATCTTTCATTTTCAGACCATAAACCAGGCTAAATAAACTTGGGGGTCAGTAATACAAGATATGTGTTTAATCTGGAGATTTATCAAAGTTGATTGATAACATGGGTGGTCATTATGTAAACTTCACACTAACAACTTATACCATTGAGTACATAACTGGTGTGAACGACACTCTTTAGACCTTTGCATTCTCATATTGTTAAGGAAAAGTTACACTAAATGGGATAAGCCCTCAACCAATACTAGGTTGCAACATGCAGTGGTACGCCATTTTCCAACAATAGTTGAAGTGAAACCAATATATACATTTGTGGTTTTTCTTGATGCTAAAAATACATATAACATCTTCTTTTGTGAAACAAAGAAGTCAGAATGATAAATGAAGCTACAAAGTGGAAACCTGACATGGGTTCTAGTCGCCCTTCATCAAGCTCCAAAGAACTTGTGATGAGCTTATCATCACCAAATTGGTGGTTTAGGATGGGCTTCATCAGCTATGAAGTCGAGTGTTACTAAGATCTTGTGGCCTAACATTGGCCAAACACTGAAATGAATAAATAGCATACATGCAATGATTGAAAGTCTCATATGTGAGAGACATGTCATACGAAGGATAAAACTTGACAACTCATCATATTACAGAGGGTGAGACTGGCCTTAATGGTAACACAGTCAGCTATAGGCTGAATCTAATGGAAAATACCTTCAACTTTAAGCTAAGTAATATGAAGACATTATCCGTATGTAAGAAGAACCAAAGGATATGAATAGTCAGCTTAGGTCAATTCAAAAAGATCATAGTCAACTATAAGTTGCATACATTGATAACACATCCACTACAAGCCAATTTCAAACAATAACATAATTGGAAATAAGCCTAATACAAATGATATCTCATTCAACTTCAAGCCAATTCTAGTAGTAATAATAGTTGACTAAGAGCCAACCCTACCAAATTGATGAATGCAATAATATTACATAACGAATGCCTTCGTAATATACAAATTATTAAACAGTGTTAGCTCAATATAAAAGAAAAGGGAAAATGGGAGGGTCTGAGCCCATCCTACATAATTGATAGGAAGTATAAGGTCACCCAGATAAAACAATAATAATGAATCAATTTTTTATTCAAAGCAAGATATTCAGAGAATTTGATCAAAAGAAAAGCTATCGATTATGCAGAAAACAAAATGTTTCTATTATGTCCATATATTTTCCAACAACCAACTGTAGGTTGAAACATAAATAGAATCCATGATTCTTCTCAACCAAATCAGCTTTCCCTCCTAATTACTCGACTCCTCTAGCTTTTTCCTCCAAAAAGTATCCCCCTTAATTTGCAATATTCCTTCTTTTTTTATTATGAGTGCATTGCATTCTATATTTGGCTTTTTTCATCATGAGCCGCCCCTATTCTTTGTAATAAAATATCTTTTATAGAGGTGATGGGTGGCCCACTACTCATTTAGATTCCTTCTTTCTAATTTTGAAAAATAGAGTAGTCTGAGATTACATATCATGGTATTCTTGCATTCAATTCTTAATCGATGATTTTAAATGAATCATCCATTTATATATTGTAGAGGAGGGGGACCAACTGCTTATGAACCTAGGTCATGGAAGGGTCTAGAACAATCAACTTCCCTAATATACCTCACACTAAGGAATTATCTAAGATGAGTTTGATGTTTAAGGGGGTGAGAAGGAAGGACAACTAATCCACCTCTTTCCTTCTACCAACTTGAGAGATTCAAAAAATTAGGTGAGCAGATTCCTAGAGTCAAGACTGCAACTTAGGAAGCTCACTACAAGAGGACTCCAACATAGGGAACAAACAATAGCTCGATGCGTTGGCATCTCAATTGGGCATTGACGTCCGTATGGATAGAGAATGTAAAGTACAGTTTAAGAACTAAAGAAACCTACTAACAACTTGAAAAATGTTGTTTAATATAATAACAGAAATAAAAAACAACTGAACAACTAAAATAACAAGAAAAATACTTTAACTTGAAAGATAGATTGATTATGAATGAAATGACAAGCAAGGGTAGTAGAAATCCAACTTACAGCCAGCCTAGCCTCTTGCAAGCTCCACACAAACAAATTACCTACACATACAGTGACGAAAAAAAGTTGGGGCTATGTATAGAGGACTACCACAATCAGTCCCCTGCTTTGGTGTTTCCACCTCCATGGATAGCCAGTATAGCAACAATAGAGAAATATGATAAAGAAAAGATATTGAAATTGAAGTACTATGCACTATGCTAAACAACAATATGCTATAGAATAATACAATGATGCTAAGTGAATGAAAAGTGGAACAATGTCACCTTCAACCACATGCACTTGAGGAAAATGTGAGAAGGAGTGAGCTCGCAATCTTGCTAATTTCAACGTTGTTGTAACAAAAAAGAGGTTGAGTCCAAAAAAAACCAACTTGTTTCTTCAATGGAGGTGAGAATGATGTGAATGAAGTGTGTAGAAGTGAGAATGATCAAGTAGAATTCCAAGAAGATCAAGAAGTGTTAAGAAGGTGAATGAGCTAAATGAATAGGCCATTTGAAAATGAAATTGGAGGCAAAGGAGCTATTTGAGTTTGGTCAAGGGCACACAAACGTTACACTCATCGCCAATGGAGAGTTGTAACACCTCTACGGATTCCAAAGGTAGGAATCCTATCAGGACGAAAGTGTGCCATACAGATTTCCACACACCATGCTAGCGTTCTTGATAGAAATTCATCCACCAACACTAAAAACAATTTCCAAGTGGATGGGATATGAATGAGGGATGTGGAATAACACCATCAAATCTAATTTTTCTAAGGTAGGAGGTACATAAATATGGAATTTGCGAGGGGGGAAATTCATGCCATTACATATATATTTTTCATTATATAATATATTTATATATAGATATGTATATATATATATTCAATTTACATTACACATTTGTATACATATATGTAGAAATATATATTCATTCACACACACACACACATATATATATGTTCTCAAACATGCTATTTGTTTTTCCTTTATATTAAAGGAAATTCTCTCTACAAGGTAGATATAAGAAAAATCACCAAATTCTTTTATTCATGTTACCCTTAGAATCATCCATTTTTCTATAACTTGTATTTCCAACTCAACATAAACACTTATGTGTACTTATGCACATTTATACATCTTTTTGAATTTCAATGAAATATTAAATACGCAAGGTAAAGCTAATGAACAAATAATTCATTTTTCACTAGTCTACCTATTTGATCATCAACTCATTTTTCCTTGTCTTTTAAACAAGCACAAGACATTCACATCAAATTCAGATTTTAAATTTAGGCACTTTCATTTTTTAGTGGTGTGTGTGATCCAAATTCCATCCTTGCCTACCGATCATCATCTGGTTAAGTACTCCTACCTCAACCATGTTCTTGTTCTTCAACCTATTCCTACATTCTAACAATTGCACTTGTACATTTTTATCAATAACCAATGATCGAAATGAAATGATTTCATTACTACATCATAAATTTTATCCTTCATATTCAATCATAAGGTCCATATGATAAACATTTCAAATGACATTGAAATCTTAATTTATCACAAGTCAAAAACTAATAAATTTCATTTATTCAAAAATATTTGAATAACTTAACATTAATAAAGGTAAGAAAAATTTAAGACATGAAATCCTTCCCGCTAGGAAGAGACATCGTCTCAATGTCTTATTAGACAAAACTGAATCATATATGTCTATTTCAACATTCAATCATATTGTTATTCAAGCCAAAATATCATAACATGCAAATTCCAAAAATGCTAGAGCAATAATATCTCAATAAAACATTAAGAGTCTATCTAGAAATCAAATAAGGAAACGAGCATTCTCTCTCCTCTGCATCCTTGCAGGTGGCAGTGTCCTCGAAATATTAATCCCATTAGACTTTATATTAAACAATGTCTCTATTTTGCAACTTGACATTGCATTTATCCATATGTAGTACCCCTCCATTTATGCTTATATTTTCTGTTTGCATGTTTTCACACTCTTAGACTTTGGTACTTTGGTTTGGATATTTTGATTGCTGATTTTGAGCGACAATGGATTCACTTTGTGATCTGATGATACATTTTATGGGGATAATTGATTTCTGACATGCTTTGATATAGCGTAGATGTTTTCCTTTAGATGATTATTGCTATATGTATGTTTATCATGGACTAACTATTATTTAATTCGTTAGTCTGATGTGACGTGTATTGGTGTGGAGAACGGAATTGCATCACTCGCTTGCAAGTGCCCTGTGATGTCCGTGATTTTCTTCGCACGGTGTGCCTATACAATGGATTATATATATACGCATGTTATTGCTTGGTTGTAGGATTGCAGGTACATGACACCGACTCCACCTGGTTACTTAGGTCTGAGCGTGTCAAGACTCAACGGAAATGTTGATTGGGAGGTAGTAGCATGGTTCATCTTAGTCTAGTCTTAAACCCGGTCATAGTACATCGTCAGTTTAGTTTGGAGTCTTAGATTGTCTTGTCTTGTCTTTTCCTATTTGGATTAATTGCTTGAAAGGTAAATTTTGTCAATTTTAATGATGGTTAGTATTCTTTAATTTACTGTTATTATTCTTTAATATACTGTTATTTAAATTAATTTTTAAATGTTAAAGAAATAAGTTTTACATGTTATTTAATTAATTAATTAGTTTGTTTGGTTAAATAATTTGATCATAAAAGATTAAATTTATTTAATTAAATAAATTAATTAATTAAATTAAATTGTTTTAAATGTGTGAGTAGATTTTATTTGAAATTAAATGTTATTTTGGAAATGGCATTTTAATTATTAAATAAATTTTGCATTTTGAAAATTTTAAATTTTAAATTTTAAATAAATTATAAACATGCAAATCTTGAAAGGCAAGATTGCCGAGAAGTTGTTGAAGATATTTTTTTCTTCTCGACAAGTGTGCCAGTTACATTTATTGCCTTTTGTTGAGGAAATTCTCAGAGGATATCTGGGATCTGGGAAATACATAAGGGTTATCATTTTTCTTCACGAGAAATGAAAGAATAGCTGGCTGTTTAAAAATTATTTTTAAAGAAATTGTCAATTTCTCTATTTTGGTTGTATATTTGTGGAAGATCCCTTTGGTGGGAGGATCTTTGTGGTTGGTTCTAGATTCTTTTGGATTTGGTATTTTGGAGAAGCTTGGAGGATTGCATGCTATAGGCTACAGAGGCTCTCTTCTATAGACAGTTTTCAAGTTACAGGTATTTTCCTTTGTTTTAATTTATTTCCTTTAGAAAAAGAATGTTTGAGGAAATATTAGTTTTGTGAATCTTTTATTCTTCTCGGGGAATTTTGTGAAGATTTTGTTTAAACAGTAGAAAATTCTCAAACGAAACAAGAAAGAACTTTGAAGAATTTTTAAATGTAGTTTCCTGTCAAAATTTTTTGTTATGAATTCCTGTAGAAAATCTTTTCTCTGAGTATTTACCAGATAATAATATTTCTTATTGAATAAATTGTATGTATACTTATATATATATATATATATGTATATATATAATATATATACATATACATATATAAATCTTTATTTAAAAATTTTATTTGGAAATAATACTCAAGGAATCGCGTCAATTTTCCGAACGCGATTTTTAAAGCTTTTAAAATCGTTGTACGCGAATGTAAAAATCGCCGAAATTTTTTTTAATGTTAAAAAAAAAATGTGAAATTTTTAATGTTGAGCTGGGGAGCTTAACCCTCACAGCTGACCCCATAAGGGAGCGGCGGTGAGGGTAGCACCCTGTGCTGCCTTCACAGGCAGCGCCGACGCTACCCACACAGCCGCGCCCATGGAGGGTTCGGTTGTCTGAAGGCAGTCGGCCCTGCCATAGGGTGAGATAAATTTTGTTTATTTTTTTTTAATTTCTACTTTATATAATATATTTTATAATATATATTTTATATATAATATGTTTTTAATATATTATATATATAGATTTTTATTTATAAATAAATGATATTATAATAAATGAAAAATTTGATATAGTTAAATAAATTAATAAAATAAAATAATTATTTAAATAAAATCATTTAAATGATTATTTTAACTTTTGGAAAATAATACGAGTATAGTTTAAAAATTTGATTTTATTTAAATGGAATATTTGCATTTGAAAAATTGATGTTTATTTCAATATATGAAATTGTGAAAGTTATAATTTAGATTATTTGATTATGAAATTTAATCAAGTTGACTTGTTTTCATGCAAATTATATTTGATTGACTGGATATAGTAAATCCGAATAGTAGTTGTTTACTTTTCCTGATTTGCTTTAAAATGTGTTTCCTTTTATTGGTAAAATTGGGCAAGTCTTAGATGAACAAGTCTTCCAGACAAATTGTAAAATGTGGGAATTGTGATTGTTTAAGTAAGAGTTCTTATGTTAACTAAGGTTGTGTACATGATTTTGTTTGGTGTTTAGACACCTGATTTTATGAACATAGTTATTGATGTTCATTATGAAAAGTGCAAAATTGTATGTTGTATGTTTGTACACCTTGTTGCCTTAGTCAGGGAAACTTAAAATTCCTATGTTATGTTTAGGGGAGTGGCTCTGTGTGAGGGCCAACACACAAAGTGGTGTCAGGGTAAATTACAAAGAGTTAGTAAGTCAGAGATAACTAAACAACACAATAGTTAGAATTAAAATTCTTAACAAGATTATTATGCCTCACTTATGGACTCTTGAGCTAGTTCAGTCTTGAGTATAAGTTGAGAAGGCCTGGAATGGAAAATCGATATCTTGTTATCTTAAAAGATATTCAATTCCGCAATAGTTTGCAAATGGGGCCGGGTTTCGTAAGAGGTTACTAGGGTAACCCAAGTTGGGGGCCGGAACCTAGGAAGAAACACCAGGGTAACCTTTGAAATATTGTGATGACACTCCACCTAAAATAACAGTTTACCTTGTGTATGTAGTACATTCAATTGTCTTAAATCTGGAAGCAATGTAAGCATCAGTCAGTTATGTACTTGTGTCTAGGGTTAGTAGATTATGTCTAGTTAACCATATTACTATCTTCTAGCATGGGGGGTGGACCTACGGGTACCACATGGTTGGGTGGAATGTGCACCTTACTCCATTGAGTCCCCAGTTTATGATCATGGCAACGAGAGCTTCATGGATGGAGAGCTCGTACTTGGATGCATATGTATACTTCTTCATTGTAAATTGTAAATCTTGTATTTGAAAATATCCCTCAATTGTATATGAGGTGAACATTTGTAAATTGTAATTGTAACTATTATTGATCTACCTCATCAGATGAATGAGTATTGTAATGTCTTTTCAAATGCAATGAAGAAATCATGTTTGTACTTTATACTATCTTGAATGGAATTTCAAATGTTATGCAATGTTTATTTTTAAGTTTATGATTAATTAAATATATGTAATGCGAAATACTAAAATTGTCTATGGAAACTCAAGTAGTGTAACGTCGCGTAACTTAATGAATGTATGCAACTAATTAACTTAATACTATTACTTTTATAAAAAAAATTATTTCACTTTTATACACAATTGCAACATTCCTTAGGTTATTATGACGAGGCATTACACCATAATTCTAATGGGCTCCACTAGCACCACTCTTGGCTCCTGCACCTGTAAGGAATTCCAATCAAGTTTTGAGTTGCATCTAGATGGTATGGCTTAAGCAAAGAAACATGAAATACATTATGGAGTTGAGCTAGAGTAGGTGGTAGAGAAAGTCGGTATGCAATTGGGTTAATCACTTCCGGCACCTCAAAATGACCCACATATCTTAGAGCCAACTTGGAATATTTCCCAAAAGTAATAGATATCTTGTGTGGATTGAATCTCAAAAATACTTTATCCCCCACTACAAACTATCTGAAGGTTCTATTCTTTTCGGCATAGCTTTTCTATCTATCTACCACTCCCTTCAGTCTACCCTTGATGAGTCTCATTTGTTCTTCCATGTCCTTAATCATTTCAGGACCTACTATAATCCTATCTTCCAACCTATCCTAACTAATGGGTGTATGACACTTTCACCCATAAAGAGCCTTGAAAGATCCCATGCCTAAGGATGCATGAAAATATTTATTATAAGAAAATTATACCAATGGTAGGTACTCTTCCCATTTATACTATTGGTCCATACAATACATTCGAAGGAGATCCTCTACTACTTGATTGAATCTCTCTATCTGATCGTCAGTCTGAGGATGATATGTTGAACTAAAATTCAACTTAGTTTCCAAAGCTACATTCAAGGTCATCCAAAATCTGGACATCATCTGAGTATCCCTATCAAATATAATAGTCTCAGGAACTCCATGCAAATGAAAGATCTCTTGGAAAAATTTCTTAGCCAAGGTCAATGATACATCCTTAAGGTTCTTTGGAATGAAATGTGCCACCTTATTCAATTTAGCAACTACTACCAAGATGAAATCATGCATGTTTTTACTCAAAGGTAACCCCTATATAAAGTCCATGTTGATCACCTACCACTTATACTCATGTATGTCATGAGGATAGAGGAGCGTTGCTAGATGCACATGTTCAACCTTAACTCGTTGACACTCCAAGCATCTTGCTACATATTCAACTACATCCTTTTTTTAGTTTTTTCCAAAAATACAAAGATTTCAACTCGACAATCATCTTGACAACTTTAGGGTGTCCTGAATAAGGTACATGGATTTCTTCTAAGACCAACTCCTTGAGATCTCCAAAATATAGAATATAAATCCTCCTCTAATATCTTATAATTCCATCTAATTCAAATTCATACCCATCATATCAATGGCCTGAAGGGTTCTCCTCTAGAGCTAGCTTCACTCTTTCATAGTGCTCATCTCCTTGCAAGTGTTGCTTCACTTGCTACCTTAGATTAGACCTTGTTGTGGTCATGGCTACCAGATTTCTTCTTCTACTAAGACCATCTGCTACTCTATTCTCTTTTACCTTAATTTATTCAATTCAAAATTAGTACTCACTAAGGAATTCCAACCAACGTATTTTTTGTGCATTGAGATTTGGTTGGGTGAAGATGTATCTTAGTCCCAAATGATCCGTTTTAAGCTCAAATCATTTTCCCAAAGGTAATGCATCCACATTTTCAAGGCATAAACTATTGTAGCCAATTCCAAATCATGTGGTGTGTAATTCATTTCATGTTGCTTCAGCTTCCTTGATTCATACGCCACTACTTTCCCATCTTGCATTAACACTGCTCCTACACCATCTCATGAAGAATCTGTGATCACATTGAATTGACCATTGGGATCAGGTATAGTCAAAATTGGGGTTGTAGTAAGTTTTTCCTTTAGGATTTGAAAAGCTTGCTCACAGTTTTTTGTCCATTCAAAATTTTTCCCTTTCCTTTGAAGTGATGTGATTGGGGCTGCAATTTGAGAGAGTCCTTGTACATACTTCTCGTAGTATCCCGCAAGACCCATGAACCTTCAAACTTTTGTCACACCCTAAGGTGTTGGCCATTCCATAATTGCCTTATCTTTTTGGGGTCTCTAGAGACTCCTTTTGTTGATATGATATGACCTAAGTAATGCACCCCGTCCTGATAAATGAGCACTTGGATAACTTTCCAAAAATCATCTTCTCTCTCAGAAATTTTAAGACTATCCTCAAATTCCCATCATGCTCCTCAATGGATTTAGAATAAATCAATATTTCATCAATGAAGATCAAGACAAAATCATCTAAACAATATTTGAATACATTGTTCATGAGATTCATAAAATCTATTGGTGCATTGGTCAAATCAAAAGGCACTATAGTGAACTCGTAGTGTCCATACCGAGTTCAAAAAGTAGTCTTAGGGATGTCCTCTTTTATTCTTAACTGGTGATAACCAGACCTGAGATCTATTTTAGAGAACACCAATGCTCCCTTCATTTGGTAAAATAGTTCACCAATTCTCGTAAGAGGATATCGATTCTTGATGGTATCCTTGTTCAACATCTAATAGTCGATACATAGATGCAAGGTTCCATCCTTCTTCTTTACAACGATAACTGATGCAACCCAAGGAGACACACTATGTTGAATGAGACCTTTTCTCAATAGTTCCTACAACTGGGCCTTGGACTAAGGTTCAACTCTAGGTACTAGATCAATAGAGAAATAAAATTTCCACTTGGGAGGTAGCTCTATGAGTTCTTCAAAAAACACATCTTCGAACTCCTTTTGAATGGGGTAATCATCCAAATATGGTTTCATATTGTCAGGTTCTCTAACATGTACAACATAAATTGAACACCCCTTTATTTGAGCCTTCTTGAGTTGCATGGCTAAGATCTGTCTAATTTCTAGTGGTCTTTGCAAACCATGAATCTTAGCCAGATTCCCAAAGTCATCTATACAATTGACCATTTTTTCCTCACAGCTCACAATGGACTTTTGTTTGGTCAACTAATTAATCCCTAAGATCACATCATAAGAACCTATGGGTGCCACATAAAGGTTGACTTGGGTCTGGAAGCTAAGAAGTTCTAACTTGTTGCAAAAGAGATATGAATTCACCCTCTACTCTGCCCAATTCCCATACTCAACCATCCAAGAATTGGCCATGTGTCTAGGTTTAATGGGTAATTTAGAAATGATTCTAGGGTCTACATAACATTTAGTTTCTCCAGTATCAATCAAAATGGAAACAGGTTTTCCATAGAGCTTACTTGACAGCTGGATTGGTGACGCATGATACTCAGCTTGTCTATTTTCCTTCGTCACATGGATCTGATGCTAGTTTTCTTCCTTTCATGCCTTTGAACTTTGTGGGAAACTTGAGGAATAATGATCACTTCCACAAGTGTAACACCCATCATGTGGCCATTTTTGACCCCCTGACCTATCTTTGTTGAAGCTCTTTTGTTTTTGTTAGCATTCTTGTTCTTTTTTCCACTACTTCCCTCTACTTTCTCCCGAGTTTTGCTTCCCCTTGTCAGATTCTTGATATGGCAAGTTTTTTCTCCTTTTTGAAACTTCTTATTTCTGAAGCAAGATTTATAATTCAAACTCTTACAGAAATTGGATAGTTGTTACAACTTCTACTCTTGCTTGGTGGCATTATCACAGACCTCTTCCATAGTAAGGGATTATGTATATCCACCTCTTCTCCAATCTATGGCCTTAACCCTAGTATGAAATTTTGGATTCAAAAGCACTCATTGGTTTGGTATTGTGGCATGTACTTAAGCAAATGGGTGAAATTTTCCTAATATTGAGTCACAGACATACTCACTTGAGTTAGGTTTTGGAACTCTGTCATCTTCCTATCAAAAAAATGTTGAGGAAGCCACCTTTTCTAAAAATGATGAAGGAACTATTCCCAAGTGGTCTCTTTAAGTAGTAGTTTTTGCTCTGCCATCTGATTGTCCCACCATGTGGTTGCCTCACCAGAGAGTTGGTAAGCTGCCCATATAGCCTTGGTTTAATCTAATAAATTTTGGAGCCCAAAGTACTTCTCCATTTTAATTATCCATGCTTCCACTCCATCTTTGATAGTCTTGCCATCAAATTTTGGCAGAGCTACCCTTTTAAGGTCCTTTCCAATATCTCCTTCAATTATCACTCAATTATTGCCACCTTGATCTCTATTTCCTTGTGGTTATTCCTCATTTATCAGGCTCTGACATGCCTCAAAATTACCCTTCCAAATGGTCCATCTTATTTACCTGTCAATTTAGGAGGTCAAGGATTTGATCCAACCTCTCATTTTGAACCTTTCTTTTTCCCACCACTTGAACCTCCATTCCTAGTGTTCACCAGGATGGTTCACGATTGACCTGCATCAGAGCCCATGTTTAACATAACTGACACAAGTTTTCTATGTTTAGTCATTTCATACACATAACACTAAGTATTATAGCATGCAATCTATAAAAGATATTCATGTTAATTCATAACAAGGATAAGTCATTCAAGATCACTACTTTGAACACAAAGAAATACTTCCTTTATTTATTATATTAATGAATTACATAGATCTTTATTTACAAAATTTCCCCCTTATTAGATGGGTTATTCATTTTTGGATAGAGGACACTCTTTCGAGTCCTCATCAGAGCCTACTGCAACCTTCTTGGAAGAGGAAAGATGTGCATGCAATCAATCCTTCTCTTCTTTTGTCAAAATGGGTGCATTGGGTCTGTACCCCAAAGGCTAGTCTCATATTGCAAAAGGTTTCTTAGTTTTGATAGTTTGTTTAGACTCTTCAAACTTCTTGCACCTTTCTAACTTTAGTCAAGTGAGGGCATGTGCTAAGATCTCATCATTAGGAATCTTAGGTTGGACTTCAATTTTTTGGTACTCTTCGACAACCACTTTCTTTTTGGAAGTCCTAACTATCTTTCCCTTCTTTTTCTAGAGCAAGGGCACCAAATGCATCTTTTGCAAGGGTGAAATTTTTTTGAGTTTTGGTAGAATCTAGGTGGTTTTGAGTATTTTTTCATAAATAAGGCCATAATAGGCCATCTTGTAATGTTTCTAGTCTATTTGGGTCAGGTTAGAGTGCATTATGCAAAAAGTGCAAAATATTGAAATGTTGTCAAGTTGAGAAAGTTGTAAAAATTGCAAAAATGTAAAACTTGAAGCCCAATGGTCATGGGAGTTCAAAGGGAAGTTGGAGAAATTTTCATAGGTTTGTTAAGTTATGTATATGTGTAAAACTTGATAAAGGAAGGTTGTTGAATATTTTGAGGAAGAAAAACAATAAAACTCCCTGATTTCATTAGATTTATTTGTGTTTCTTTGTATTTTCCCTATTGTAGTTAATTGTACATGACTGTATAGGAGAATTTTGGCCCAAGGGATTATAAAATATATGGTGGCATGTAGTATCAAGAGTTTGGTTCTATTTTTACTGATTTTCATTAAGATTCAAGCTTGTATTAGCACTTTTACTATACATAGGTTTGAAACAGTCAAGTTCAAGGGTTTTGAGGGTATAAAATGTATTTATAACTCATTCCACATATTTTGTACACCATGCATCAGTGGAATGAGTCTATTAGGGTGTAATTAGGTGTAGGTGTTGAGTTTTGGAGTAGGGGAGGCAAGTAGAGTGATTTGTTGTGATGCCCTAGTTGTGAAAAGAGGGTATTTTGGATGAAATTAGGTGGTTTCAGGTTGGTAAAAGGTGTAAACCTTGGGGGAAGAAATTTTTGGTGATGAATTGAGTTTTTTCAGACATAATGGGTCATGTTTGAAGTGGTGGAAGAGTTTTTAGAGTTCTATAAGGTTAACTTTCAACAAACTATTTGTAAATTGCTAAAAGTGAGGGTTTGGTGAAAAGGTGACTTGGAGAGATTCCTTTGTGTTAAAAGTTGGAGATTTATTGATTTTAGAGATTGGTTGAAAACTTTCCATAGTAATTTGGAGTTTTTGGGATGTTTAAAAGGTACTTTCTTTGTAAAAATGATCTAATTGGGGTCTAGGACAGCGTGGTTGCTTGATTTTGAGGGTGTTGATCCAAAAGAGTCCTATGAAGTTTTGGGATATGTTAAAGATGTCTAAAATGGGTGCTTGAAATGGCCAATGGTTTAAGGGTTTAACAATTATATTGCAAGTTAGGATAAAAAAGATAGGTATGTAGACCTACAAGGTGTATCGTGTGATTGTAAGAGAGGTCACCCTATATAAGGTTTAGAGGGATAAAGGCTTGGTGTATTAGTTGAGTTTGTGTTTGGTTGTTTGAAGGCCTCCCTTCTCTGCATCATTTTCCTAGACTTTTACCTTCCCTCACCTACATTCAATTAAGGTTCGTTAAACTCAAATTCGAGTAAGGGTTGACTAACCCTAATTCAAACCTTTGTGGACTCATAGGCCTAGAGCTTAACCCTAAGCTCTGATACCAAATGTAATGTGTCATTCTTAAATAACACCAATTTCAAATCAATTATGAAATTATGAATAATAAATTAAAGACATAAATCAAATAACTATTTTTTATCATAGAACATGTCCAAAATAATAATTTATATTCATTTCCAAATGTCAAATTATCAAATTACATAGTTTGACTAGGCTAACATCGCCACTTAGTCAATTCAAGTTTTACATCATCTAGTACAAAGTACAATAATCAAAATATGGAATTCCATGTAATTCCTTTTCAACACTTGCCACACCTAGTGGATGAGAACATGGTTAAAGCACTTTTCCACCAACAACGAAGCTACGCTTCCCCATAATTCTTCCTAACTTGAAGAATACCCAACCATGCACAAAATACTTAGCAAGAGAAAATGATATGCAAGGTGGAATCTGGTGCGTGTCTAACATAACTACAAGCATTTCTATCTACATTTAGAACATGCAAAATCAATGCTAGGAAATGGTAGAGAGTTACATCATAAAAATTAGTTCATTCAATATTATGGGCTACAAATTTTTCGCCAAGCTTATGTTGTATAGAGCTACAAAATGATAGATTCTGGAAAAAGTAAGACCTATACTCTTTGTTAACCCATTTTTAGCACCCATCCCAAAAGGTAACTATGTGAAGGTGATTTTTCTTAATCTAAAAATGTAAAACACAAAAGAATGCAAAAAATAAAAAAGCAAACAACACCTCAAAGATTGACCTAGTTTAACTTAAACAAAATGAACAATAAAAACACAATTTTTTACCTTGTTTAAGTTGTTCTCTTTGGTTGGACCTTGATTCTTGATTATGTGTGCTCCTTGCTTGATAGAATGGATCAAAATGATGCTCAAACTAATGAGAACGCAATGGTGGATGCAATGGAGGCAATGGATGTATGATTAGATGCAATATGAAAGCTTGAAGTGGCTGGAACAATGAAGGTAGTATGGACGGCTAAGTGAGTGCTCAGATTTTCTAAGTGTGTTATGTGAATGAAGTAATTTTCATTTCTGTTAGGGAAAAGCATCCAAAAGAATGGAGGGTTGACATTAAGTCAAGGGAAAGAGATCAAGGGTTGAGATGTCTTGTGACATCTCAAATTATCTCATGAAGACATATGGATGAAGATGTGGAGAGGAGATGATGAGGGGACAATGAGGTGGCAGCCATATTCAGGTACTTGCAAGTACCTTGGGAATGGGCAAGATCTCCACATAAAGGAGTTTCTTATCCATTTTTACAATGAGAGGACAAGAGAGGAATTAAAAATTTCTCAAAAATCCTCATGGGGATTGAAAAAGGAATAAAAAATTCCTTATGGAGGATGTGAGGAATTAAAAATTCCTCAAAACGCATGGGGGGAATAAATTGGAATTTAAAATTCAAAAGGGTATGGAGATGACTTCTCCAATAGGAGAAAGTCATTAATAGGTTTGACTAAGGGTGGATTCCATAAATGGCATGGGGATTACATTAGGTTAAATCATTGATTTAGGTTGTTCAAATGAGGGATTGGGTGAGCTAACCCTAATTAGTAAACCACTTGTATTTTATGGAGGATGTGACCTTAATCTTAATTAGGAATGTGCACACCTTAATTTTGAGGTTAAGTGAGATAATTAGGATTAAGGTAAAATGTAGGAGGATGGGACAAGGAGAGAGAAAATGAATGAATTAAAAATTGGTTTTAATTCATTTGGGAAAGGTGAATAAATTAAAGAAATTGGATTATTTATTTAATTTAGAGAGGAAGAGGGTAAAGTATTTGATTAATTAATTAAACACCTTATAGGACATTAGGAATAGGATAAATATTAACCAAATAACAAATTATTCAATTAATATGGCTTATGGATACTGGATAGAGGAATGCAAGAGAAAATTTAACCATATGGGGGTGGTCAAATTCAGGTGTCTACATTTTCCCCCTCTTCAAAATATTGTTAGAATAATAATGTTTTGAAGAGAAATAAAGTGTAGAAGACTTGATAGAAGAAGATGACTCTTGTAGATGCCCCAATATTGCCAAGCAATGGGTAAGGAGGATAAAGACAAAATTATGGTGAGATATGCCCCCTCGAGATGGCGAGTGGGGAAGAAAAGGGGCCCCGAGCGACTTCTTAATAGGAGAAATGGAGGGTAACATGTGGTAAAGGATGAAAAAACATGAAGAATGGATTTTGAATGGAGGAAAATAGACAAATGGGGTGCGAAGGGTGACCCACAGAAGAATTGGGGCAAAAGGATTAAAAAAGGTTAAAAAAAGTTAAAAATACCCCAAAATTAGCAAGGCTAATTAGGCTCAAAAAGCTAAAACCTATAAATAGTAAATTTCAAATGTTACTATTCACTTGGTTTTCATTATGCATACATGACAAAGAGTGGTTGGGAAATCAAGTGTGAGGGGTGATGAGACAAGCAAGTGAGATGGCAGAGGAGGATATTATCCACCGAGTGCATACCGTGCAAGATTTCTACCACCGATATGTCATGCCTCGATGAGTAGGCCTTGAAACAAAACTTTGTGATTTTTTTTGGTAATTTTTTCTCATGTTTTTATTCTTTTTGGGGATGGGTGAGTACTCTACGAAGAAATGTGTACCCCACAAAAGGACATATTCGGCCTTTGTCAAAGTGCATTTTCCTCTGTAGTCCTAAAGGTGAATGTGTGGTAGGGGATAGGAAAATTTGCATCCAAAGGGGCAGATACACAGGGGAAAAGGTGATTGGGAAATCACCTAAAAAGGGAATGGGTGAGAGCATTACGCCATAGGGGTGGACACGCTTCTAGAGGGGAAATTGCAAGATCACCCCTCAGGGGAAAGGGCATGGGAACACTCTCCCAATAGGCAAGAAAAAGGGAAGATGTGAATGTGATTTCACCCTTCAATGGAAATGGAAGAAGCGCAATCGCCCAAAGGTGAAAAAGGAGAAAGTAAGATCACTTGATGAGGGGAAAAAGGTTACAGGGGCGAATGCTAATTTTCCTCTAGGGGAAAGAGTCAAACCTGCTAAGTGATAGGCGAAGTCACCAAGGGGGAATATAAGGGAAAATACGTTAAGCCAATGGGCGAGCATGCGAAAAAGGGGGAATGGGAGAATTTTGCACTACATGGGTGAATTTTCCAAACCAAGATAGGAAGGAAAAGAAAGGCTAGAAGATATATGACAAGAAAATATCTAACAAATGGCTTGGGTGGATGCAAAGTATAGACACTCTACAAACACGAGAGAGACACTCAGCTACACTAACCACTAATGGATTCACACTAGCACACCATGAGACCTTGGAAAAAGTAGGGCTGCTACACATGGTAGCATTCCTAGTGATTAGAACACATAAACTGTTGCTAACTGCACTAATGGAGAAGTGGATCTTGGAGACATGCTCTTTTCTCCTCTCGATTGGGGAGATGACAGTGACATTAGAGGATGTTTGGAGAATATTGTGGCTGCCTATTAGGTGTCACTTAGTGAGTAGAGGGGTGAGAATTCCATTAGAATGAAGCTTGAGGGCCATTCTTGGGACCTTAGACCTTCCCTACCAAGGGAAGGAGTTGGATATTGATTCATGTATTGGGACTGCACCACTATCACCCTTATTTTTGTGCGCATTGATAAGTGGGATCCTCATCCTAGATAGGAGTGGGAGATTTTTCAGCCTCAAGATGATTGAGCTTTTTTAGCATATAGTAGAGTGGAGGTGTGAAGTGTTTTCATGGGGCCTCTGCATATTGGCTTAGTTGTTCAAGGATGTGCATGCAGTTTTCTACCAAGGAGCTATTAATGTTACCCATGTCACCCTACTATAAGTGTTGGCATGGGAGCACATCAAGATCACCATACCAGACATTTTGATGCTTGATTAGTAGGTGGAGTGCCTACCAATAGCATTCAATTATGCAGGGATGCTACATTACACATAGGAATCAAGCCTGGAGCATTGGAGGTGTATTTTTTATGATCTAACTGTAGATCAGATAGTGTGGAGACCCCACATGGATATGGATTTTAGGGATTGAAGGGTAGAGGATTGACTATACATGACATTTATGTTCACATGATGTTATCTTATTGGTTGAGATACCTTTATTATTAAGCTATGCAGACCAAATCAAGTCAGTAGGAAGTTTGGGATCTAGTAGTACATCCTCATACCGAAGGTTAGGTTTCGATGCACCACACATAAGACGGGATGGGTTTAGATGGTGCCACCTTACAAGGTGAGGTAGGAGTGAGATCAATTGGGGAGGTGGGGTGGGGATGGAGGGGAGGGTTAGATGATCCAGGAGTTACAGACATATATGTAGCATGGTGGTAAGGGAGGCTTCTAGTTTGGATCACCCCAATACAACCCATTGATCTAGCTATGGGATGGGGCAATGAGGAGGGGAGGAGGTAGAGGTGAGGCCCTAAAGGAGGAGGAGGGTATAGCGACAAAGGGGAGAGGATTGGGTAGAGCAAGTAGAGGAGAGGGTGGAGATGGACGTGGATGTTCTGGAGGTAGCAAAGAGAGAATTAGTGGTGTACCAGGCACCACTAACAAAGGATCTTGTTGTCAAAGTAGTAGGTGCATAGGCACGTATCAAGATTCTACAACACAAATTAAGGCAGTCAAAGAATGAGAAGGAGAAACTGTATGCTGAGGTGGATAGATTGTAGAGAAGAGAGGGGGAAGCAGAGGATAGTGCAGTGACAGAGATAGATGGGTTACACCAAGAGGTAGAGAGATTGCAGGATTTATTGGAGGGAGCGTTGCGGGAGAGAGATGAGGCATTGAGATCGATAGAGTGGGTAGGAATGCAGCTAGAGAGAGAGGACATGTAGAGATAGTGATACAACATGGTTAGGAAAGAGAAGCAATCAAAGGCACTGGTATAGAGTCTATAGGAAGAGAGGGATGAGGTGGTCAGGAGAGTAAGGCAAGTTGAGGCGTAGGTAGCCAACATGAGATTAGCATAGGATGCCTAGGGACTAGAGAGGGGGAGGCTACATGTACAATGTAACAGGTATACACTAGAGAGAGGCTAGGCATGAGTACAGGTAGTGAGGGAGGAAAATGTGAGGGTGGAGGTAGGTTATTGGATGGGCTCTTATTATACAACCATGCCTGATCGTGCACAAAGGGTGTCGCCATACGTACGTGCAGTTCCATAGAGGCCTACACCATCTAGATCAAGATTCTCTTAGACCATGGGCTTTAGTGATTACAAAGAGACTCCATCACACGATAGGGGATATGTGCTAGACTCACCCCAATGGTTGGATGTAGGTAGCAGTGGTTAGGGAGGATAGAGGGACATGTATAGGGTCTCAATTTTGACAGATGCCCCAATAGACCGTGTATATAGATGTAGAGATGAGATGCCAATTATTTTGTATAGATTATTTCAAATAGATGTAATCATAGATTCATTTATTCCTTTGATTCAAGATGCCATGATGTGTCAGATGTACTCATATTCATTTGTACATTTTTACTCTTTTCTACATGTATGTATTATTTGATAGACCCTACATGGACTATGATTATTGACTTTATGGATATACATTATGGACTTTTATTATGGACTATGTGGGATTTATATTTTGATATATATATGATGTGGTGGATCATGTGATGCTCTATGTATGATGTGGATGTGATGCTTTGATATTGGCTATGCATGTATGTATGATTATGATTATGATGGATGTACATGATTATGATGGTGGTAAATGTATTTATGATGACATGCATGATATGGATGACATGGATTACACCTAACACTTTGTGATATAGGATGTAATGGCTTATGGTTTATGCTTTATGATATAGATATGATACTTATGGTTTGTGTTGCAACTGGTTCTATGAGTTTGATTTATTATGTATGCATATGGGATTATGACATGTGTTTGTGTATGACATGGATGGTCATGGATGGCATTGTAATGCTTGATTATGAATGTATGATATGACATCAATCTGGATTATGATATGCATAATGTTATGGGTGGACTATATGAATTTAATGTGATGAAATAGATGCTTAGAATAACAAATCTATATTAATATAAACAACTTAAAATGATAGTGGAATGCAAATAAAATGGATTAAGATGCTTAGAATGATAGATCTATATTAATCTAAACAACATAAAATGATAATGGAATGCAAATTAAATGGATTAAGATGCTTAGAATAACAAATTTATATTAATCTAAACAACTTAAAATGATATGATAATGGAAATGCAAAATCAGATGATAATGAAACCTAGTGGAATTATAATGAAATGGATAAATGCAATGGATAATGAAATGATTATGAAAGATAACGAAATTGTTAATGAAATCTAATAAAATGATTATGAAATGCATAATGAAATTGATAATGCAACCTAATGGAATGAAAATGAAATGGATAATGAAATTGGGAAGGAAATAGATAAATTCAATAGTTAATGAAATGACTATGAAAGGTAATGAAATTGATAATGCAACCTAATAAAATGATTATAAAATGGATAAAGAAATTAATAAAAATGATAATGCAATGCAATGGAATGGACCTAAATGATAATGGACATGTAAAGTGAAATGAATAATTATGGGTGATGTAGTGCACCTGTCAAAATTGTAGGGACCCTGATAGGAAGAATAGGTGGGGGGATAACATTTGCACAACCAAAAATCAATAACCACAGGCTAGGGGAGAATGGATTGGGATAAATACAATGCAATGGGAGAATGAATGAAATGAAAATCTAATTCCATTTTATCATATTAGGAGCACTATATTTTACTATAGCATAGGACACGATATGCTAGGGTATGAGGAACCAAGGCCAATAAGTGTCGAATACATAGGACTGACACAACAAACAAGAAGGTTATCCTAGCATCCAAAAGTCACAAGGGCTTTGGTAGGGCTTGATGCTCCAATAACCACAATCAAAAAGGATGCCCCAACATAACACAAGACCATAGGGATCTCGGTGGGTACTATGTAGGACGACTAGGAAGACAAGATCACACAAAAAATCAAGAGATGCCCCTATGTCAACTAGTCAAAACACACCATGATATGATGGATCATGGCTACCTTGAGTAGGTATAAAAGGAAGCTCAAATGAGAAACAAAGTGCAAAAGCATCAAAATATCACAACAAATTTCAAATATCCTTTGCCATAGGACCAATAGGTGGATGAGATTGATGCAGTCTAATTTAAGGAAGGATACATCCTATTAATACCATGGATGGGGGTAGATTAGTTGATCGACATGACTCAAGATACTCAAAATGGATTGAATATCATAGTACTAATGGATTTTTTTATTAGGAACCAATCGAAGAGGGACACACTTGACAATAGGATGCAAAAACAAGACACACCCTAAGGAAATACCTAGGGTCTCAAAGGTTGATCAAAGATTAGCCTTGCCTACGTGAAAGCACATAGACCTTGTAGTTTGATAAAAAACTACCGACCAATGATGGATAAAAGTGAAAAGAAGACAATGAAGAGTTAGATGGATGAATGACGAGGACTGACACAAAAGGATAGACAAAAGCCTTGGGGGCTCATCAAAGATGGGCTTGCCTGTGAAAGCATAGAGGCAATGTAGTTTGACAAAAAAGACCAAAGATGACATGAAACCTAATGATAAGAGACATGATGGAGGATCCTAGATGGTGACATGACAATATACAGGTGATCAAAAGCTCAAGGTTTGGGCTAGAAAATCTAAACTATCTAATGCTCAATGAAAATACACCAAGCAATGAATGATAGGAGGTCAATGGAGGATGGATTTGATAGGATCCTAGGATAAGATATGTGGATAGTATGGATGAAGATGCAAGTGTATGGGAAAGGGGGATGCAAGGTAGATAATGATTAAGCCCTCCATGAATGGTACCTATTCTCAAATTTTCAACTAGTGTACTTATCCAAGGTGCCACCAAGGGTGGTTTTCACCATAGGACAATTTATTTCTTTCTTATTTTTGGATTTTTTGACATGTTTTTATTTTTTTGTATTTTTCCTGATTTTTCACTTTTTTTGGTATTTTCTTGGTGGGGTAACCCAACTAACTTAGGTGTAAAACCATTTTACATGCATGATATTGATGGGTTCCTCCAAGGGTTCCCCCTCAGGTGTAGCAAGATGATATGCTCCAGAACCATATTTTGCGGTGATGACATATCGACCAAACCAATTAGCTTCAAAATTTCCTTTCTTCTCTCGATCCTATTGGATGTTTTGATTTTCCTTGACTAGATCACCAACTTGGAACTGACGAGGATGAACCTTCTTATTATAGCTCCTCTTAAGCTGATGTTGATAATCCTGAAGATGATTGTAAGCCTTAAGACTCTGCTTGCCTAGGAGATCCAGTTAACTCAAACATGCAACACGAGATTCTTCATCACTTATCAAATTCTTCAAAGAGATGTAGAGTGATGAGATCTCAACTTCTATCAGCAAGATGGTGTCTGTTCCATAGACAAGGGAGTATGGGGTTGCACCAACTAGAGTGCGGATGGAAATTTAGTAATCCCAAAGGGTGAGAGTAAGGTGGAGATTCCAATCATGACCAATAGTGTTGAATGTGGTAGCCTCAGCTTGTCCATTACCTTGGGGGTAATAGGGTGTTGACCAATAGTTTTGAATGCGGTATGTTTCACATAAGTGTCGCATATACTGGTTTTTGAAAGGTTTTCTATTGTTGGCAATTATGATAGAAGGGATACTATATCTACAGAGAATATGGTAAAGCATGATTTTGGATATTTGGATGCTATTGATTTGGGAAAGTGGAATTTCTCCACCCATTTAGTGAAATATTTAGTGGATGTGATTATGAAAGTATGGCCATCAAATTATGAAGGATAGATCTTGACAATCAAGTCAAGACCCCACTGTGAAAAAGTTCGTGGCGTAGTGATAGGTTGCAAGTCCTATGCGGGAGCATGAATCAAGTCAAAATGTTGTTGACATGGTACCCATTTTTTTCCAAACTCACAAGCATCATGCTCCATAGTTGGCCAATAGTACCCAGTTTTGAGAAGCCTCTTTGCTAGGGTCATTCCATTAGTATGGGCCCCGCAAATGCCACTATGCATTTCATTTAATGCAATGTGAGATTCAGATTCACTCAATTATCAAAGAAGAGTGCCATCATACACCCTACAATAAATTTTATCACCTAATATTGTGTAACGATAAGTGCATTGGATAAAGTATTTACATTGGTTGTGATTTAGATCAGGTGGTAGAATGTTGTCATGGAGGTAGGTGTATATATCATGATACCAAGTAGATTGGGGACCTACAATTTCGCACACCATTTCATTGTCTAGAATGTCAGATGTCAGGATTAGTAATTGTTCCACCAAGAACTCACAATTTTTTTGATCTTGAGGCATGCAAATAAGAGATCCAATTGTGGCCATTCCATCAACAAACTTGTTCTACAATCTAGGGACTTGGTCAAACTAGATGTGACTGAAGTACTTCTTAAAGTCATCAATCATGAACTTATAGG
Organism: Sequoia sempervirens; assembly: GCA_007258455.2. Taxonomy (NCBI): domain Eukaryota; kingdom Viridiplantae; phylum Streptophyta; class Pinopsida; order Cupressales; family Cupressaceae; genus Sequoia; species Sequoia sempervirens. Next base: position 461,589,821 of record VDFB02000017.1, read on the forward strand.
GAAGAATATTATCATCTTTAGTCTAAAACTCATCATTGACCTATTTGATTATGAGTTGGGAGTCTCCATAAACATGAAGACATGTTATGTTCCATTGGACTACAATTGTAAAACCTTCCATCAAAGTTTTGTATTTAGCAATATTGTTTGTACATGGAAAAGCCAATCTGAATGACTCTGAGATATAGTCACCTTGTGGATTGACAAAGAGGATACCAACACCAACTCCATTTTGGGTATAAGAACCATCAAAATAAAGTGTCCAAATGTTGGATTCTGAAATAGTGAAGATGGATTCATTTGGAAATTCCACCACTAAAGTATAAGCATCCCCAAGGGGAGCATCAACCAACTGATTTGCAATAACTTTCCCCTTAATTTCCTTGCGGTCTATATACTCAATGTTGAATTCACTAAGGAGCATAACCCACTTAGCCATGCAACTGTCAATGTTGTTCTTGATAACATATATTTGAGTGGGTCAGCCTTGGATATAGTTTTATTAAGTGTCTAACCATGTAATGTCGTAGCTTTTGGGAACTAAAAATAATCACCAAATAAAAATTTTCCATGGGAGAATAATTGATATCATATCCCACTAATGTTCTATTGATATAGTAAATGGCTCTCTATTTTGAAGACTCATCATGTTGTGCCAATAATGCCCCTAGTGCAACTGCAGTAGCTAAAATATATAATAACAATGGTTTTCTTGGAATGGGGGACATCAAGATAGGTGGATTTGCAATATATTCTTTGATTTTATCAAATCCTTGTTGGCATGGAGGATCCCATTTGAATATTGTATCCTTGTGTAGGAGATGAGTTAAAGGTTGATACTTGTCTACAAGTTGGGTAATGAAGTGCCTAATTGACTATAATTTCCCTTGTAACCTCCTTAATTGCTTGAGTTTCCTAGAAGGGGGAATTTCCATTATAGCTTTAGCCTTTGTAGGATGGAACTCAATACCCCTTCTAGACATGATGAAACCTAACAACTTGTTGGATGTCATGCTGAAGACACACTTCTTAGGATTTAACTATAGCTGATATTGTTCCAATCGATCAAAAATTTGTCTCAAAACCTTAGGGTGGTCCTCTCTAGTTCTAGACTTTCTCAATAGTTCATCAACATAGTCTTCCATTACAATGTGGATAAGGTCATAGAAGATAATTATCATTGCATGTTGATATGTTTCCCTCGAGTTCTTAAGCTGAAATGGCATGAAATTGTAGTAGAACTTACCCCAAGGAGTAGTGAAAGTAGTCTTATGTTGGTATTTTGGTGCAATCTTAATTTGGTTAAAGCTTGAGAAGCCATCCATGAAGGATAGCATGGCATGTCCTACTGTTAGATCCAATAACATGTCAATATTGGGTAAGGGAAATTCATCCTTTGGAAAAGCTTTATTTAGGTCCCTAAAGTTCATGCAGATTCTAATTCCCCCAATAGGATTAGCTATAGGTACAATGTTGGATATCCAATCAAAGTAGTTGACCGACCTTATGAACCCGGCTACCAAAAACTTTTCTAGTTCATCCTTAACAAGCAGAGCCACTTGCAGATGCATTTTTCAAAGTTTTTGTTTGACTAGATTTGCACATGGACACACATCAAGGTGATGGACTACCAGTACATGATCTAACCCAGGCATGTCTGAATAGGACCATGCAAAATTGATTATTCCTTATTTCAATAGGTTGGAAATGACTAGATATTCCTCTTTTGACAAGGACTTAGCCACATAGGTTTTTTTTGGTTCATCTTCTCTTCCCCAATTAATTTCTCTTGTCTCTTCAATCAAGATCAAAAATCTCTCAAAAAATTGAGTCCCTATAAGGGGAAGATAAAAATCCCCATCCTCTAGTGCCTCATCAAGGTTTTCACCAAAGGATACACCCTTTGTATTCATTTTTGCTAAGTCAAGAAGTGTCTTAGAGAGGTTTTCACTAGATGACCCTTTTTTGTTTTGTTTCTTTTTAATTTTGCGGTTAGGGAATTCATCCTCTCCAAAGCATACTCCATGGTCCTCTACTAATCCCATGAGATGCACATATGCCTCATCTGAGGGAAATATATTGATTAGTGCATTTCCTCATAGGTCATAATCAATGAGGTCAAGGTGACAAAGTGAAAGGCTAATGGAGAAAATGGATGTGGATTTGAAAAGGGTACGTAAATCCAAATCATCATAAGAAAGTATGACGACCTCTTCTTTAGGTATGTCCTCAAGAAAATTGGTTTTTGAGTTAACATTGTTCGAAGTACTAGTGGATGCAGAAAATATCTTCTATTCCTTTTCATAGTTGAGACCCAAGTGTTTAGGATGTGTGAGTGTTTCAATAGGATTTCTCATTCCATGTTCATCAGTATTGAGCCCTCCCCTTGATAATTATACTTTTTTCTTAACTTGGAAGCGTGAGGATAAACTTCTTGGAAGTATTCAATAAGGGGAGGTGATGGCTCAGGTTCTTCCCTATAAACCCATTGGTTGATGTCCTCATCCATTTGAACTTGTAAGGTGCTTGGAGACTAAAATGTAGTGGAACCGACATTCTTGGAACTGATTTTTTTAGCTACTGGTTCTTCCTTTTGTAAAGACTCAGATAGTTGGCCATAAGTGCGGGGAGAGGGGGGAATTGTTCCCACATTAAGTGTAGTACACATATCATATTCCACACAACCCTTTTCAATGATCTGTACTTCGATGATGGTGGAGTCAGATGCAAAAGATAGAGTGGAGGATGTGTCAGAAGATGGAGCAGATAATGGAACAGAAGACAGGATGGAGGGTGATTCCTAAGGATTCCCCACTTCTATTCCTGGACAATGATGTGAATGCGGGAAAGATGTCTCAAGAGCACGAAAATACTCAAAAGGCTGGGGGTCAGCATGGATAGTCATTTCAACCCCATTATGTAGGAACTTCAAACATTGGTGGTAAGTGGATGGGATAACTTGCATGGAATGAATCAATGGTCGGCCGAGGATAAGGTTGTATGGTAAGTCTGGATCAAGGACATGACAAGTGGTATATTGCACAACTGGGTTGACTTGAATGGGGAAACACATGATTCCTTCTAAATCTCTTTCTGCATTATCATAGGCTTTAATTATGATCACCTGATTGTCTAAGTCAGCATGAATATACCCCACCTATTTTATAAATTTCAAAGTGCACAAATTAAGGGTAGAGCCATTATCTACCAAGACCCTCTTAACCTTATGTTTGGTGACAAGGAATTCAATGTGGAGAGCATGATTATGAATGGATCAATGGGTGGCATATCATGTTGACTAAAGCCCAACTAATAGGTAGATGAAAAATATCCCACAAGAGCCTAAAACTAAGTGGGATCTATATAATTTGATACATGAGTGTCATGTAAGGCCTTAGTGAGGATATTTTCATGGATTGGAGATGACGTTAGCAAATCTAAGATAGATATCTGCACAAGAGTCTTTCCAAGATGGTCAAGGATATTATACTGGGAGCTTACAGACGTTGGTTGGGATGAGGTAAATGGTCTTGGAATTTATATACAATTTATATGGGTAGTCAAAGAGCATTGAGGGTCTTTACAATTTACTTGAATCATGGATACATGTGGGTCTACTTGGGTAATACATACAACAATATTTTTGTAATTAAAAGGGACCTAGTTGTAGCTTATATTGTTGGTTTGATTGTTTTGACCATTGTTATTAGACCCATTGTTGGCATTAGACATGATAGGACCCTAATTGTGTCTAGGGGATACATTTTGGAATATTTTTAGTTGAGCATTAGATGAGGTAGATTGGTTTGCCTCCACCACAATGTCTCCTCAATCAATAAGATCTTGGATATAGCCTTTAAGACCTTGACACTTGTTCGTAGAATGACCTTTGATCCTATGGTAATAACAATAATCATTCTCCCTATATCAATTAGGCTTTGGCTTTGACTCATCAAAGGGTTTTGTGAGAAGATATGTAATTGCATTAGCTTGAACTAGCCTCTTGAAGACTACATCTAAGGATTCTCCCAAAGGAGTGAATGTACGTTTGGTGTTCTCTTGATTTAATTGATTGGATTGAGGGGGAGGATGTGGTGTACCTTGTGGCATGGATATAACATTGGTAATTTATGGTGCTTGAGGGGAATTTTGTGGCCTCTAAGAAGTATTAGCTACCTAGATATGTTTAGTGTTGATGACACCATCATTAATAGCATTCTTGTTCATGTTCTAGTAACATGACTTATCCCTAGATTATTTTTCCTTATCATCTTTAAAGATTTTAAAATAAGCACTTTAGCAATGAGAGCCTTCTCAATGGTGGTCCCTTTCTCAATTACCTCCACAAAGGTATTGACACAATGGAGATGCAAGTTATGGGCCAATTTAGGATGGGAGTTCATGACAAATATTTCTACTAACTCCTTCTCAGGAAAACTACACTTAAGGTAGCTAGCTAGAGCTTGCCACCTTTGCAAATAGCTAGAAAACGTCTCTCCATCATGTTGTTTATCCTTCAGGAGATCCATGGTGCCACATCCTTCTCTAGATTGAAAGAGAAGTGTGTGACAAACTTCTCTGATAAATCGACAAAGGTAGAGATTGATCCTCGTGGAAGGCAAATGAACCACTCTAAAGCTTGTCCTGATAAACTTCAAGGGAACAACTAAAGGAGGTAGTTTTCATTGTGTAGGACCTCTTGAAAATACATATAGAAATACTACAAGTGGCCTTGGGTATCTCCTCTTCCCTTGTCAATTTTTTTAATTTCAAAGTGCTTCGCAAAAGGGATTGTGGAAATTTATGGATCAAACAAGTAGGGACAAATGTCCTCGAATTTCAATGACTTTTTCTAGGTGCCAACTTGTAGGTCTTTCAGGGAAAATTTCATGTCTTCCCATTATTTATTGATTGGTGTTGATGAGGGAGGACCAGTTGGATTGATTTGATTGTAGGGAGAATATTGTTGATATGAAGGTGGTGGAGGTGGAAGGGATTGATCGTATGATGGGAGAGGATATGAAGGGACTTGTTGATATTGGTCGATGTAAGTGGGTTGTGGATTGGCATAAAATTGTTGTTGTGATGGTGATGCTTGATAATAGGATGAAGAGGCACCCTATTGTTGGGATGGTGGTTGTTGATAATAATGGATTAGAGTGATAATCGTATGTAGGATGTTGTTGGGAGATATATGGAGGTGGTTATGGATTAGGCTGCTACTGATAAGTGTTCTATGGGGACTACTGAGGATTAAAGTAAGGTGGTTTTTGTTGGGATGAATGTTGGTTGTAGTAATAATAATTAGGATTGGGTTAAGATGTGGTAGGATGTTTTCTAGGAGTGCCTAGTGGAAGAGGTGGTTGCTAATAAGTATTTTTTTGAGGTGATTGATGGTAGCAAGGTGAGAAATAATGAGGCACAGGTTGCGATTGATATTGGTATTGTGTCATAGGGTTGCCTTGGGATTGTAAAGGGAGTTGTGGTTGTAGAGTGATTTGTGACTGTTGTGGAGGTTATGACTGGGGTGGTTGTTATGACTAATGATAAGGTGGTGGATTGAATAGAGGTTGATGTGAGGGTTGTGGATTGATCAAAGGTTGAGGTTAAGATGGTGATTGAGGTTGATGATAAGATGATGGTTGTGGGCTAGAATGACCAAGATTAAATGGTGGTGGTGGTAGGTTTAATGGAAATGTGTGGATGAGGGGTATATGAGGAGGTACAATAGCAAAAGGATTAAATGTATTGCCTCCAATGTTCCCTGATGATTGACTTGATTGATTCAATGGACGAGGTAGTGCAGATGGTGTGAGGGTAGGACCTTATGGGTTACTAGGACCTTACAGATTAATAGGACCATAACCTAAGGATTTCCAATACCTTGTAGGTTGTTAGGTCCAAGACCTTGAGGATTATTAACTTTAGGTGTTTCAATCAACTAAAATTGGGACGCGATAGCATACATCATTTTTTAATCTAGTTTGATACCACATGTCCTATGGGGTAACCTGAGGAACCTGAGGGACTGACGATCCCACATTAACCTGAGAGCTTTGTAAATCCTATGATGGAGGGGGTCTAATGTTGACATATTGTGATAGATCAAACCTAGGTGATGGCTTAGTACCCCTCATAAGCAATGTGGCAAGGATCTTATCTCCATACTCAATAAGGAGACAATCAATCATTTGGACATTAGTAGGATCACTAAGATATTCATCAATAGTTAGTTGAGGTTGGTTAACCATACCAACCTCAAGGGAGGGGTGAGGGTGAATTTTTTGTGTTGGATTGCTAAGATCCAACATTAGTGGGTGGATTGGAGGATTTCATGGTTGACTAGCTTGGGACTGTTGTAGTTCCATGAGTTTCTTTGCCTGTGATTGTGTGGTAATGGGCATGAAAATGCAAATAACCAAACGATGAGGATAACATGAAGCTCTAAGATGTACCTAAGTAATGATGACCTAGATGAGAATTAAAGGATTGCTAAGATGATGGATCAATTGATAGAATGATCGATAAGATGGAAGTAGATTGATGAGGCCAAAAATGATTACTAACTCAGGATGGATGATGCTTCTAAGTGAGTATGGATGATAACAATTAGGGTCATTTGACTAACCCAATTGGATAAAAGCCCCAAATTGACATCTAGGGGATTCAGATTGATGGATTGATGTTGATATGATACCTAATGATGTCCTTAGATGAACCTATGTGATTTAATCAACAATTGGATGACTTTCAGAAAATTCAAATGCACAAAAATGACAATTTCTAGAAATTAGATGATAAAAAAAATTGATCATAGGAATAGACTCGGAATGAGGTAGGCTTTCAATGGTCAAGTGAGTTCACAGTCTAGTTTTTGTATGGAAAGTGGATTCACCTCTATGTAAGGTAGATTCACCCTTTTGGATCATGGGTTCGCCTATCTAAGATGTTGTGGGTTCGCCCCTGCGTATGACAAGATTTCCACTCTATGGTTAGCAAGTTCACCTATGTCTTGAAATGTACGGATTCAAAGTGTGGGATCACCCAAACAGGTAATGGATTCACCTAAGACAGAGGATGTATGGACTAGAATGCAAGATTGCCTACCTAGGATGCAAGATCACCTCTATCTTTGGATGTACAGACACAAAATGAAAATGCCTATCTAGGTCTTAAGATCGCCTATTTCATCAAAACTATGGATAGGGATTGTATGGACTCATACTCAGATTCACCTCTTAGGGAAGTGAGATCACCTATTTCTTGAGGTGTATGAATAGGGAAGGTACAAAATCAAAAGAGGAAACACCTCAATAAGAGTCAAGTTTTCCTATCTAGGTGATGGGTGTATGGAAGACTCAGTTGGATTCACCCCTTTAGAGAGTGGGATCACCCAAGGGATGAGACAAGTGGATTCATCTCTGTGAAAAGAAAATTCACTTATCAGGGTTGACTAACTGAACTGGGAAGAGATGGAGATTCACCTCTCATAGGGAAAGATCGCCCATCCACAGTGCAAATTCACCTATGTGAGAAGCAAATTCACCCTTGGGGAATGGATGGGCTATGGAAAAGGACCAAAAACACTAAACAAACAAACAATGGGAAAATATTGACTCAGACTGAAGACATGCATTGGTATCACACAATAAGACACGCTAAACAACACAAGCCTAGAATTAGTATTAAGGATTTACAAACTTGATGTAGGCCCACCACCCCGAGGGGTTAATACTCCATGAAATCAGGTGGAAGTTCCCTCACTCACAAAGGTGGATAGCTATAGATTCAATGGAATAGGGTCATCAACAAACACCATGGGCTCACCTTCTCTCTCTCCTCAAGAACTATCATAGTTCACCATGAATATTTCTATCTCAACCTAAGGGAGTACATGGTGTGTAACTTTGGGGTATGATCTGTATCCCCTACACTACACCAAGCTACAGTTGAAACACAAGTCTTAAACGAGGTTCAACAGACAACTAGGGGAGTCCTCGATACACTAGGAGGGTGTGTGGCCTACAACTGTGAACACTAGCCTATCACAAGTGTGGATTGAGAGCCCCAACAAGGTACTAGAAACTCAAACCAACCCTTCACACCTAACTAGGAATCACCTTACTATTAGTGCTTCACTAGACACGTCATGACTCGATTTGGATACAACTTTAGTTCTCCCCCATTTATATAACCTGTTGGTAACACTAGGTCAAGATCATCCCATCGGGCGTACTAGAAATGTGTGCAGGTGATTTTTCTTAATCCAAAAATGAAAAAAAAAGGAATGCAAACAAGAAAAACACAAACATCACCTCAAAGATTGGCCTAGTTTAACTTAAAAAAAAAACAATAAAAACATATTTTTTTACCTTGTTTAAGTTGTTCTCTTTGGTTGGCCCTTGATTCTTGATTATGTGTGCTCCTTGCTTGATGGAATGGCTCAAAATGATGCTCAAAATTATGAGAATACAATGGTGGATACAATGGAGGAAATGGATGTATGATTGGATGCAATATGAAAGCTTGAAGTGGTTGCAACAATGGAGGTAGTATGGAGGGCTAAGTGAGTGCTCAAATTTGCTAAGTGTGTTACATGTGAATGAATTAATTTTCATTTATTTAGGGAAAAGCCTCCCAAATAATGGAGGGTTGAGATTAATTCAAGGGAAAGAGATCAAGGGTAGAGATGTCTTGTGACATCTCAACTTAAATCTCATGAAGACATGTGGATGAGGATGTGGAGAGGATATGATGAGGTGAAAATGAGGTGGAAGCCACATGTAGGTACTTGCAAGTACCTTGGGAGTGGGAAAGATCTCCTCATAAAGGAGTTTCTTGTCCATTTGTACAATGAGAGGAAAAGAGAGGAATTAAAAATTCCAAAATCCTCATGGGGATTGAAAAAGGAATAAAAAATTCCTTATGGGGGGATGTGAGGAATTAAAATTACTCAAAATGCATGGGGGGAATAAATTGGAATTTAAAATTTCAAAGGGTATGGGGATGACTTCTCCAAAAGGAGAAAGTCATTAATAGGGTTGACTAAGGGTGGATGCCATAAATGGAATTGGGATTAGGTTAGGTAAAATCACTGATTTAGGTTGTGCAAATGAGGGATTACGTGAGCTAACCCTAATTAGTAAACCACTTGCATTTTATGGAGGATGTGACTCTAATCTTAATTAGGAATGTACACACCTTAATTTTGAGGTTAAATGAGATAATCAAGATTAAGGAAAAATGTAGGAGGATAGGACAAGGAGAGAAAATAATGAATTAAAAATTGGTTTTAATTCATTTGGGAAAGGTGACTAAATTAAATAAGTTGGATTATTTATTTAACTTTGAGAGGAAGATGGTAAGGTATTTAATTAATTAGTTAAACAACTTAGGAGATATTAGGAATAGGATAAATATTAACCAAATAATGAATTATTTAATTAATATGGCTTATGGATATGGGATAGAGGAATGCAAGAGTGAATTTGACCATATGGGGGTGGTCAAATTGAGGTGTCTATAGTAACCTTCTACATACATAGAGTAACATACTTCCCTCCAAAAAGAAATAGTTTACAAACACAAAATCTGGTTTCTAGTAGGTTTTTCTATCCAACCTATTCATGATAAATAATAATAAAAAATTACAAACATAAACTACATAGTTTCATGTAGGCCATTTTGAAAACATCAAATTCATGCAAGGTAAACTAAACCAGATTTACTACTTTTGAATGTTATGCAAATAGACATTATAACATAATCCATTTCATCATTTATATGATATTTTTAAGCATATTTCACAACATATGCATCAACATACACATATCAATTATTTCCTTATTTCTTCCTACATGGAATGAAATTTACATTTTTCAAATAAGGAAAAATAAAACTGTTTAAAAGAAGGTATATCACATGTATGTGTATATGCATAATTCATTTATGTATATACACATATATGACCTTCAACTTTACAGTGTTTAAAGTATGTGTATACATTCTTTTATTAACAAAAATTCCATAATTCACACAGAACATTTTGCTTCCCAATTTCATTTAATGTGCAAAAAAGATAACATTTAATTTAACTAGAAACCCATTTTTTTTATAATAACTTTTGGATTTAGTTTGAGAATATTGAATAACAATGTACTAATTTTACTTCAATTTATCAAAAACCTCCTTGAGTATTTTTCATAAGTTTCACCGAAAAGTAAAAGAAAGCTCTTGCATTCTTGTTATTATGTTCTTCCCTTAATATGTTTATGTCATTTTGATGTTCCCAAATTCTCTATCATTTGTTTGAATTCAATCATTTAAAGAAATAATCCTTTTGATTCAGTCCAATTACAATGAATATACCAAATCTTTCATTTTTAGGCCATAAACTAGGCTAAATAGACTTGGGGGTTGGTAATACAAGATACGCATTTAATCTGGAGATTTACAAAAGTTGACTAATAATTTGGGTGTTCATTATGTAAACATCCCACTAATGGCTTATGTCATTGAGTATAGAATAGGTACAAATGATACTCTTTAGGCCTTCACATTCTTAGATGTTAAGGAAAATTTACAATAAATGGGATAAGCCCTCAACCAATGCTTGGTTGCGACATGAAGTGGTACGTCATTTGTCAACGATAGTTGAAGTGAAACCAGTATATACATTTGTGGTTTGTCTTGATGCCAAAAAGACATATAACATCTTCTTTTGTGAAACAAAGAAATCACAATGATAAATGAAGCTATGGATTGGAAAGGATATGGATTCTAGTTGCCCCTTCATCGAGCTACAAAGAACCCATGATGAGCTTATCATCACCAAATTGGTGGTTTACGATGGGATTCATCGGCTATGAAGTCTAGTGTTACTAAGAGCTCATGGCCTAAAATTGTTCAAACTATGAAATATATAAATATCATACCTACAATGATTTAAAGTATCATATGTGAGAGACATGTCATACGAAGGATAAAAATCGGTGGCTCACGATATTATGGAGGGTGAGACCGACCCTAATGGTAACATAGTTAGCTATAGGCTGAATCTAATGGAAAATACCTTCAGATTTAAGTTAGTGATATGAATACATTATTCGGCTATAAGACGAACCAAAGAATATCAATAGTTGGCTAAGGTCAATTCAAAAATATCACAATCGGCTATAACCCATATACATTGATATCACATTGGCTACAAGCCGATTTCAAATTATAACATAATTGGCTATAAGTCAAATACAAATGATATCTCATTTTATTTCAAGCCGATTCTAGTAGTAATAATAGTCAACTAAGAGCTGACCCTACTAAATTGATGAATGCAATAAGATTGCATAGTGAATTCCTTCACAATATAAAAATTCTTAAACAGTGTTAGCTCACTGTAAAAGAAAAGGGAAAATGGGAGGGTCTGAGTGTTTGTATGTGGTGATTGATCATGTAAATATTGTACACTCATAACGTATCCTCAGTAGGGTTCAGGGTTGGGTTGGGCCTCAAGCGGGGGTTTGGGAGGGTCAACCCCTGATAGCCGCCCTCGATAAATAGGGTTTAGGGGCAATAACCCTCGATAGCAAGGGTTTGGTAGTGCAGCCTCCAAAAAAAAAAATTGTTAACACGTCAAGGTTTTCCCATTAACATGTCAAATGGAAAAAAATGACTTTCTAAAAACCTAATTCTAGAAGCTTCCAAAAAATCTTGTTATAAGCGATTGGGATGTATGGTGTAGTATGGTATTCATGAGATTGTAATCTATTTTTCACTAGATAATAAAATCATTGGATGGTTGAGTTTCTGTGGATGTAGCCCATATTGGGTTAACCATGTTAAAAATTTGTGTTGATCTTTTTTGTGTTATTCTTCTTTTTTATTTCTAGTTTATTTAATCTGCATATAATTGTTAATGTTTGTTGCTCCAATTTGCTTGAATCTGAACAACTAGTATCAGATCCACGTGTATTTTGGTTGATTGGCAAAAATCCTCTAGATTTGAGTGGGAGCAATGGAAGAAGGAATTCAAGGTTGAGAAGTTCAATGACCAGAATTTTCAATTATGGAAGATGCAAACGGAAGATTATTTGTATCAAAACGATCTATGGTGGTCATTGCAAGGAAAAGCAAAGAAAGAAGCCACAATGTCTGATGAAGAATGAGAGATTCTAGATAGAAAGGCATTGTGAACCATTTGGTTGTGCCTGGCACCATCTATGGTGTTCAATGTAACAAAAGTGAAGACAACGGAGGATTTGATGGAAGCTTTGGCTAAATTGTATGAAAAACCCTCAACCTCAAATAAGGTATTTCTCATGAAGTGTTTGTTTAATCTAAAAATGATTGAAGGTGGATCTATGACAAATCAGTTAAATGAGTTTAATATGATTACCAGTTAGTTAACTTCTATAAAAGTGAATTTTGATGAAGAGGTGAGGGCTCTCTTGGTTTTATGTTCTTTTCCAGAAAGTTGGAATAGCTTTGTAATGGTTGTAAGTAACTTTGTCTCTTGTTCAAATACATTGAAATTTGATGATGTTGTTGGTGTTATCCTTAATGAGGAAATGTGATTGAAAAGCACAAGTGAGATTTCAACCTATGGTAATGCTTTGACTGTAGAGAATCGGGGAAAAAAAAGGAGAGAGGAAAAATCCCAACAAATTGTTGGAAGTCACAAGGGAAGTCAAAGAAAGGAAAATATAAATCTAGAGGAAAAATGGATTGCTGGAACTATGGAAATTCAGGACACTTCAAGAAGGATTATTGGTATTGAAAGGGAAAACAAGGAGATGAACAACATGATGATAGTAAGGAAGCTAATGTTGTAAGTAATGAGTTGCAAGATACTTTAATTCTATGTTTAGATAATGCTAATGATTCTTGGGTAATAGATTCAGGGGCTTCATTTCATGCCACACCCTATAGGAAATATTTTGTAGATTATGTTCAAGGTGATTTTGGACAGGCATATTTGGGTGATAATGAACCCTATCAAATTACTAGAAAGGGAAAGATACAAATTAAGTTGTAGAATGGAAATGAATGGTTTCTACAGGAGGTAAGGCATGTTCTAAATTTGAGAAGGAATTTAATTTCTACAAGACAACTGAGTAGTGAAGGCTGCATGGTTACCTTTTTAGACAAAGTCTAGAAGGTCACTAAAGGTGCATTAGTAGTAGCTAAAAGTGAAAAGGTAGGCACATTGTATTTGTGTACTGGTAATACTTATTCTACCTTAGCTACTATATAAATAGTTGCTACTGAGATAGTTACAACATTTGGTATAGGGAAAAAGACAAAATTGTGGCACCATAGACTTGGGCACATGAGTGAGAAAGGGATGAAGATCCTTCACTCCAAAAATTTGCTACCAAGTCTGAAGCAGATCGACTTGGAGTTATGTGAAAATTGTGTTTATGGAAAACATAAAAGAGTCTGATTTCTCAAAGTTGGAAAAGAGAAGAAGATAGAAATTAGATCTTGTACATTTACATGTATGTGGACCAGCTCAGGTATCTTCTCTTGGTGGCTTTTCTTATTATGTTATTGTTGTCACCTAGAATTGCACCCTATGCAAAGTTTATAAAAAATGAGCTTTCTAGAGCAACATGGGATCATCTCAAGGCTGTGGGTCACCTATGATTGAAATGAACCTCTAGAGAAGGCCGGCTTCCTTTGGTATCACCTAGACTATTGATTCTTTGAGAGGAAAGAGGGAAGAGATGCATAAATTAAAAGACTACACTAGGGTGATACATCAAACTGATAAGAACAATGAGATACTCAATTTGCACTTGAATACTAGTGACAACCATTGGACTGCACAACAAGATCCTATAGATCACACATACAAACAGGTTTGACATGCACATGCCTTAGAGAAGAAAAGGTAGATTTTCACATACTAAAAGATCATGTGCAAGATTAAGTAAACACAGTTTGCAGCCTACATGATACTACTTCTGCAAAGAAAGGCACGACATGAAACAAAAGCTATAAGGAAAGAGAATATTTCACTAAGTAGCTCAATGAATCACTTAAAATATGCACAATATTTCACAAGAATTAGAAGGGAAAAATGATGGGCCATCAATGGTAACCAAGGAAAATTTTGAATATTATGTTCCAAGTTGAATTACAGAATCTTGCTAGTCTGAGAGAGGACTGCAAAAGGGTCACAGACTTCAGAAGAGCATACATCCGAACTCCTTACAAAAAAGGCAAAAAAATGCCATATATACAAAAGATATCGACCCTCTTAGGGCCTACAAAAATATCTCCCTTAGAAAGATCTATCCTTAGATATTTTGATTGAAATTAATGCTGAAGCCTACGTGTCCCTGCTGTGTGTGTCGGTGAAGAGTTACCCTCATAGAAGCCTTCTGATATTTCACAACTACCGCATTCATTTGATCCATCATGTCCTGTTGAGCTACTTCGGCTACACCTTGAATGCCCTAAGCTTGCAACAGACACCTATCGCCTTTCATCCTGTTGATGTTCTTTAGACTGCCACGGTTTACCTTCAGATCTCTCTGATTGGTTGAGTGAATTCCACACAGCCTCTTCGGGTGGTCAAAATCCCTTCCTATAGAATCGCATCTCGGCGAGACATTGAAAGTGTCTCACTAATGTGATTATGCCTTTTTGAAGCTATCGGCATATCATGGAGCTGTCGTTGAGACTTCTGGTGAGCCCAAAAGATCATATCGATGTTAATGGAACCATCGACAAGACACTGTTTATCGCCAAGAGGTCCAACGGTTTAACAAGTCACGTGGAGATCCTCTTCTATCACTGAGACCACCCTCATTGCTTCAGCAAGAGCTTATTGATGTCACCCCAAAAGCATTATTCCTTTCAGCATGACTCCCATTGGTCGGGAATACATCCCGACGAGGTCCAACAGTCATACCGATAACTCCTTTGTTGCTAAGACCACGTGATGTCGATAAGACATCCTACCGAAGGCACCCACCTAAGCCGAAGAAACCATCCTCTGCCAAGTCGTTCGCTTATTGGAAAGACATCATGAGTCAGGGAGACTTTTCTTGTCGGCCAGACCTTTTACCGAGCGTCTTCTATCATACCGATATCTGCTTTGTTTCCAAGACACCCTCCATTTGCCGAGACCTCTTGTAGACTTCCTTTTCCTTCGGTGAACCCTTCATTCGGCAAGACACCCGGTGAACTTTCTTTCCTTTTCCGACGCTGCCTCCTTTGATTTCCTTAGCGTGACCTTTATCCTTCGGCAAGATATCCTACCAAAGGCGATATCCTTTGCTGAGATCTCCTTGTTTCATTTTGGAGGCTCCACTGTTCAGGGAGACTCTTGTCAATCCTTTCGCCCTTCGCCAAGCTCTGTTTCATTTCGAGGAGACATCATTACTTTAGCATGACATTCTGGCGAAGCTATCTCCTTATGTCGATAAGACCTTTCGGTGCATGGTCGGGGAGACATAACCTTTTCACTATGACCCTTCACCGAAGCCTTAAACTCCTGCCGAATGTTCCATTCAACCTCTGATCAGTGAGACAAAGCAATTTCGCTGTGACCACATACCGATGGTAGAACTTATGCTGATATAATCCTTTTCTGTCACTGAAACAAAAGAGAATTTCATGTCGAACTGTTCCTGGAGATGGATCCCAATCACTGTGACATCAAATAAGTCTTGTCAATATGATCTTTCTTGTGCCGGTTGGCAAGACACAAAGCGCTCGATGAAACATGTCGATAGGGATAACCTACGCCAATGAAACACCTCATGAGTTAGTCGGTGAGAACTAACTCATTCGGTAAGACCTCTCAGCGGTGAACACAACTCATGCCAATAGATCTTTCCACTATCGCCAAGACCACGTGAATGTCATGTCGAAAGCTGCCTATATGTAAAAACAGATCGTTATGACATCAAAGATGTCTTGCCAATAGGCAACACAAACATTTCAAAAATGGATCGGGGGGACCCTGCCATTCTCACACTGATACGTTTCCTGGTTTGAAGCATTCGGACCTAATGGAACCCCTGTCACATGATATTTTGCCTGATTGAGCCTAAGGGTGAAAATTAGGTAACAGTTACTTTTTATTGATGATGCAACTAGGAAAACATGGGTGTATTTCCTAAAACAAAAATTAAAAGTATTTGAAACTTTTCAAAAGTGGAAATCTTTGATTGAGAATGAGATAGGAAATTTTTTGAAGTGTATTAGATCTAATAATGGAGGTGAGTATTGCAATAGAGAATTTGAAATTTACTATTCATACAATGAAATTCATAGGCAGAAAATGGTTTGTCTGAGAGGATGAATAGGACCATTATGAAGCATGCAAGGAGCATGACATTGCATGTTGGACTACCCTTACACTTTTGGGTAGATTTTGTACAAACCATTGTTTATTTAATAAATAGTGGACCTTCAAATCCTTTGGATGGTGGCATTCTAGAGGAGGCATGGATGGGTAAAAAGGTAAACTATAAATTTTTTAAAGCATTTTCTTGTGAAGTTTTTCTCCATGTTGATATTGAAAATAGAACCAAGCTTGAGGATAAGTCTAAAAAATGTATCTTAATTGGATATGGAGTAGATAAATTTGGTTATCGGTTATGGGATTATGAAAATTATAAAATCATTGGGAGTAGAGATGTTATATTCAATGAGAAGGTCGTGTATAAGGATCAGCTGCAGGAAAAGAAGAATGAACATGACAAAAGGGAATATGTGGTGTTGGATAATATTTTAGAAAATAAAATGCCAATGGTACCTGATGCTCAACAACAACAAGTTATCCCACAGACTCCAGCAAGTGTTAGACATTCTACAAGGATAACTAGACCTCCATAAATATTTTCTCAATCATTATATTCTATATTATTAACTAATTTTGGTGCACTTGGAGGTTATGAAGAAGCAATGCAGGTAGATACCAAAGAGTAGTGAGAGCTAGGAATGAAAGAGTAAATGGATTCCTTGCTGCAAAATCAGACTTAGGACTTAGTCCAATTTCTTGTAGGTAAAAGAGAATTATCAAATAAATTGGTTTACAGGTTGAAGGAAGAAGATGGAGGCAAGAAAATATATAGGGCCAGACTAATGGTAAAAGGTTTTGCATAGAAGAAAGGTATAGATTTTGATGAAATATTTTCTCTAATTGTAAAGATGACTTCTATTCGAACTATTCTAAGTCTTGTGGTTGTGGAAGACATGCATCTTGAACAACTAGATGTGAAAACAACTTTTCTCCATGGAGATTTGGAAGAGGAAATATACATGCATCAACCATAGGGAAATGAGGTGAAGGGTAAGGAGGAATTTGTGTGTAGGTTAAATAAGAGCTTCTATGGCCTGACGCAAGCACCTTGGAAATGGTATTTTAAATCTAATCGTTTTATGACTGAACAAGGTTACAAAAGATGCCATTCTGATTATTGTGTTTATTTTAATAAATTGGGTAATGACAACTATATTATCATGTTTCTTTATGTTGATGACATGCTTTTTTTTAGGTCTAACATGCAACATATTAATGAAATTAAGAAGAAATTAGAAAATTCATTTTCTATGAAGGATTTGGGTGCAACAAAACAAATCCTTGGTATGAGGATCACACGGGATAGGACAAACATGAAATTATTTTTGTCTCAGAGTATGTAGAGAAGGTGTTGAAAATGTTTAATATGTTGAAAATGTTTAATATGTAGAATGCAAAAGCAGTTAGTACACCTTTCTCTAGTCATTTTAAGTTGACTAAGGAGATGTGTAAAAAGACACAAGAGGAGGAAGACAAAATGTCTAAGATACTATATGCATCAGCAGTTGGTAGCTTGATGTATGCAATGGTATGCATAAGGCTAGATATTACACATGCAATGGGAGTTGTGAGTAGGCATATGAGCAATCCGAGAATGGAACATTCGAATGCGGTAAATAAATTCTTTGATATTAAAGAGGTACTACTTCAAAGAAACTATGTTTTGGAGGAACAAATTCTGCTCTAAAAGGATATGTTAACTCTGATCTAGTGGGTGATATTGATAGTAGGAGGAGTACTACAAGGTATTTTTTACTGTAAGAGGTATTGTAGCTAGTTGGATTTCAACACTTCAAATGTTTGTTGTGCTTTCAACCACTAAAGTTGAGTATGTTGTTTCTACAAAAGCTAGCAAGGAGATGATTTGGTTACAACATTTTTTTGAGGAATTGGGACAACGCTAATATGATAGCCCTTTGTACACTAATAGCCAAAGTGTCATTCATCTTACTAAGAATTCATATCTACATTCAAAAATTAAGCACATACAACTCAGATACCAATTCATTTGGTTAGTTTTGGAGGATGGATAGTTGAAGCTAGAGAAAATTCACATGAGTGAGAATCCTACAGATATGTTCACAAGAAGATACATGGGAGAAACCAATTTCCTCATCAGTTTTCATTAGCCTTCATGACTGATAATGGTGGACATAAGAAACTAGCCAGACCTGTAATCCAATGGGAGCTGCACGTGTAGTGGTGTCATCCAGGATTAGTCTCCAAGTGGGAGATTGTTTGGTATGGGGCCTGATCAGTCTCCAAGTGGGAGATTGTTTGGTATGGAGCCTAATCAGTCTCCAAGAGGGATATTGTTGGTATGTGGTGACTGATAATGCAAATACTATAAAATTTGAACATATCCCTATTGGGTTTTGGGGGCGGTAGCCCCCGATAGTGAGGGTTCAAGGTGTAGGCCCCCTTTTTTAATTTGTTAACAAGTCAAGGTTTTTTTGCTAACACATCAAGGTTTTTCTATTAACATGTCAAATGAAAAAAATGACTTTGTAAAACCCTAATTATAGAAGCTTCCAAAAAATCTTGTTATAAGTGGTTGTGATGTATGTTGTAATATGGTATTCACGAGATTGTAATCTATTTTGCTCGTTGAGTTTCTATGGATGTAGCCCATATTGGGTGAACCATGATAAAATTTTGTGTTGATCTCTTTTGTGTTATTCTTCATTATTATTTTTGGGTTATTTATTCTCCATATAAGTGTTAATGTTTATTGCTCCAACCTACCTGAATCATAACACCGAGCCCATCCTACATCATTGAAAATGAGTATAAGGTTTCCCAGATAAAACATTAACAATGAATCAATTTTTCATTCAAAGTAAGATATTTAGAGGATTTGATCAAAAGAAAAGCTATCAATTATGTAGAAAATGAAATGTTTCTATTATGTCCATACATCTCTTTTTTCCAACAACCAACTATAGGTTAAAATAGCAATAGAATCCATGAGTTCTTCTCAACCAAATTGAATTTTCCTCCTTCTGATTACTCAGCTCCTTCTCTAGATTTTTCCTCCAAAAAGAATCCCTCTTAATTTGTAATCTTCCTTCTTTTTTTATTATGAATGCATTGCATTATATAATTGGTTTTTTTCATAATGATCTACCCCTATTATTTGTAATAAAATATCTCTTGTAGGGGTGATGGGTGACCCACTGCTCATTCAAATTCCTTCTTTCTAATTTTGAAAAATAGAGCAGTCCAAGATTACATATCATGGTATTCTTGCATTCAATTCTTAAACAATGATTTTGAATGAATCATCCATTTACATATATTTTTCATTATATAATATATTTATATATAGATATGCATATGTATGTATATATATATATATATATATATATATATATATATATATATTCTCAAACACGTTATTCGTGTTTCTTTTATATTAAAAGAAATGATCTCTATAAGGTAGATATAATAAAAATAATCAAATTCTTTTATTCATGTTACCCTTGGAATCATTTTTTGTATAACTTGTGTTTCCAACTCAACATAAACACTTATGTGTATGTATGTGCATATATACATTTTTTGAATTTCAAAGAAATATTAGATACGCAAGGTAAAGGTAACATGAACTTATTATTCATATTCCACTAGTCTACCTATTTGATCATCAACTCATCTTTCCTTTTCTTCTAAGAAAACACAAGAAATTTACATTAAATTCATATTTTAAATGTAGACACTTCAATTTTTTAGTGGTGTGAGTGATCCAAATTCCATTCTTGATTGTTGATCGTCATTTGGCTAAGTATTCCTACCTCAACCATGTTCTCATTCTTCAACCTGTTCATGCATTCACACACTTGCACTTGCAAATTTTTATAAGTAACCAATGCTCGAAATGAAATGAATTCATTACTACATCATAACATTTATCCTTCATATTCAATCATAAGGTCTATATGATAAACATTTCAAATGATGTTGAAATCTTAATTTATCACAAGTCAAAGATTGATAAATTTTATTTTTTCAAAAATATTTGAATAACGTAACATTATTAAATGTAAAAAAAATTGGAGACAT